>JAOQMP010000002.1:36152760-36167689 GCA_027563575.1 Erythroxylum pedicellare
CAATAAATTAGGTGTTGGTCTTAAAAACCAAATTTGTACATGTTAGAATATAATTAAAAATCATTAAAATAGTTTTACCAACCTGATAATTTTAGGTTACTTATGATAATTTGAAATATTTTTCTTCCTTTACATGTTAGTTGAACTGACATTGGAATTGTCACTTCATTACACTGTCATCTTTTGGTCATAATTTGCTTAACCAATTGTTACTACTCATTCACCTATCTTAACTTTTAGGTTCCCTCTAGTCCATTTTTAATTTAGCAAAAAGTCCTTGAACTCTTAACATTTGCACTAAAATATAGCTAAGACCCTAATGTTTAGAGTATCCAATAAATCCCTAATATTGTGTTATTTCTTTGTTTTATATTTTCATGTAGAAGTCCTTATTACATAGAATCTATATGAATGATTAAGGCTTGGACATCTTGTCCCATCTTCGTGGCTTATAAACCCCAAGAGTTCCTAAAGCTAAAGGGAGTGGATATGGACGATGCTTATTAAGATTTGTGATTAATATTGATAAATCATATTTTAAAATGTAAAAAAATTAATTAAGATAAGTCAACACAATCAAATAAACTAGAATAGCAAAATAAATAAAAAAACAACCAATAAAACAATAGCACTTGAAATTCAAATCCTTTCTAAGATTTCTTGTGCAATCATGATTTTATTAATCAATTTAATATAAAATTTATTGAACCGCGAAAATTTCTCAATTATACTAATATCTTTCTTAAAATTATTTACATTCAATTTTAAGTTATTATTAGTACTTCCCCTTAGTATTTTTAATCTTTATTTTAATCTTTATTTGTATTTTATTTGTATTTATATTATTTATTTGTAATTGTATGTTTATTTTCATTTTATTTATTTTATTATTTTATTATTTTGAATTTGAATTTTCTTATTTTATTCTATCAAATATTTTTGAATATAATTACTTATTTATTTATATATATAATTATTATTTTGTTTTTGGCCTTTTGTTTTCTTCAAACAATTCTCTTTTTTTTGTATCTATTGGAACCAGTTTCCTTATTAGTTAGGAATAAGGCTGCGTACTATTAGACTTCCCCAATCTTTGAGTCTTAAAAAGATTTCTACTAAGATATTATTGTTGTTTTTAATTAAAACTCTTAAAATTATATTAATAGATTTATGAACTTGACTATTGATTTGACACTAATTTAAAAGATTTATGCCGACCTATCTCTAAATTTACATGCAACTCCTTTCAATTATGATAGATCTATTCTTAAATTAGATTTTCTAATCTTAATTACATGAAATCATACATAAATCAATATGTTGATAATATTAATTTAAGAATAAATAGGAGCACATAATTGAATCTCAATGAAACTTAAGAATAAATTAAAATAAAAAATGGAGTCAATATAAGGTCTATCCTAGGGTTCATCTAATATAGATATTAAAATGAATTTAACTCATAATCATGGAAAACAAAACATCAAAACTAAAGAAAAAGTTGAAATTAAGGATAAAATGATTGAAATCCCTAAAATCTACAAAAATTTCACTATATATTGATGAAAATTATCTCTATTTGGATTTCCTTAAGTATTTATTATGCTTTGTCTCATTCTATGGTTTTTTCTTGTGTTTCACAAGCCTCTTCTTTGCTTTTCTCTTTAATTTTGCCTTTTATAGTTAAAAAATTAGGTTTTGCTTTGATCTTGCCTTTTATAGTTCGAAAAATAGGTTTTGGGTGATACATGTTGACAAGTTTTATAATCACAAAACATATTAAATATGGGCTATAAATATAATTAACTAATCATTTATCAAACATCCTCATACTTAAGCTTTTGCTTGTCCTTAAGCAAATCATAATCTAAATTATTATACTTAAAAACATTCATCCCTTATTAACCTTAACCTATCCATCCACACTTAAATCATCATGTCATATCAATCAAATAACATACAATTAAATTCAAGTCATCCTAGAGCCAACCTTCATAAGTTAATATCAACAACAATCATATAGATAATCTTTTGAAATCAAAAGCACAAATTTTACCACCTTTACTAAGGATTCGCTTAATACACTCAAAATGTATAGGGTGGTAAGTGTAGGAACTCTCAAATCAATATATAAGAAGATTCTTAATCATAAGCTTGCAATAAAATCATATCTCTGCCACTTATAGGTAAACTAGAAACAAAAATTAAAAGGTCTTGTCATAAGGGTTTAATGAGGCTTAGGTAAAGGTATGATAGGGATAATAAAAAGGGTAATAATAATGAAGGAATTTTATATAAACAAAATTACATGAAACTTTTTTCTTCATAACATAGGTCCTTCACACCATAACTCTATTAGTGCAATAACTTCAACACTATTTTTTTATGCCTTGCAACATTTATTTTTATTTTTATTTTTATTTTTATTATTTTTTGAGCATTCAACATATACTAACAATCAAAGAAATATTGGACTTTTTTTTAATTCTTCAATATAATTCAAGTTTCAAACAATCAAGTAAATGTAAATCCTTTAAGGTTCAAAAATAATGGAAAGGCTTTCAAGAAAAATAGGGTAAAGGCCATTAATGTTGTTATAATCAATAAAAAGGATAAGTCTCAAAAGTAGTTACTCCTGAGGTATAAAATACGTTAAAATAATGGTCAAACAAATAGTCTAAAACGAAAGGTTAAATCTAAATTCCGTTATCATGTAAATGCTTCTAATTTAACAAATATAGTCTCAATATGGATTTTAAAAAAAGCAAGTTTCAGAATCATTCAACTATGTATGATAACATACATTAAAGAACAAAAGAGCTTAAAATAGTGATGCATTTGCTCTTGTGCTCAAAATCTCACAAAAATGTTTCGTGTGTGTAAATAATATGTTATTTTCATTCAAATTAATTATCTCAATGATTATTTAAAATATGACTTATAAAAGCAAGTCTATTCTAACTTTCATCTTTGTGCATACTAATTTAATACAACAATCAATAATAATATAAAGTACTTTTGACAAATTTTAACTTAATGGGGATGTCAGTTAATAAGAATTAATAAAAGATTACAATAAGCTTAAGAAATTTGAAACCTCTTCCTAACATTTAAATTTATACATCATCGCCAATGTACATAACAGAAGCATAGATAAATAATATTAATAAAAGCATAAAAAGTGAGGAAAGGTAGGAATTGTTACTTCCCTAAAAGCTAAGATTTACAAAGTTTTTAATGTGGTGAAGCATTCATCTAATACTAAGTATAACCATCCTTGCAAAATGTAAACAAAAAGGGATAAAAAGATAAAAAAATAAAAAAAACGAACATGAAAATAAAAATAACCTAATATAAAATAAAATTGCACCACTAATGTTAAGACAAAACAAAAAAAATCAAATAATAAAAGAAAGAAAAGAAAAAAACCAAAATATAGCATGTAGACATTTTTTGTATCAGTCATCTCTCGGTGAGTCTGGTATGTCAGTCATTGGAGGATCCTCAGGCCTCGAAGCCTTATACTGCTACGAATACAAAGATTATGCAGCTGCTTTAAAAGGTAGAGGTGGTATGGATATCCCAAGGTGTCCTACCATTTGTCCTAAAACCTCCTCCATCCATCTATCATGGATCTCTTGTCTCTCCATCCACTTTGTCAGCGCTAGTTGGTGTACTTAAATAGTGCACTAGACTCCCAAAATCTACCTCATATGTTTCCCCAACCAAGCTATCCTTAGCTAGTCTAGGCATCCAGGTGGTGTCAGCATCCTAGAAAATAATGTATGACCCTCCTTCTGTGCTGCTATGCCTGTCTAAGATGGTAGTAGGCCTTGTCTTGATGGCTTCTCTGCTATATTGGGGCAATCCCCTTATACTCTTGAAGCTGCCTACTTGTTTGAAAGCCTAATAAGTCAATATATATATCTCTTTTTAGTCCCCACCTCTTGCATACCATGTTCAAATTCTTCATGATATCCAAATTGAGGGTAACCATGGTATCAAGCTGTCTCATCGATGGTATCCTGCTACAAACTCCTTTCCTCGTTGTTAACCGCATTAGGTATAAACCAATTCAAATAGTCCCTATCTTCCTCTCTTAAGGTTAATGCCTGAAGAATTGGATTAATACATGCCCCAGGTGAATGGCATATGCTCGCTTATATTCCACAATGTATGACTCTGAAGTTGTCACCCCACCCACTCAATGTATGACTTAGAATCCTATAGATGTACATGAGCACATAGTGTCAAAGGATGGATGCTTTAGATTTTTTGGGGTCATACTCATCCTCCTCATTGATGGTGCGCCAGGCATCTTGACAAAACATCCTATAAGAAAATTCTAGGCAAAGGGCTATATACTCTTATATCCCTACAAACTCTTGGTAGTGAAGACCTATCATCATAGAGAAGTCTGTGTAATTCATCCTAATCATCTTCCTTAACATCTTAAATTGGCTTATGCTTAGTCGATACTAATCATAGCAGCCTTTTTCTATAAAGAACATAGAGAGCATTCATCATATGTTTTATTTCTAGTGCTCTAGCATGCCTTCTAAATGCACACTCAATTTTCCTATCTAAATCCCTAAATTCATAAAAACTTTTTCAGATTAAGGTAACTTCTTAAATGGGTAAAATAAGATGCTTAATAACTTTTCAATTTTATAATTAAACTCAAAATAATTTTTTAGTAAAGACCTTTTTATGTCCTTTTCCTTTACATTTTTCTCTATATTTCCTTAATTATATAGATAATAACTATATCGGTATTAAATCAATTTATCCCATTTTGTTAAAGGCATCTTAAAAATGTTGACGATATTAAATCTACTAGGATTCAAATAGAATATAGACAATTTCTTGATACCAAAAGAATGCTTAAGGTACTTTTATAATTTTAATATGTAGTATATTCCAAATAAAGTTTTCTAGGTTGATTATTTTATCGAGTATGTATTTTAATTGCTTAGTTATATATTGATTAATTATTTATCTACTTAAGTTAATTGATATTGAGTATAATTATGTAAACCTTAGAATGGAGTAATGGCATTTTTTTTGTTCTCATTCAAATGATAGGCTTGGATAATAATAAGCATGTTTTAAGAGTGTGGAATTATGTAATTATTAGTATATAGTTATGGTATGCATGCATTGTATTCTAGGTGTTAAGGAGACATTAATTGTTAATTTAGATATCATGTATGGAATTCATTGTGTTAGTTCCTTATGTATATGGTTGCTATTTTATGGTGATTATAGTCTTATTGTGATTTTAAATGATACTTAATATATAGGAAGGCTCTATAAGGATGGTTGCTTTAAACCTATCATCCAGTGCCAAATTAATGTAAAAACCATTTCATTAATTAGGATGCAAGATGTTATATGTTTTATGGTATATATGTTTATTTCATTTAATGTGAATATTGATTTATGTATATGATTCATATGAAATATATTTACAACATGCTGACAAGTGCACCAATTATAACAATTACTAAAATAGGCTCCCTATAAGGAAATTAAACGCCAATTCTATGAGGACTAATAAACTACTAACTCAGACGTCTACACTTTAATTATATGATCAAATTAAAGGGCATATTAAGTTAAAGTAAATTAAATGTAAAATAGGGCATCAAAAAGTATGCAAGGATTCTAACTAATGATAATTAACTTAGTTATGGCTTTAGGTTCATCATTAACAACATGTTCATAATCTTTAATAGTATTTTATGTGAAAACAAAGTTCTAGAATGTTATTCTTCTTTAATCAATTTGAAAATCCTTTTGTTCAATTAATTATCAAAGATGATAAACCAACTCTTAAACCTAAGGTATGATGGTCACTTACACTCAAATTATAATAAGAATAACATTAATATAGTATCTATCTAATTTATTTAGGTCATATAAGCAAATATCACATATGGACAACATGGTGTCTACTTATTCGTCTGATGTCCAAAATTAGCAGCTAATTGTCTAACATGGTGCGAGCATTATATTGTTCAGCAATGTCAAAATCAATTTTAGAAATAGAATCACTAAAAGAATCAGAAAGCAAATCCAAAGCTGTTTGAATTCCTGGTGAGGAATCGAGTCTCCTGTCAGATGGTGATGGATCCTCAGGACTTTGTGTAACATTTATTCTCAATCCACGTATCATTATTTAAAAAAGAAAGGATATTAATCCCCGGCAATGGTGCTGACATATGCTTATTTGATTATATAATTATTCCACAAAATTTAGTAATTAATGACATGAAATTTCTTAATACACTCACTTTGACTCATATATGATTTTAGGTACGATTTGGAATCAAGAAGTTAAAGTGAGTTAAAAGCACTATATTTGGGTTGTTTTCCGAAGTTTCACATTCAATTGTCTTCATGGAATAAGAATGAGGAAGAATTAGAGAAAATAAGAGAAGTTTTGGAGAAGGTTAGAGGAAGAACCCAGTGCCACGATCGTGACAAAAGAATGATGGAGTGCCACGATCATGACCCTATAGGCCACAAACATGGACTGCGCGATGACAACTCAGGAACTGCTTCTAAACTCAACTTATCGAGGGTTATTTCAGACATTTTAGGCCCTATAAAACCCATTTTTACCCTAATTGGAATAAACTATAAAAGGAAAAGCATGAAATCCTGAAATACAATCTCCATTCTTGCTATATTTGGGAGAAAATCCATGGAGAGAAGAGGAGAAGTGGTCTCCAACTGGGACATTCTTTGGGGGCTAAATCATTATTTTTGGGAGCAAGCTCTCAACCTTGAGAGACCTATAGAGGGGTAGCTTCTTGACAAAGGTTCGGAGGCAACATCGATGTCAACAACTCGGTTAAGTGTATTTCTCCTTATATTTGTTGTTTCTTTCTCTCTTTAGAAATTGGTTATATTATCCTATGTTTAATGTTCGAATGTTGTGTAAGAATGACTTAATGCTCTATTTGATTATTCTTATGTAATAACCCATTGTTAGAATCAAATACAATGCGTAATCATTATTTTTTCAATTCATTTGTAGCGACTAATGGTTCGTAATCATTACGGAAAACAAAACCCAGGTTAAATTATCCGAGCTTGTGTGATTATTGCTTAGATTGGTATGTTTTTCTCACTCATAAGGCAATTATCTAATTAAGCTTAGCGAGAATCTCCTAGGTTATTTGATAGCTAAGGTTAATTAACAAGCTTTTCTTAATTAACTAGGACATAAGGAAAAATCGGGATTAACAGAGCTTGTTGTTAATCTAAGAACAATAGTTCAAAGAGAGGTAAAAGAACAACAAATCAATAAAATATGTCTAATTAGGGTTTAGGTCGAGATTGAACTGAAGAACTGAGTTCTTACCACTTTTATCATTTTTAATGTTTTCTTTTATTTGTGTCACTAGGTTAGTTTTACTTTTTTTGTTATTAAAACAAAACTTCCAAACCCTAAACACCGATTAATTTCATTTCAAAAGCTAACTGAAAACTTTCTATGGAATTGACTTAGACTCGACACTGCTATAGTAGTAGGTCTAGTTTATTTTATGTAATGTTATGATACACTAACAATTTTGGTGCCAATATCGGGGAGTGCAGTGCTTTAGTTTTTGTTCTTTATTTTAATTAGTGTTTTGTATATATTTGTTCGTAATTAGTTTATTTTCAATTATTTCTTGATCTTTTCACTTTTTGTTTTGTATTTGTGAAATTAAAAATAAAAGAGAAAATTTGACATAGCCGGATGTAATTTCTTTTATAACTCTTATTCTCAATCTTATAACCAAGGTTGGACTGATCACCCTAACTTTAGTTATGAATGGGATGACCCATAAAATTATTTCCTTAATAGTATGCAGGATACACAACAATTCCTGTATAGATCAGAAGTTTCTTATCACGACTCATGTACATCTTTGGAAGATTTGCTTAATATTATAACTACTAACAATATTCAACTTTAATAGAGTATAGGAGGTCTAATAGGAAGTAAGGCAATTTCTGCAAGATACAGGGTCTAGTGTCTCATATTTGGAAAACCAAAAAAAACTTAGGTACTTCTTTGGAGGAATTAGTTAATGTTTATGTTGCTAGTACTTTACGATTACAACAGGAAGAGATGAAATTCCAGAAAGAAACAAGTTATAAGATCCAGAACTTGGCAAGCCAAATGGTTCAGTTAATAAAAACTCTCGACCATCTAGCATCACAAGGTAAAGAAATGCAACTATCTCAACTTGAGGTGTACCTAAGGGATGTTAGCACAGAGGCTTTATAGAGTGAAGAGGAGCTTGAGAATATTAATTAGACTACTCAAGGAATTATTTGTGTTGAAGAAGTTATAAAGGAGCTCGAAATAAGAAAGGATACATATTTTAACTTAAAGGTAAATACTGAGTTCCAATTTATTGTTATGACTGACTCTTTGCCTTTGCCTAGCATGTTAAAGAAATTAAATGAGGAGGAACAAGGTGAAGAGACATTCGAGATATTCCAAGAGTGCAAGGACTCAGTAAAGATTGAGAATCTGAAGATAGTGCATATGGTGAATATGAAGGATTATCAACCAAGGTCCTATCCTGAACTACCTTATGTGGAAGTGGCTCAAATTGTACTACCTAAAGATCATAATTTTTTCACGTGAGGAGAGTATGGAGTCGAGCTAGCGACCCTAAAAAAAGGTGCTTATTCAGCAACCCAAAGGAAGTAAATTTCTTTTCTTTAAATTTTCACATTTATTTCTTATATGCATGTGTGTTTTTGAATTTGTTTGTTTTTAGTTGTTTTTAAGTTTTCAATCAAAATGAGAGAATGAATAAAATAAACAAACAAACATTTTCTCTTTTATATTGCTTCTAGGACTATATATTCGTGATTAGATAATGAATTGACTAAAGAATTTCATAGCAACTTAGCGTGTATTTTTACTCTTATGATTGGTCGATATTCATTATCTTTAGAAGAATAGTGACTAGTGGTAGACAAAGTCAGTGAGAATTTATAGCCTTATTAGACTAACACATCCATATCAGTCTCATTGTCTTTGTTTATTTGTGACGCTCATAACATGTACATCCTAACTTTGCTTTGACTTTCTATTTAAGACCACATTCTTATCACATGCATTAAAATGGAGATGATTAGGCATTCTTTGTTTTTCCAAGCTACATAAGCTAAATAGCCTACCTGTTATATGATTGTTCTTTTGATAAGCCCCTTTAAGCTTTATACCTTTCTTTTTGTGTCAACCATATTATATGCTTTTAAACTTAACCAAATGTGCTACCTAATCCATAAAGCTAGTATAGCATTTGTGATTGTTTAGTTTGTGGATGTACAAAAACTAAGTGCGGGGTGTACATATGTGTGAGTTAGTTATAATAATTGGGATGCTATTTTATGTCATATCATTGAAATGACCACTTTAATGTAGTTTCTTTTAATGTTTCATAAAAAAAGAAAAAAGTTTAAATAATTGTATCAAGGAGTAAGTGTGTATGTGTTGAAAAGTTGCTTATGATTAATGCATCCTCCTAAAGTTGTAATGAACGAGGTATTTGAGTATGTTGAATATGAGGTAGATTTTGGCTTGGAAGGTTCAGTCTATGTGGTTGCAATCTATTGTCATCAATGGTATGAGTTATCCCTTCATATTGGTATAGGCTTCTTGTGGTTTGTATATGAGAGCTTGAATTTGAGCAGTGAAGCACATTTTTCCATTCATTATAATTGATGTCCACAATTGTGAGGGAATGTTAGTTTTTGCACTTGATGCCACATTGAGTGTTGCTTTGTTTCACTAGCTTTAATAGCTTCCGTACTACTTGACTCAAACACATCTCACCTTACCTTTGCCCACATTACAACCTAGAAAAGTCCTTTGATCCAAGATTTTGCATGTGAACATTAGTGGTAGAGAAATGAAATGATATGCAAAGTCATGGAATGTCTTAATTGTGAATGATGTTGAGTGTACCTATGGATATATTTTAGATAAACACAATTTTCAAGTCTACCATTATATTGTTTAGGTTTTAAAAGTACTGAATGTTGATTGATCATGAGTAAAAGCTTGGAATGTTGAGTTCTTGCTATGATTTTTGAAAGTCGTTCGTCTTTGTTTATAATTATGTATTCTTAGGAAATATGGGAAATGAGTCAATGTTTTGGGTCTTTGAGCTTAATTTTGATGTTTTACCTGAGGATGGACAAAATCTAAGTATGGGGGAAATTAACATGTGCATAATTGGTTATATAATTATCCCATAACATTTAGAGATTAATGATATAAAATTGCTTTTGATATTCACTTTGACTCATATATGATTTTAGGTATGATTTGGAATCAAAGAAGTTAAAGTGAGTCGAAAGCAGTACATTTGAGTTGTTTTACGAAGATTCACATCCACTTCTTCATGGAACAAGAATGAGGAAGAATTGGAGCAAAAAAGAGAAGAGTTGGAGAAGGCTGGAGGAAGAACCCAGTGCTATGATTGTGGCAGAAGAATGGTAGAGTGCCACGATCATGGACTAATTGGCCACGATCATGATATAAGCTTGTCACATAGGCCACAATTGTGGCCTGTGCACCGATAGCTCAAGGACTACTTCCGAACTTAACTTATTAAGGTTTATTTCGAATATTTTGGGCTAGGTAAAACCTAGTTTTTACCCTAATTGGAATGACCTATAAAAAGAAACGAATGAAACCCTAAAAGGCAACCTCTATTCTTGCTACATTTAGGAGAAAATCCAAAGAGAGAAGAGGAGCAAGGGGTGTTCAGCCGGGACATTCTTTGGGGGATAAAGCATTATTTGTTGGAGCAAGCTCTCAACCTTAAGAGACTCATAGAGGGCTAGCTTCTCGACGCTGGTTAGGAGGTGACATCAATGACAATGACCCAGTTAAGTGTATTTCTTCTTGTATTTGTTGTTTCTTTCTCTCTTTATAAATTACTTATGCTATCGTATGTTTAATGTTCGAGTGTTATGTAAGAATGAGTGAATGCTTTATTTGATTATTTTTATGTAAGAACCTATTGCTAGAATCGAATACAATACGTAATCATTGTTTTTTTTATTCATTTGTAGCGACTAATGATTTATAATGATTAGGGATAACATAATCTAGGTTAAATAACCCGAGCTTGTGTGATTATTGCTTAGATTGGTCTATTTTTCTCGCTCATAAAGCATTTGCCCGATTAAACTTAGGAAGCATCTCCTAGGTTATCCGATAGCTAGGGTTAATTAACAAGCTCCTCTTAATTAACTAGGATCTAAGGAAAAATTGGGATGAACAGACCTTATTGTTAATCTACAACCGATAGTTCAAGGAAAGGTAAAAGAACAACAAATGAATAAAATATGTCTAATTAATGTTTAGCCGAGATTGAACCAAAGAACTAGGTCCCTATTGAATTCCCCACTTTTTATCATTTTTAATGTTTTCTTTTATTTTTTCACTAGTTTAGTTTTACTTTATTTTGTTATTAAAACAAAACCCCCTAATCCTAAGCACCGATTAATTTCATTTCAAAAGCTAACCGAATACTCTCTGTGGGATCGAGCTAGACTCATCACTGCTACAGTAGTAAATCTAGTTTATTTTGTGTTACGACACACTACTAGGCGCCAAAATTGGTAGCAGGTCGTAACACTACATAAACTAACTAAACCTACAACTATATTAGTGACAAGTTTAGGTCGATCCCACAGAGATTAATTCTAATTGCTTTCCTAAATTATACGTATAAGTAAAATAGGGGGTTTGGTTCAATGCAAATTAGAAAACAAAGTAAAATTGAATATAGAAAAGTAACTCAAATTAAACAACAAAGTGATAAAGTTGATGAATGGATTGAAATCTTATAAATCCATAACATATACCCTGGAAGTATTATAGCATGTCCATGGTGTATTAAGAAGCGAACATAATGAATGAATTAAGTACATCTAAGTATAGTAAGAGATATAATGGTACTTAATGTAAAAGACAAAGGTAAATGGATAATTTGTTCACTTCGGCATGGACATACACACTTAGACATTAAATATGTATAGAAAATTTTAATATGTTTTTTGGATTATAACCGTGATGTGAGGGGAATTGATAAAAGAAGTATTCCATAAGTAAATGGGATGTTTTTGGTTAAATTGGATGTATTTTTGTGTTGCTCTTGGATGATAAGATCAAAGTTAGTTGATTTGGGATGTGTACCTCACTAAATGGATAGGTTTAACTGAACATATTTCTGTAATTTGGCCATATATTGGCTTGTAGACCTCCAAATTAGATATTGAACTAAAGACATAGGTTTCATGAAAAAACTCAAATTTTTTTCTTTATCTAAAAGTTTTGAATTATGTTTTGATGTTGATTTCTGGCTACTATCCTTGTTTTAGAACAACCTATAGTTTTTGGGGTATAACTCACGATATAATTAACCAAATTGCATAAAAATCATGCCATTAGAAACTTAAGACATACGGAAATGAAATAAATTGGTAAGATTATAGGTCCATATGGTAATTAAAGGAAGAAGAAGGACCAATATGCAATTTTGCTAAAGTTAACACATGGAAAAATAAGATTAAAGGATATGTGTCCAATAGAATTGTAACATATGGTCCAATAGAATTGTAACACATGGTCCAATAGAATTGTAACATATAGTCTACTAGGGTTGTAACATATGGTCCAATAGGATTGTGAAATATGGTCCAATGGGATTGAAACATATGTCTAAAACTAGAATATTCATAAAAAAGCATATGGAAAGGGGAGATGGACGACACTTTGATGGCTTAACTTTAGATTTTTTCTCCTCTTCATTTCACCTTCTTCATCCTATCATTTTTCACTTGGTGATTCAAGTAAAGCCAAAGAGGAAGGGAAGGAAAAGCATTAGAAGAACTACTTTTCCAATTTTAAGGTTTGGGACTTCACTTAGTTAATTTTTATATTTGTGTACATTTGAATGTGTAAAAAGATTTTGTTGAACTAATCATATTGTTTAGATCATAACTTTGCCTACAAACCTCTCAATTGAGTGGTTTCAGTTGCTTATGAAACTAAGACATAGAACTAAAAATATCTAAAAGAGACTCTAACTTAATTTTGGCTTTATAACCTTGGAAATTGAGATAAAAAAATGGTGACTTAATGTTGCCCCTATTTTGGAGTAGCTTGTGATAGTTGGTCTATATCTCATAAGTTAGGAGTCCGGAGTAGCTTGTGATAGTTGGTCTATATCTCATAAGTTAGGAGTCCAAATGACTTGATTGTTAGTGCTATAGAAACGAGAGACACAAAGGAACAAATTTCAAGAAGAATTAAAACCCTAATTTGAATGTTTTCTATATTCATATTAAGGAAAAATTAGAGTTCGACATGTGATTTGCTTCTAGATTGATTGTTTTCCTATTTTTAGACCACCGTGAGCTTAGCCCAAATTGCACTATTTTGAGTTTGTTGCTATTTCTGATTTTTATTGAATCTTATCTAAACCTTTTTGAATGTATATGAAGCTTTTCAAACACCTAGAAATAAATGAAATAGGACTTACCATATGTGAATTGAGTGATTGGACATCGGAATTTAAGATTGAGAATAATGTATTCTAAAGAAAACTTACATGTACATAAATGATTTGTATGCATATTTATTGCTTATATGTGTATAGTATGATTATACAAGTGTGATTTTGACACCTTTTTAATGGTAATAAGTTATGAATTGCATGCATGAATACAGATACAAATTTTATAACTTGAAATGCATATCATATGACTTGTTAATATATGAATTATGAAATTGGAAAATGGTTAAAGGAAATGTTACAATGCCTGCCCTATTATCTTGGTGGTGGATAAATGGGCATGCCTATAGGGTTACAATGCAGCTGCTACAATTTGACACCACCAGTGTCCACAGTTTGATACTTTTGAATATCCACAATTTAATACTTTTGGATATCGACAGTTTGATATCTTCGGATATCCACAACACCCGTTATCCACACCCAAAGAAAATGTGTAGGCTTAACACAAAAAGGAAACTTAACAGTCATAAATAAGAAATAAAATATGACAACATGAATAATTGGTATTGATGAGCATTTGTATTGGTTGTGAAGATGAATTATAATGATGTGCAATTATATTGATAATTTATATCAATTAGCATTGAATATCAATATTTGGCTTATAAATGTGCATTTCAGTAATTGGATAATATGTTGAAGCATATTTGCATTATTGACATTGCTTAAGTATGCCATCATTGTTTACATGAGCATTGAATATCAATGTTTAGTTTATAAATGTGCATTTATGGTATGTGAGTTATGATATTTTTGAATGTGTGTGCTTGGCGGATGACTGCTATGAGTGGTCATCCAAACTAAGTGTTTTCCCAACTAAGCTTTTAAGCTTAGCATGGTTTGTTAGTCTATGTAAGTCCAAGTCATACGAGTGAGGTACAGGGAACATCTGCAGGGATTAAGGCCAACAAATAAAAGAAAAAAGCACTTGTGGAATGTGTTTTTAGTTACAGATGATTATGCATGTAATAAAAGAAGGAAATTGTATGTTTTCTTTTGGATTATCATGTAAATGTAAAGATGTATTACTATTGTTAAATGATAATGTTAAGTACTGGGGAGTTTTGTAATATGTATATGCATAGCATTGAATAGAATTGTATAACTTGAATGCGTGTACAAGAATCCAGTTGCTATATGTGTGGATTATTGTAAGTTTTATATAAGGGTGTTACAAATCTAGTTCTTCAATTTAATCTAGGCTTATGCATAATTTCACATACATCATTGCATTATTGTCCTCCTACTTCTCTTTAGACTATTGATCATGAATTAACAACAAGTTCTATTAATCCTGGTTTTTTCTCAGGTCATAT
>JAOQMP010000002.1:36173893-36184334 GCA_027563575.1 Erythroxylum pedicellare
ATTAAAAAGAGCTTGTTAATTAACCCTAACTATCGGATAACCTATAATAACCTCTCTAAATTTAATTAGATAGCTGCATTATTAATGAGAAAAATAGACCAATCTACTCAATAATCACACAAGCTTGAATTATTTATCATAGGTTACGTTATCCCTGATGATTCAATACTGTTAGTTGCCACATATGACTTCAAACATGACTATTACGTATCACATTCAAGTTCTGGCAATGGTTTTTCATGAAAAAACAATCTAATAAAGCATTAATATCATTTTTACACAATCCCCCAATCAATAAACACAAGATAACATAAACAATCCAAAAAGAGTAAAGAAAACAATACATAACAATGATATTCTCAAATGTGCTTCTTGGTGTTGACTTCACCTCTGAACCAGCGTTAGGAAGTTTATCCCTCCATCTTCTCCATCAATCTCTAAGAAAGGTCCATGAATAGCCTCTGAGATGTGAAAAATTGAAGAGAGAATAAAGAATCTCTTCTATTTTCCAAAATCCTGTCCGTCGTCATAACTTAATGCTTTTTATAATAAAAAACTAGGTTAAAAATGGGAGAGGTGGAAAGTTATTATTGTGACTTGGTGTGTCATGCCCATGACACCTAGTGTCATAGGTCTCACAAACCATGAAGGGAGGTGTATCATGACCATGACAAATTTGTCATGGCTTTGAGACACCTCCTATAGCCATGACTTTGCATCTTTTCATTTCTTTTGGTATTTTCTTGCCTCCACTTCATTCTATCCCTTCTCCTTCTTGCTCCATGAAGCCAATTGAGTGTGAATTTTAAGAAGATGGCTCAATTAGTATGCTTTCAGCTCACTTTAGCTATTATGCTTCCAAATTGTACCTAAGATCAAATATGAACTAAAGTGAGAACCTTAAACATTTTAAAACATTAATCACTAAGTGTCAAGGATTAAATGTATCAACAATTAAGCACATATCAAGTTCCCCCACCTTAGCTTTTAACTGTCCTTGGGCAAGTTGTCAAAACCAAATTTACAAACTAAAATACTTACTTATTTTCCATATTTTCCAAGAATACATAATTATAAGAAAAGATGAATAACTTGCAAAAACCATAGCAAGAATTCAACATTCAATACCTCTACTTATAATCAATCAACATTGATCACCTTTAGAAATTTAGTAATCTAGAGGTAGACTTGGACAAAATGTGTTTAAATAAGATAGATCTATAGGTACCCTCAAAGCACCATTCATGATCATAGCATTCCACAACTTTGCATATCATTTCATTTCTCCACCATTAAAAGTCACGTACATAATTACGAACCAAAGGACTTTTCTAAGGTTGTAATGTGAGCAACAGTAAGGCGAGATGTATTTTACACAATGTAGTATAAAAGACATCAAGCTACTGAAGCAAAAGTAACACTCAATGAAACATCAAGCATACAACACAACATCCATTCAAAATTGGATACCATCAACTATGATGACTACAACAACTATGTTACATAACTTAAATTCAAGCTCTCATACCATAAACCATATAAAGCATAACCAATTAGAAGGACTCACTCGTAAAAATCATTGATAATAATACATTGAAACTATAAAAAGTGATCCTTCCAAAACAACATCTACCTTATATGTAACATATTCAAATCACTCATTCAATACAACTTTAGGAGGAGAAACCAATCATGAAAAACTTTTCAAAACAAATGTATTTCCTCCTTGATATTTTATTCAAACATTTTTTCTTTATATATATACATATATATAAATTGAAAGAATCTACATCAATATGGGAATTTCATTGATAAGACATAAAATGGCATCCCAACAATTATAACCATCCACACATATGCACACCTACACACTTATGCTTGGTACATCCACAAAATCAACAATCAATAAATGATCCACTAGCTTTAAGGATTGGGTACGTTATTTAGTTAGGTTTAAAGCATATAATGTGGTTAGCACAAAAAGAAAGGCCAATAAAGCTCAAGGGGGCTTAATAAAGGAAAAATTCATATCAATAGGTAGGCTTTTTGGCTAATGTAGCTCAAGAAACAAAGAATACCTAGTCATTTTCATATTCATGCATATGAAAAAATATGGTCTCAAATAGAAATTCAAGGCAAAGTCAGGATGTACATGTTATGAAGTTCACACATAAACAAAAGACAGCGAGACTGATATAGATGTGTTAGTCTAATAAGGGTCAAAATCTCACTGGCTTTTGTCTATCACTAGTCACTACTCTTCTAAAGATAATGCTCGTTAACCAATCATAAGAGCAAAAGTATATGCTAAAGTTGCCATGGAATTCTCTAGTTAATTCATGTTTAAGTTATAACTATATGGTCTTAAAATAATAGAAAAAGAGAAAGTTTCTATTTGTTTGTTCAATTTTGAAGATGCCTAAGAAGTCACATAAGTAATAATAAAGCTAAAAAACGTGTACAAAAACTAAGATCCCCACTCCTACACTTAAAACTTACATTGTCCCTAATGTAATATCAAATGCAGGAAATGGAGCATTTAACAAAAACTGTAAATGCAAAAATGTAAATAAACAGAAATCAACTTCCCTTGGGTTGCTTCCCAAGTAGCACCTTTATTAATGGTCGTTGGCTTAACTCCATGTTGGTTAATCTTCATAAGTAAGGATTTCTAGCCCTATCACTTCCACATCTTCCATTTGAAGTCCTTCATAGAAGGTTTTTAGTCGATGGCCATTAACCTTAAAGTTTTTGTTCATCTATAAGCTTTCAATTTTAGTTGCACCATGCGAAAACAAATTAGTAACAATAAAAGGTCCAATCTAATAGGAACGTAATTTACCTGGGAAAAGATTAAGTCGTGAATGGTAGAGAACTTTTTTTCCAACAACAAAATTATTCCTAACGATCATCTTATTATGAAATTGCTTCATCTTTTCCTTGTAAATTTCTACATTCTCATAAGATTCAAGCATAAGCTCTTCCAATTCTTGCAGTTGTAACTTTCTATGTTCACCCCCTTGTCCATCTTCATATTGCATTGCTTAGTTGCCTAAAAATCTATGTGCTCAATCTCCACTAGAAGATGACATAGCTATCCACAAATCAGCTGATATGGATACATGCCAATCTGTGTCTTACATGTGGTCCTATATGCCTAAAGAGCATCATCAAGTCATTGACTCCAATCTTTACGATTTGAGCTCACCATCTTCTTAAGGATTGACTTAATTTTTCTATTTGACACATCTGCTTGCCTGTTTGTCTGTGGCTAGTAGGTCATAGACACCTTGTGAGCGACATAGTACTTCTTCAAAAGATTTCACACCACTCAATTGTAAAAATGAGTACCCATGTTGCTAATTAATGCTTGTGGTGTTCTAAACCTAGCAAAAATGTTAGACTTAACAAATTCTGCAACAAATTTAGAATCGTCAATCTTGGTGGCCTTAGCTTCCACCCATTTAGAAACATAATCAACAGTCAAAAAAATGTAAACAAAACCAAAAGAGGAAGGAAACGGTCCCATAAAATTAATGCCCCATATATCAAAATTTTCACATACAAGGATTGGAGATAAAGACATTTGATATTTATAGGATAAATTATCTTATTTTTGGCACTGTTCACATGCTTTGCAAAACATATAGGAATCTCAAAGGATATTTGGCAAATAAAAACCATATTCAAGTATTTTCCTAGTTGTTTTATTAGGCCTAAAATGACCACCATAACCATATGAATGGCAAAATTTCAAAATAGATTCACATTTATGTTTTGGCACACATCTCCTAATCACTTAGTTAGAACAACACTTCCACAATTGAGGATCATCCCAAATATAATATTTTGAATCACTCTTTATTCTGTTTAGCTCAACTCAAATCGTTAGGTATTTAATGGTTCTCTAGATAGTTCACAACATCAACATACCATGGTACCTTATCTTGAAGAGTAAGTAATTGCTCATCTGAAAACAGCTCTTGTAATGGTATTGAATCCTCTTCCTTCACAACTCGACTGAAGTGGTTCGCAATTGAATTTTCCACACCTTTCTTATCTTTGATCTCCAAATCAAACTTTTGGAGTAGGAGAATCCATCTAATAAGCCTTGGCTTTGCTTCCTTCTTCGATAAAGGATACATTAATATTGCATGATCAGAATATATAATCACTTTAGAACCAAGCAAGTAAGGTCTAAACTTATTTAAATCAAACACAATAGATAAAAGTTGCTTTTCTATGGTGGAATAGTTGTATTGTGCTGAACTGAGTGTTCGAGAGGTGTAATAAATGGCATAAGTCATCTTGCCACATTTTTGACCAAGGATGGCACCCATAGCAAAATTGCTTACATCACACATAATCTCAAATAGTTGACTCTAATTAGGTCGTTGAATGATTGGTGCTGAAATCAAAAGTTCTTTCAGCTTGTCAAATGCTTCCTTGCATTCCTCATCAAATTCAAAGGGCACATCCTTTTGTAACCAATGACAAAGGTTTATTGAGATCTTATTGAAGTCTTTTATAAACCTATGATAAAAATCTACATTTCCAAGAAAAGAATAAACCTCCTGCACATTTGTAGGGTAGAGTGAGTTTTGCATAATTTCTACCTTAGCTTTATCAACTTAAATTCCTCTAGATGATATTACATGTCCCAAAAATATTCCTTATTTTTCATAATTTAGAACAAGATTAGTTTCGATGCATCGTTTAAATTCATAATTCAGATTATCCAAACATGCATCAAATGAATCCCCATAGATAGTAAAATCATCTATAAAGACCTCAATAATATGCTCAACATCAAAGAAAATATTTACCATGCATCTTTGAAAGGTGACTGGGGCATTGCAAAGTCTAAACAACATCCTTCTATAGAAAAGGTAGTAAATGCGCATATGAATGTTGTTTTCTTTTGATCCTCTAAAGCTATCATAATTTGATTATAACCTGAATATCAAAAAAATAGTAAATAATAGTGAGATCATCCTGTAAGGTGTTCAAGCATCTGATCAATGAATGGGATTAAAAAGTGATCCTTCCATGTAACAGCATTTAACTTCCTGTAACCGATATATACTCTCCATCGATTTTAAATCCTTTAGGAAAAAACTCATTATTCTCATTTTTCACTAAGTGTACTCCCAGTCTTCTTTGGTACCACTTAAACTGAACTCCCCTATTTACTATCCCAAATTGGATAGATTATACCAACATTAAGCAACTTAAAGATCTCCGTCTTTGCCACTTCCATCATCAGAGGGTTCAATCTTCTTTGTGATTCTCTTAATGGTTTGGATCCTTCTTCCAAAAGAATTCGGTGCATACATAGTGAAGGGCTAGTACCCTGAATGTCAACTATGGTCTACCCTATAGCTATGATGTGGTCTTTAGCCACTCGAATGAGCTTTTCCTTTTGAAGCTTAGTTAAGTTCCTCGTAATGATTACCAGATTGTTTCTCCTTCTCCTAAAAACACATATTTTAAGTACTTCAGTAATTGCTTCAGTTTAAATATAAATGCTTGCACAACTGTCAATAAAGATTTCATATGAGATACTAGCAATTCAATACTTAGAAATATATACCTTTTCAGAATTGATTGTATTGATTCCAATGCTAGCACAATTTCTTCCATCTTATATATAATGAATAAGTTAGAATTTTGAAAAGCGTTTTCCTGCAAACTCATACAAAGAATGACTTCTAAATCATCTTTGCCTTCTATATCAAAAACTTAAGGTTGTTTTCTCTTGATCCTCTGAAGCTATCACAATTTGATTCTAACCTGAATATCAAGAAAATAGTAAATAGTAGTGAGATCATCCTACAAGGTGTTCAAGCATCTAATCAATAAATGGGATTAAAAAGTGATCTTTGCGTGTAATAGCATTTAACTTCCTGTAATCGATATATACTCTCCATCGATTTTAAATCCTTTAGGGAAAAACTCATTATTCTCATTTTGCACCAAGTGTACTCCTAGTCTTCTTTGGTACCACTTAAACTGAACTTCCCTATTTAGTATCCCAAATTGAATAGATTATACCAACATTAAACAACTTAAAGCTCCATCTTTACCACTTCCATCATCAGAGGGTTCAGTCTTCTTCGTGATTCTCTTGATGGTTTGGATCCTTCTTCCAAAAGAATTCGGTGCATACATGTCGAAGGGCCAGTACCCTGAATGTCAACTATGGTCTACCCTATAGCTATAATGTGGTCTTTAACCACTCGAATGAGCTTTTCCTTTTGAAGCTTGGTCCTCACAATGATTACCAGACTGTTTCTCCTCTTAAAAACACATATTTTAAGTACTCCAGTAATTGCTTCAATTCAACTATAAATGCTTGCACAACTGATAGTAAAGATTTCATATGAGAAATTGGCAATTCAATACTTAGAAATATATACCTTTTTAGCATTGATTGTATTGACTGCAATGCTAGCACAATTTCTTCCATCTCATATATAATGAATAAGTTAGAATTTTGAAAAACGTTTTCCTGCAAACTCATACAAAGAATGACTTCTAAATCATGTTTACCTTCTATATCAAAGACTTCTTGTTACAAGTTATCAATGACATCAATTGATAAAATAGAATGAACATCAATAGGGTATCTCATAGCTTCAAAAATATTAAATTGAACAATTTCACCATCAAACTTCATATTCAATGTTCCTACATCCACATTAATCTTTGTATTTGATGTCTTCAAAAATGGTCGACCTAGAAGGATTGGTGCAAAATTAGAAAACGGTTCGCCCTTTATGTTCAACACATAAAAGTTAGTTGAGAAAACCAATTTGTTAAATTTCACTAAAACATCCTCTACAACCCCTTCAGAATAAGAATTAGATCTATCAGCCAATTGAATTATAACATTAGTTTCTTTCAAACATCTCAAATTCAATGAAGTGTAAATGGAATATGACATGGCATTAATTGAAGCTCTTAGATCTTACATTGCTTTTTCAAATCTAGTATCACCTATTTTACAGGAAATTGTAAACATACCTAGATCCTTACACTTTAGGGGGAGCTTTTTTCGAATGACCGCAGACACATTTTCCCCCACACTCACTTTTTCATCTCCTCTCAATTTCCTTTTTGATGTGCATAATTCTTTGAGGAATTTAGCATATCATAGAACTTGCTCTATGGCATCAATTAGAGGTATGTTCATCTATACCTTTTTGAACATTTCCAAAATCTCCTTCTCTTACTCCTCCTTCTTTGATTGAGCAAACCTACTAGGAAAAGGAGGCAAAGTATTAGTAAAATTTTTAATCACTAGAGATTGAGAATTTACCTTAGTTCCCCTTTCATCTTCTCTTAGTGATACTTAAGTTTCCTTTCAGATTCTTCATTATCATCAATAATATGAGTCTTGTGTGGTGCCTCTATTTCTTTACCATTTCTCAGGGTTATAGCATTTACATTCTCTTTTGGTTTAATAATTGTTTGAGAAGGAAGCTTACCTGAATTCTGATTCTCCAATCGGCTTACCGCAGTAGTTATAGAACTCAATTGATTCTCTAGATTCTGAATTCTAGCTTTGGTTTGTTGTTGGAATTGTATGGCATTATTTTAGAGCTGAATCGTATTTTGAGTCAGTGTTTTCATCATTTCTTCTAACAAAGGTCTAGAACTTGATGGTTGTGTTTATCTTTGATATGGTTGTTGGTAGGAGCCTTGTTGTTTTCCTTGCTTCCCATAAAGTTGAATGGAGGATTCTTCCATCCTAATTTATGTGCATACGGGTAGTTAGGATTCCTTAGTGGTTTACTCAGAAGCTTCCAAAGCATTCACTTGTTCCGTAGATGTCTCTTGCAAAGTTGTACATATATTAGTGGGATGTCCTACCATTGTGCAAATTCCATATACTTTGACTTGTTAAGAACCATTTGCATTCATTTGCCTCACTAAAGATGTTAACCTAGCTATCTGTTACTATAATGTAGCAGTACTAGCTTCACTGACTTTCAGTGGTGGGGTCCTATCAAATGTTGAATTGTTGAGAGTTAGCAACCATGTTAGAAGCCAGATTTCTAGCTTCAATAGGTGTCTTATCTAACAATGCACCCCTACTTGCTGCATCTATCATACTTCTTTCTAGTGGTAAAAGCCCCTCATAGAAGTATTGAATCAAGAGTTGTTCACTGATTTGATGGTAAGGGCAGCTAGCACACAACCTCTTGAAACACTCTCAGTACTCATATAATGTCTCCCCATGATGCTGTTAGACTGAACATATTTCTTTCTAAATATTCGGACCCCGAGAAGCAGGGAAGTTCTTCTCCAGAAAAGTCTCTGCATATCATTCCAAGTAGTGATTGTTCCAGATGGAAAGTAATAAAGCCAATCCTTAATGGTGACCCCCCAATGAGAATAGGAATGCTCTCAACTTAATATGCTCTTTTTGTATCTCGATTAGCTTTATGCTAGAACAAACTACATAGAACTCTTAAGATACTTATGAGGATCTTCACCTGGCATACCATGAAAAGTGGGCAAAAGATTAATCAAACCATATTTAAGCTTAAAAGCAACATCAATAGCAGGAAAATCAATACACAATGATTGATGATTAAAATCAGGAGCAACCAACTACTTAGGAGTGCGAGCATTATTTTGTTCAGCCATGTCAGAATCAATTGTAGAAATAGAATCACTAGAAGAATCAAAAATCAAATCCAAAGCTATTTGAATTCTTAGTGAGGAATTAAGTCTCCTATCAGATGGTGATGGATCCTTGAGACTTTGTGTAACTTGTCTTCTCAATCTGTGTATCATTCTTTCAATTTCTGGATCAAATTTCAATTCACCAAGTGAGAAGATCGTGTCATGCACTGTAACTAACCAAACAAGAAAAAAATTAACCACAAATAAAAATAAAATAAAACAAATAAATTCAAAAAAGAAAAGGATATTAATCCCTGACAATGACACCAAAATTGGTAGCGTGTTGTAACACTACACAAAATAACTAAACCTATAACTATAGTAGTGGTAAGTCTAGGTTGATCCCACAGAGATTTATTCCAATTACTTTTCTAAATTATACATCTAAGTAAAACAGGGGGTTTGGTTCAATGCAAATTAGAAAGCAAAGTGAAATTGAATATACAAAAGCAACTCAAATTAAATAACAACAAAGTGATGAAATTGGTGAATAGTTTGAAATTCAGTTCTTTGGTTTAATCTTAGCCTATGCATAATTTCACATACATCATTGAATTATCGTCTCCCTACCTCTCTTTAGACTATTGATCGTGAACTAACAATAAGCTCTATTAATCCTAATTTTTCCTTAGGTCGTAGTTAATTAAGAAGAGCTCGTTAATTAACCCTAACTACTAGATAACCTAAAATAAGCTCTCTAAGTTTAATTGGATAGCTATGTTATGAATGAGAAAAATAAACCAATCTATGCAATAATCACACAAGCTGGGATTATTTATTATAGGTTACATTATCCTTAATGATTCAATACCTTTAGTTGTCACATATGACTTGAAACACAACTATTACGTATCATATTCAAGTTCTAGCAATGAGTTTTCATGAAAAACAATCTAATAAAGCATTAAAACCATTCTTACACAATCCCCAATTAATAAACACAAGATAACGTAAATAATCCAAAAAGAAGGAAAGAAAATGATACACAATCACGATATGCTTAAATGTTCTTCTTGGAGTCAACTTCACCTTCGAACTAGTGCCGAGAACATTAGCCTTCCATTTTCTTCATCAATCTCCAAGAAAGACCCATGCATAGCCTCTGAAATGTGAAAAACTAAAGAGAGAACGACGAAAATCTTGTCTGTTTTCCAGAATCCTGTCCGTCCTCACAACTTAATGCTTTTATAGTAAAAAAAAACTAGATTAAAAATGGGATAGGTGGAAAGTCAGGTGTCATGCCCATAACACAATTGTCATGGCGTGACTTAGATCTCACGGCCATGACAATTTGTCATGGCCATGTGACACCTCCCTTAGCCATGACTTTGCACCTTTTCAAAGTTTTTAATTCTATTAGAAACTTCTAGATAATTTAAATTTAAAATGATATTTTTAGAATTATTAAATTTATATAATACAAAATTACGTCTTTTATGTAGATAAAACTTTATTTGTTATGTTTAAATTTTAAAAAATATTGAGAAATATAATACCAATTAAACTTTGAACCTTCTTCTAACTTGAATATTTCTAATGTATGTGAGAATTTTCAAAAGTCTAACTATTATGAGTATTTACAAAATAATATTTCATCATCAAATATGAATAGTATGAGCCAAATATTTATTTTTAAGGGTGTGTGCCCTAAACCTAAAAAGTATTGTTGACATATTAAAATAGTAAAATTAACTTTTTAATTTCTTTTTATTTTAGGTATGTTGATTTTGTATCTTTTGAATATTCT
>JAOQMP010000002.1:36184434-36196238 GCA_027563575.1 Erythroxylum pedicellare
TACGGGCGTCCCGGTGCATACCCTAGGGTAATGGGGTGTTACAAATATGATATGACAAATATGTATTGTCGGCTTGCAAAGTGAAAATTTTGAATAATCTGAGATATTAAGGAACTATTTAAGATAGTAAGTGACCAAATAAGTGATTGAAAGACCTAGTGAGTCTATCGACTATGGTCATTTGGACGAAAGTATTCGAGTGATGAGGTTATATGGGAAATGGAGGAGCATATGAGGAAACAATACTCATGCCTTACTGATTAATCAGATAATAATTTTAAGGAAGAAATTTATTAAGGGGGAGAAATGTAACATCCGGTTCCCATACTAAGAGTTAAAGCTCTAGATTTTGGTAATTGAGAAAATAGCAATGAGAGATTAGAAGAAAGTGCATTTCATGCTCATAGATAATAACGTATGCACACACATGAATAGTAAATTTTGAACATAAAAATGACTGTACATGCATTCATTGACATTTCTGGGTATAATTGTTTGTAAACGTGATTTTATTAGAAATTGTGGTTTGATTGTATTGAAAAATTGATTTGGAGATTATAATTATTGATTTAGAATTTATTGAATTTTTGGGAAATTTTCTAAAATTTTTGGGTATTTTTGGACTAGAAAATTTGCCAAGTGGCAAAACGATTGTTAAATGGTAGTAGAAATAAGACTCAAATGGCAATGGAAATTTTGATAAATGACTTTGAGATTTAATGACAAGTGTCATTGCAAATTGTGAGTCAATTAGATTACAAATTGGAGATAAAATGGATTAGTTAAATAAAAGACCATGAGAAAGTAATATGTCCACACCACTTGTTTTAAATCACAATATTCATTAAGTGAAAGACCCACCTTTGGTCTTTCACTTACTATTGTCTCTTATTTTTGTTAGCTTCATTTCCTTATCTTCTTCATTTACTTTCTTCTTCACTAACGGCATCCCACCCTTACCCTCTCATGTTGATGTTTGTTCAACTCTTTCACCTTACTTCTTCAAGATTCATTGTCTCCTTCTTCTTGTTGCTAAAATACCCAACATATTCCACCTTTAAAAGGTGAAGATCGTGTATGTTGGAGGAGCTAGGGTTTCACGGTGATTTGAAGGAGCTTTGGAGCTAAACATGTAAGTTAAATTTTGTTCTTCATGTGTTGCTTTAAATGAAGCATATATGATGATAGTTTAGTGGTAAATGATCATGAAAAAGGAGTCTAGTATATGATAGAACGTTGGTGAAGAAATGAATGTATAAATATTGATATTTTGTCTCACATAAATGCTAAATAATGGGTTAGGAGTTGTTTTATGGATGATTGGTATTGTAAATGGTGATGGATATACATTTGTAACGTGAATGAAGAATAAGTATACTCATGTTCTATATTGTGTATTTGATGAGTAAGAAATTATGATTTATGCTAAACATGTTTTTAAGATGGATTGGTTGTAAAAGAAAAAAGGATGTTTAATGATAATTGGAAGTTGATGAATATAGAGATGAGTATATGACCTGTTTTGAGTTAACAGATGAGTGTAGAAATGAGAATGAAGGAGTGATTCAAGTACGTTCTGCTATTAGTGTTCATGATCAATCATGGACTATAAATTGTTTATACATGATAATGAGTTTAAATAAAGTTGAGAATGAGGAGTAGATGAAGTAGAAAAGGTGATCTTAGTATAAGATGTGTTAGGGAAAAATCTTAAATCAAAATTGGAAGATGATCTGGAAAACGTAGCAGTAGTATGTTCACTGAGCATGCTTCAGTCCTTTAGACATAACTTTTTCTCTATTTATTCAAATGAGATTATTCTTAATTTGGATTTAAATAGACACATATGGATACATTTCTCATGAAGATATCGAATTTAAATTTTTTCTGTAAGAGTCTCAAAATCTGAGATGAAGTTGAAAAACTGGGTATGCTTTTGTGAAAGTTCGTCTCAACGAACTCGTGAGATTTGGTTAGGATTCCTCTTGGGAAAAGTTCACCACGACCAACTCTTAGTTTCTCCGAGGCGAGCTTGTGATATTTTTGGAAAAATTCCTCTCAGGAGGAGTTCACCACGGCCAACTTGCTTGCACTTTGATTAAGCCCAAGTTTATCATATAAATTGGTGACACTTTTATAGTTTTTAATATACTTTTTGACTCTTAATTCTTGATTTTGTGTTTAAATTGGTCCTTGAGTGTGTGTTTATATTTTATACAATTTAATAGTAAATATTATTATAGATTGACATTAGTGCTTTATAAAATTTCTAAGGACAATTGATACTGCAAATTGCTATTTTTGATTGTAGGAGCCTCAAGGGAAAGGAGTCAATGGGCTAAAATGGAGTCAACATGAGGACGTAAACTTCAGGATGTTCGCCGTGGAAAACCAGACCTGCCACCGCGGCGCAACAAGAAGGAAAAGCTCGTCGTGGTGTAAATTGATTATTTTGCCACGGCGAAGGATCCAGCAAGCATACACCGCGGAGCAACATTCCTGTCGTCGTGGCGAACTATCAGAAACCCGGACTAAATTGGAAACTTCTCTCACTATTCTGACTCGACCCGCGACCTAACATTTAAAATCATGCCAAATTAGGTCATGAGGATACGCAGACAATACACAGAGACAGGGGGAGAACACAGACCTCGTCGACACCCATAGAATTCATCCCTCTCACCCTCGACTTTCATCCATCAACTCTGACTACCTTCACTGTCAACTTCTCCATCTGCCACTGCTGCTACCATGTGTGACATCGGAGCTCTTGCAGTTATGAGGATTTCCGACGTTATGCTTGGCTAGAACACCGATTTCCTCTTGAAGATGTAGCGATGCCTTGAGTTTGATGGGCTTCAAAGGGGAGTTGTTTTACATTGTCAAGTTTAACATCATAGTTGTAAACTTCTAAGTTAGGGTTTATGGCAGTGTAGTTAGATTAGCTTAATTAGAGTTTAATCAAGTATTGAACAATGCTTGTGTTATGGATTTGCTTATATAGAACTTTGATGCTTAATATATGAAGTTTCATATATGTCTTTGTGGCGATTGTGTTAACTCTCTTTTATCTGCCTAGTTGTGTTTGATATTGAGATTAAGCTTGATCCACATTGACCACTTGCATTAGCTCATCCATTAATACACACTAAGATGCATTTAACAAGGTTTTAAGAAATGGAGTTCATTGATTAAAACCTTGGACTTCAAGAGTTCTTTAAGGTTTATCATTCGAAAACTTAGTGAAATTCTCTCCCGAAAGGTTTATTTTGAACCATGATAGCCAAAGCTCGTTTTCAAGAAGATTTTATCATATTTGATCATTGTTTGAGTTTTTCACTTTTCACTTCCCAAAAATCCAAAAATACCTTTTTATGCATTTTTCTTTCATTTAGTTCAAATTTCTTAATTTTTACCAATGATCCAAACCCCTTTTTATCAACTTAGTCGCATTTTTCGACAATTAGGCTAGCTTAGACCATTTGTACTAGGTTCCGATTAAGTGAGATGACTCGAGGTTGCATCCTATATTGCAATCCTTGGAATTAAATTTTTTGATTTGGTTTCCAAGGGATTAATCTAAAGATCAAACGAGAGATGATCAACTAATCTCTCTAGAGTTATAACCAATAGCCCTAAATTGTAAACCCTAATCAGATTATGAAAAATTACAATTTGTCAATTGATAATTTATCCAACCCCTAATTAGATATGAAGTTTTCGAATAGACTATTGGGAGCTTATATGAGATCTCACTTCACATAATTACTGATTTGATTGATTTATCGTTCTTATTAAATCACCTAACTCTCATTAACCCAATTTAATTATTTTTCATTCGATTCACCCTCTCAGTCTATCACCAAATTATGCAAGTGTATAAATCAATCACAATGAATCCATATAACATAAACAATCAGATTTTTATTAAATCAAAGATAAAGGCAACTCGAAGGTGAGTTTATACATTCCTCAATATTCATAAAATCCCATCTCAATAACTAACCCAATTCTACATATAAATAAAATCGAAATACACCAGAAACTATATCTGAACGGATGATGAAGGCAATAACATTCTTTAAAGGAGAGGAGAATTGTTAGACCCCATTTTCTTTTTTTTTTATTTATCTATTTATTCATTGATTTATTTTATTTTATTTTTTAGAGTTTAGTCATAAATTTAGAGAGAATAAGTAGAAATTAGAAATTAGAATGAAAATATTAGAATTAAATTAGTGAAATGGTTATAAGAGACAAAAGATGGGGCAAATTAGACATTACATTAAAAGAAGGGCAAAATTGGAAGAACAAGACAAATGAAGGGTAAAATTGGAAAAACAAGAATAAAATGTTGTCTTGAATTAGAAGAAGAGGAAGAAATTGTGGGAGAGAAGAGAAGAGAAGAGAATATGTGGGGAAGAAAGAAAGAAGAAGAAGAAAACATGGGAAGCTAGGAAGGAAGAAGAAGGAAGAAGATTTGGGCTAAGATTAAGGTAAGTTTCATCATTCTTCTTGCTTGATAGAAAAAAAAGGGATTTGAGAGAGAATGAGTTTGTGTAGGAAGAAAGAAGAGAACCCATTTGGATTTTTCATGGATTTCTAAACTAGGTTTTAGTTTTTCTAACCTGGATGAACTATGGGTAGAGTGAATTTAAGTTCGATTTTTATTTATTCTTAATTATTGAAGCTTTATGAATTTACATTTGAATGTGGGTTGAATGAGAACTTGGTTTATTAAAGGAAACCAAAAAAACCCAATACAAGAGCAAGAGGAAAGGTAATCTTGAGTTTAGATTGACAACTAGTTAGGTGGGTAATATGTTTATCGTTATTGTGATGATGGGCAAATTGCTTACTTGGGTGTGTGTATGCTTAATTGTTTGAATTTGTCTTATTGTGAATTTTGCTTTAATTGCTTGATTTGAATTGTTGTGATTGTTTGGAAAATGCATGATGATCTATTACCATTTTATACATTGAGTGATGTATGACATTTTGTATGAATCGAAAGAGGAAAAAGCATAAGAAATATGAAAGTATGATCATATGATGAATTGATTGAGCATAAGAATTTGCTTGTATTTGGGCAAGAGAAACCAATTTATTCATCATGTGCACATTGACCTAAAAGCCTTCTCCTAGCTACCTGCTTGTGACATATGAGCTCCTAAGAAATGGATTCATTTTGTTCATGGTGTAAACTTTAGTTTCTCCATTTTGTTCCATGGGACTCTCGAACCATTATGTTTGTGCATTGTATTTTGATTTGTTGAGCATGATACACATTTGAGTGAGATGCTATGATGGTTAAACATACATGATGTGTTCTATGTAATAAAATTTTGAACCATACGTCTTTGAGCTATAATTGTTGATGATTGAATTGCTAGATTAAAATGAGATATAGATGTATGTATATATATATATATATATGTATGTATGTATGTGTATATATATATATATATGTGATTGATGTATGGCTTGTTGTCACTAGCTATAAATGTATTAGCCATTCGTAACCCATTATTTTTCCACTCCTCAGGTGTAGAACGAGAAGATCGTTGATCCCTTGCAAAGGCTTTGGCATACTCCAAGATAGTGATTTTTGTAGCTAAGTTAGTAACTATAACTTTTGGATAGCTTTATAAGCATATCAACATGAGCATCCATTTGTATTTTGTATTTTGTATTAAGACAAGGTTGTGGATTTTGATATGTAACTAAAGCTATGTTCAAACTCTATTTGATTTAGTAATGAGATCAAGATTTGAAAAAGATCTTCTGTGTATGTTCATATGTAACCTCTTCGTTGAGATTGTGAATTATTGTTAGTGATGGAATTTGGGTTGTTTTGAAAGTATGCTTTGTTGTTTGATGTTGGTTTTTTGGGTTTTTTTTTTCCGAAGGTTACATCACGGTGAGGCCTAGAGTTCGCCACGACGAACCTTTTTAGTTTTGCTCAATCTTAAGATTCGACACGGTATATTTCTCCTGAAGGATGTGTGGTTTTGATCTTAAGACTTCGCCATGATGAAGTCAAACTTCCACTGTGATGTATTTGTCTCGAGAGGTGCTTAGTTTGATATGGGCACTTTGTCGTGGTGAACTTCTCCCGAAGGGTCCTTAGAAATATTTTCATAGTTTCGTCATGGTGAACTTGCCAACGCTGACGCTAAAATTTCTTACAAATCGAATGCCTTCAACTTTCCTCTCATAGGACCTCCACTGAACTTCCTTAAATTGTCACCTTGATATTAGGAACAAGACTCGAGCCTAATAGAGTCACTCTCTCCTCTCATGAACGCATAGTCGAACTTGAATGAGAAGAGTCTTACTTTTGGCTTCTTTCTTCTAAGAAAAATCTCCTCAAAATATTTCTTCTCCTTTCCCACCAAAGGATCTTGTTAACAAAGTTGTCCAAGAAGAACAAGTAGTAGATTGGATTGGTTGAGGATACAACAACAAGAAGAGGATACACTGATAAAGGAAAGGATACAAACGAGTCAAAGCTATAGTAAGGATTCGGAGAAGGTACAAAAGTGAGGAGTCAAAGCTGTAATAAGCAGTCGGTATATTTTTACCACCTTGTTCTTTTGTAAATTATTTTTCTTATACCGTATCATGTATGACTGAAACATGTTGATTTGGTTATATTATTTCTGCAGCGTTTTGATTTCGAAAAAATTTTGAAATCTACCATTTTAGCAAAATCTTGCATGATTTTGTTTTCAATCCAACGCTACTGACCCAGTGCATTTATATTATGACAAAAATGAGCTATAGTGCAAGCGAAGGAATTGAGGTCTCATCAGAAGTCCAAACATGTACTTAGGCACTACCATTTGATTAAAGAAATCATTGGTAGAAATGATGTCACGATAGAGAGAGTTCTCACCGATTATAATATAGCTGATATGTTGACTAAGCCTATTTTCCAAAAGAGTTTTATATCACATGTACACACCTATGGTATTAGATATCAAGGTGATTGGCTTTAGTGTAAGTGGGAGTTTGTTAGAGAAGTGCTCTAAAGGCAACCAACTTTAGCACTTATTGTACAAATCATTTTATGATTAATAAAGGCATTTTCATTATTTTGATGTTCATACATTTATAGATTTGATGTTGATCTTAAATTGATTTAATGAAATCCTCGATACAAAATATATCATGGAGGAAATTATGACGAGATCATGATAATGAGATTCCTACCATGTGTAATTTTGTTAGTATCTAAACTTTCCTTGGTCATAGGATTAATGAGATGGGATATTATTAATCCAGATAGACGAGCATACATTATACTCCTTGATTGGATCAAGCTTTATATCTCATAAGCTGTAGACATGATTTGTTTAGAGTTAATATATGTATAATTATTAAAGATAGTAAGTACATTGGATTGACCTACTATGAGGCAATCATATTGATATTATATTCCAGTGTCAATGATAGTCTCATCATAGCAATAGTGCAAGAATCTTTTGACTTGAGGTGCTCAAGGATATCTCAGTTACTGATCATGTGTTTTGACAACACTTATCGATGCCTTTCAGTAGTTACTCATAGAGTGGTGATTGGATAGAACTTAAGGTATTCAGAGGTAATTTAGTAGCCAATAAAGGATCCACCACTCATGATAGAAGGAGATCATACCCATGGTCTCTTATTGAGGTCATTACTCAGGAGCTTTTGGCTAGAGTAGATATGTGTCATAAAGAGAGTCTTCAATGATATATAGATTGATAACATCCTCAGGACAAGATCTAACATCACTTGGACTAGATGTGATGTAGTCAATCTAGTGGGAGTTGACACTTTGACCATACTTTAAACCAAGTGGGGTATAGATGGTGAAAGGACGAATTGTATACAACATTACGTATAAAAGGGTTCGAAGTCAAACCATTGACTTTTCGGCCAATTAGGGGTTATGACTTGTTGCTAGATACCACTCTTGACTTACTTGAATTAAGTGTTAATTCAAGTGGCCAACAAAATCGGGTACCGAATGGGTCACGCATATAGGAGATCCGAAATATAAGTAAAATGGTCTTGAGTGGTGATTCAAGATATGGGAGAGTGTTTCGGCATTTTATCGGAATATGATCGTGGTAGAAAAAGATGCATAGAATGGATTAGAAACAAGTGTTGTTGGCTACCAATTTGTTCATTGATTGAACCCAAGTTTTCTATATTATTAGTGACATTTTCATGGTTTTTGTTATACTTTTTGACTCCTTTTGTTAGATATTGTGCTTAATTTGACTTAAAAGTGCTTGTTTTAAATTAATGAGATTTGAGGATCAAATTATCATAATTAGTTAATAATTGCACTTATTTGATTTATATGACAATTGATATTAGAAATTGCTATTTTCATTGCAGAAACGTCAAGATTTAGAGCCAACATTGGAACAAAGAAATTAAAGTCAACAAAGTCAGTGTTTTGCCGTGGTGCAACCATTAAATATCGCCGCCACAAAACCGTTAGAGATCATCGCTACAAAATCTGTGTTTTGCCGCTGCGAACCTTCAAATTAGTGTAAACCCGAACCATTTCTAAAAATTTCACTTACTATATAACCCGATCCGACAACCCATTTTTGGAAAAAAAAGCCTATTCTGGGATAAGTTACAACATGAACGATAGATGATCATATTCATTCCACTGCCTTGACACCCACGGTTCTCTCAGAGACTTGTTTTATTTTTTTTCTCTTCCATTTTTCATCACCAACTTCCACCATGATTAGCTCGGGTTCATTACTAGTTGTGAGGCTTCCGGTTGCAATGTGTGGCTAGGCGATTTCCTTCCTCTTGAAGGTATAGCGATGGCTGGAGTTCAATGTTCTTAAAAGGAGAGTAGCTTAATTAATAGTTTAGCTATGATTTATGAATGCCTAAGCCTAGGATTTGTAACTTGTAGTTAAGCTACTTGATTATGGTTTAATCAAATGTTGGATTATGTGTAGTCAGATTGGTTGATGTAGAACTTTGAGTTTAAATATATGAAGTCACATATATGTCATTTGTGATCTTCTTGATTCTCTTTTATCTTGCATGGTTGTATTAGATATTGAGTTGATTAAGATTTCATTTGACTTATTGCATTGGGTGATCCTACTACACGCACTAAGCTGTACTTAACGGGATCTTGAGAAATGGAGTCCCATTGCTTAAGATCTTGGACTTAAAGAGTACTTTAAGGCTTATCATTTTGAAGCTTAGTGATCTTTACTCCATAGAAAAATCAATTTCGGACTAGGATGGCCAAAACTCATTTTCAAGGGGATTCTATCACTTTTGATCACTTGTTCTAATCTTTCCATTTTTTATTCCCAAAAATCCAAAAATACATTTTACAAACTTTTTACAATTCAATTTAGCTCGGTTAGCGTTTTCAAAGATCAAAAACCCCCTTTTCCTAATTAGCTTGCATAGCATGACATATAGGTTAACTTAGGTCCATTCATTTTAGGTTTCGATTAAGTGAAATGACCTGAGGTTGCACCCTATATTGCAATCCTTGGATTATTTTTGATTTGACCTCCAAGGATATGAACAAGGTCAGAATCAAATGGCACCGTTATCGGGGAACTAAGCAATTGATTCTCTAGTTTGACTTTTGTCAATTTGCAACTAAGTGAGGTTAGGAACCTTTTCTTTTTAGATTGCATTCTAGATAATTTAGCTTTATAGTTTCCATGTTGCATAGCAGCATAATTTTTGGAAATACATATTTTGATAGTTAGCATTTTACATTTGCTTTCTCTGTGAATTTCTTTTCGCCATGGCTAACTCCTTACTTTCGCCACGGCTAACTCTCACCTTCACCGCAGCAAACATTTTCTACTTCGCCACGGAGAATCTCATCTTTGCCATGGCAAATGCTTCTCCGCTGCGAGTAACTTCCTGTTCAAACATACTTTCATATATACTCTCATACATGCTTTCATACATACTCTCACACGCACATACACTTGCATCCTTCACATTTCATCTTTTTACTTAGCTTTGTGTGCTTGTACGTGAATTTTGTTCTCTTTTATTCATATTTGAAATTTCCCCATTTTCGTATGCCCAAGAAAAACAAAATTCTACCTTTCCACCCTGAAATTGAGAGATGTCTGAGAAAAATTAGAAAGGAGAAGAGAGTAGAAGGGAAAAGCAAGGTAGTTTTTGAGGAGGAGAATTCAGTAGAGTCTAGCCTATTAAGTGGTGAGAGTGAGTCATTAGCAGGTGAGCTAATGGCTAAAAACCGTAACCTTAATGTTAACCCATTTAGGAATAGTGATAATTGAAGTAACGAGGAGCAGGAATGAGTTGGTGTATAACATCCCAGATCACCCATTCACAGATATTGTCCGCTTTGGGCCTTGGCCCAGCCAAGCCCTCATGGTTTTGCGTTTCCCGAGGCCTTCCCAGAAGGTTACCCATCCTAGTGCTACTCTCACCCAAGCACATTTAACCTCGGAGTTTTGATGAGATCCGGTGCATTAGGCTATATAAAATGCGTTTGTAGGGGAAAGGTATCCGTACCCTTATAAGACGTACTTCGTTCCTCTCTCCAACCGATGTGGGATCTCACGCTCTCCACCCCCCTTAGGGCCTTGCCCTCTTTGGGGTCCAGCCTAGTTGGCATAATGGTTCGGGCACCAACTATGATACCAATTTAATTGTCGGGCCCATGACAACTGCTGCATACTCGGGCTAAGGACACTCGCAGTATCCTTAATCAGACCATACAAGGCTAACTGACTATCTTTTTTTCTATTTTCTTTTGAAGAATTTGGGCAGCATAATGGCTGTATTTTAAAATTCCAAAACCTACAAACAATTTAAAACACACTTCTATATTCACAACCAGCCACAACTTCAAGACTTTAAAGTCCACTCAAGGCAATCTTAATAACAATATCAAAAGATTCATACATAAAGTTTTTATAAATTACAAGGCAATCAAAAGTTATTTTACAAAATCATAAAGCATATCTATATAATCACAGTTCATGAGTCATTAAACAATCCAAAGTACAAAACATAAGGTACCCAAGTGTGGAAATACCTCGAAAAAATAAAAAAGTAGCACGATCCTCACAGAGCTTCAGGCTCACTAAATTAACCTACATGGTTGGAAAACGGAGGGGTTGAGTACACTAAGTACTTAGTGAGCAGGAAAGACATATATCATAAATAGAATTCGATTCATACTAACACGATTTAGATAACCTATGAAGTGAATATATGTCATTTAGAAAACACATAGGCCCAGCCTATGACTGACGTATATTGTTTAGGAACCATATAGGCCTAGCCTATTAATCACCCATTCGGTGGATATAGGTTTCATTTCCAGTATTCAAATGCATAAAAACAATAGATGTATAAATCAAATCTCATCAGAAAACAAATATCATAATAAGTCAAAACAATAATGTTTGACACCACTAGTCAGCCAACCTAATGGGCATACCCTGTTAAGTCAAAATGACTTCACGTCTAATGATTTTGATGACATTTAAGTAATAATAATATTAGAAATTGTTGAACCGTTTTGATCAGAAAGAAAGTGAGACGAAAGCAGAAGCAAAAGTAAGACGAAAGAAAGTATGACGAAGTGGAAGTAGAAGTAAGACGAAGCGGAAGCAAAAGTGAGACGAAAGAAAGTAAGACGAGGCGGAAGCAAAACTAAGACGGAAGAAAAACTAAGACGAAGAACCGATACTACGTCGAACGGTTAACTAGTTTGAGTTAGTTACAGAACTCAACTAAATAACTGTTTCTACAAGAATCAAGAA
>JAOQMP010000002.1:36196338-36222465 GCA_027563575.1 Erythroxylum pedicellare
AGAAACCCAAAAAACAAAAGCATTACATTGCAAATGACAATAATAACTCTAGAATGTTCATTTTAAAAACAATTATATTACAGTGATGGGATATACTAGCAAAAAGGAGAACATAATCCCAACTACAAAAATGGTATTAGATGAAATAGTTTATCTTTTTATTTAAAATTGTAATAGTCAATAATAAATTTGAATAGTTATTATTTGTATATAGTTAATAATATTACACTATAATGTATTAATAATTCATATAATTGTTTACTATAAAAATAAATAAATTTAGTTGAACTTTTAAAACTGTGAAATTTTTGTTCTTTAAGTTCAACATCCTAATAAATTGTTTACTTTATTGTTAGGAATAAGGAAGTCTGGGAGCATAAAATGTTCATTTTTTAGAAAAAAAACAAGGCTCATAAAAGATGAACTCAAGAAACTAAATAGGAGCCTGCAATAATATAAATGTTGTGGAGGTAAAAAATAAAAGGAATTGGCCAAGATTCATGATCTCATACATTACAATCCACAGGAAAGCTCATTGAAAACCCAAGAATAATTGGCTCTAGAACCATACAATCATGCATTACATATTAATCACTTCATTCTTAAGTAAAGATATAGAGTCCAATGGTCGAGGGAGGGAGAGAAACGCACTAATTTCTTTTTCAAGTCTATTTTCGCAAGGTCTAACTCTAATAAATTAATTTCCTTGGTAAATAAGTTGGATGATTTCATAAATAGCCAACAAGATATGTTATTAGCTTATTAGTACTTTTAAAGATCTTATGACTCCAATGTTGCAGTCTCTTACTCAATCCCTCTTTTATAAGAAATTATCAAGGAACAATTATCCCATCAAGAGAGGGAACTCCTGTGCTCCCCTTTCCTTAGATAGGATGAGCTCCACTAAAATTAGGCTCGAGGCCCTAATATGTTGAATGCTTTATTCTTTCAAAAATCTTGGTACCTAATCAAGGATATGGTGATTGAAGCTATCTTATAATTCTCTAGCCAAGGTAAAATTCAAAAAGAGCTTAATAAGACCTTTGTATGTCTTATCCCTAAGGTGCATACCTTTAATTTATTAAAAGATTTTGGGCCTATTTCCTATTGCAATAATGTCCATAAAGTTATTTTTGAGCTACTGACCAACAAATTTAAAGCGGTGCTCCCTGAATATGTTGATCCATCATAAAATGCCTTCATTAAGGGTAGCCAAATAAGGGTTAATATTTAGAATTCTTTCAAATTTACAAAAAAAAAGTTATGCAGAGCTATGGCGTGAAGATTGATTTCCATGAGGCATTTGACACTATAGACTAGTCCTTTATTTTCAATTCCCTTTCAGCTTTTGGATTCCCTAATATCTTTGTGGATTGAATTCAGTAGTGCAACACCACTATAAATGGGGAGCCTACTAATTTGGTAAGAAGTGTTATCCCTGCCTATTCACTATTGATATGGAGATCCTAAACAGGTTGATCAAATAGGCAATATCACAGGAAAGAAGATTCAAGCATAACTCAAAATGTAAGAAGTTAAGGATAGTAAACCTGACCTTTGTGGATGATTTAATTATATTCTCTTAGGTTAACTCTCATCCTGTATAGGCAATTAACTACAATAAAGGCTCTCTTCTTTTCTTATTAGGCGTAATGGATTAAGTTGCATGGTTTTCTATTATTACTAGGCGAAAAGTTGGAAATCCACCTATTTCCTATCTAAGGATCCCCTATCACCTCTAAAAAGCTTAACCAAGTTGAATTTTCCTCCCTAATAGAAAAAATGCAAAGCAGAATGGATAGCTAGTATAATCACTCCCTTTTTTTTAGGAAGAATCCAGCTCTTAAATTTAGTTTTCAAATAAAAATAACTTTTATTTGACTAAATTAAAATAAAAGAACTTTGGTAGCCACTAATAAAAGGAAATAATTATTCATAAAATTTTCAAGATTAATTTAATTTAACAATAAGTTAGACGTTAGTGACCATCCTAGAGTTTGTATTATAAAATTAGGTAAATTACATTTAAAATTTTGAACTTTGTTCGATTCTGTAATATTAGTCAAAACTACTAAAAATAACTAAAATTTCGAAACTTCTAATTTATTGTAAAACTAACTTACCGTTAATCCTATAGTTAATGATACTAATGTAGTCTGTTGTTAGACCCTTAAACTTCAGAGCACTTTTCAGCGACCTTCGCGATGCGCCGTAAGAAGAAGGTTAGCTGGCTTACACGTATGAGGAAGGCATGCAAAAATATTTAGGCAAATATAGGCAAGTGGGATCGGACTTAGTATGAATTTTAGTAGAGTCTCAGACATTGTGGAGATTTACTCGACCCAAGCTAAGGACTTGATGGACTAAGGACTTGGCCCATGCTCGGATGAATGGAAAATGACTAGTGGACTTGTTGTGGGAAGCATTGGATCAAGCCAGTGTGTTATGTGGGCTTCAGTAAGATCACACTACATCATCAGCAGATAGAGATTATAGGGAGATCTTGGATGATGTGGCGATAACTAGGAGTTAGAGTTATAGTGGGATTCAACACCTAAAGATAGTGGAGATCTTTGAGGATAAGGATGCTAGTTTCCTATTTGAATGTAAACTTTATCTTTATATTATCTTGTAGATTCTATCTTATCAGTTAGAGTCCTATTTGGATGGAGGTGTCATCCAATTAGTCCACGTGATGTAATCTGATAGAGATAGATGTGATCTTAGCACGATCTTAGGCAGTTCAGTTTAAGTGAAATTTTGAAATATAACTTGGCTTCTAAGTTAGAGTGTCTATGTATAGCTCATTCTAACTTTGCTTTCCTTATTCAGTCAGAGAGAACATTCCTTATATTTTTTTGATGGAAAGTAATATAAATGTTGGTTTTACCGTAGCTCTCTTGTTTCCTTATTGCCTTTATTTTCTTATTGTTTTTGTAGCATTGTTTCTTTGAGTGTGTGAGGTAAACACTTTAAGGTTTGTTGAAGGCTGAAGTTTTGCTTAAGTGGATCTAAGTGAGATTATCGTGCAAAGAGTATTGGCAATCAACTTTAGTGAAAGTTCGAGTCCCAAAGTGACCTTTGTATCAACTGATATCAGAGCCAAATTTTAGGATGGCAGTAGGCAACTTGACAGAACGAGTGACTGATGGAGGACTTATTGGGCCAATTCCTTAAGGGGAGGAAGATGTCACATCTTACAATACTCGATTCGAGATGTTGGAGGTGTGAATCCAATAGTTGCAACAACAGATGACAGATTTGTTGAAGATATAAGAGGAGGCCTAGTTCGAGACCACTGTGCTAAGATGTGTCGTTGCAACGCTAAATTTTAATTGGCTTGAAAGCTTCACACCACAACTTTCATTTGTAAAGGTATATGAACACAGGGTGTTCAAAGGTGTGTGGGACGCTAAGGTGTTGGAGAATTTCTTATGAGATATGGAGTAGTACTTTGTGGCTGCTAGGGTATCCGATACTGAGAAGGTCAATATGATGGCTATATACTTGGATGGGGATGCCAAGCTCTGGTAAAGGACGAGGACCTCTGTGAAGATTAGTGCAGATAGAACTTCCGTGAAAACATAGGTGTAGATGAAGGAGCTCAAGGATCAGTTCCTTCACATGAATACTTCTTAGCTCACAAGAGATGCCTTGAAGAAGCTCAAGAAAGATGGATTGGTAAGAGACTATGTCAAATCATGTAGTTCTCTAATGCTGGATATTGAAAACATATCAGACGAGGACAAGCTCTTCAAATTTATGTTAGAGTTACAACCGTGGGCTCAAATGGAGTTACGGAGGCAAAACGTGAAGAACGTGGATGGTGCAATCACAACCGCTGATGCCTTGGTGGATTTTTGAATGGTGAAAGAATCTAAGGCGAGATCCTCAAATTCTTCCAAGGGCTAGGGCCACGCCCAATAGGACTGAGGGGAAGAAGAAGAAAGACTCTAAGAAGGGGGATTTCAAGGGCAAAGGCAAGCAAAATGGTGGCTTTAAGAATAGGGAGATGTCCTCAAAGAAGGGCAAGGTTGCTTGTTACTTGTGTAGAGGTCTACACTTTGCCAAAGAGTGACCGATAAAGGAGAAGTTGAATGCCCTAATTGTTGAAGAAGATGATGAATCTTCGAAAGATACGACACTAAATCTAATCACCTTACTTAATGCAGTTAGTAGCGAGTTGGTTCTTTTTGATGGACTAATGTATGTGGCTGTATAAGTTAGGGAGAAAGATGTGACCGTAATGATATATACGGGTCTGACTCACAGTTTCCTAGCAGAAAAAATGGTTTAGAAGTTAGGCATAAGGGTTCCAAGGCCCCAATGAAGATTAAAACCCCTGCAGGGAAGGCATAAGTAGTTGCGAGAATTACTTACAACATTTCAGTCAGCAATGGAAGTTGGCCTGCTAAGATGAACATCATCACCATATCATTAAAGGATTTCGAGATGATATTGGGGGTCAATCTTCTCAAAGCAGCAAAGGTGGTGCTGTATCTGATTTTGGGGTGTATGATATTAATGAATGATCAAAATTTCTTCTACGTGAATTGTTGTAGGTTCGGTGGTAAAACAATGGATGCTACAACTTCAGTAGGACATGTTTCGGCCATGAGCATTGAGAAAGGGTTGAAGAAAGGCATGAAGACCTATCTCTTGCTATGTGGGAAATTAGTAAAGACCACGTGGTGGAAGTCCCAGATGTTGTTGCAAGTTTGTTGAGGGAGTTTCAAGAGGTGCTGTCGAAAGAGTTGCCAAAAACTCTTCCCCCACATCATAAAGTAGATCACAGGATCGAGTTGGTTCCTAAAGCGATCTCGCCTGCACGTTCCCCATATAGGATATCCCCGATGGAATTGGCGAAACTTCAGAAAAAACTTGGTGAGTTAATGGAAGTAGGGTTCATCCAACCATTCAAAGCCCCATATGGTGGCCCAGTATTGTTTCAGAAAAGTCAGACAGTACACATCACATGTGAGTGGACTATCAAGTGCTAAACAAGGTAACGATCAAAAACAAGTATCTAGTACCTTTGATTCAAGACATGATGGACAGGTTGTCAAAGGTTGAGGTATACACTAAGTTGGATCTTTGTAGTGGGTATTGATAAGTGCGGATAGCTAAAGTTGATGAGTGATGGATCCTACGAATTCTTAGTTATGCATGAGATTGTTATGGTCTATTTAGACGATATCGTGGTATATAGCACTATCATGGCAAAACATGTGGAACACTTGAGACAGGTGTTTGAAAGACTAAGGTAGCACAAGCTCTATGCGAAGATGGAGAAGTGTGAGTTGGTCCAGTTGGAGATCAGATTTTTGGGTCATGTGGTGAGCAAAGATCAGGTCAAGATGGATCCGAGGTGAAAGTGATAGTTGAGTGGCAGGCTCCCACAACAGTACAAAAACTGCGGAGTTTTCTCAGCCTAACGAACTATTATAGGTAGTTCATTATGGGATACTCTAAGAAAGCGGTGCCATTGACGGACTTGCTGAAGAAGAAGCAAGAGTGGTGTTGGTCGAGTGCATGTAAAGAGGCATTTAAAAAACTTAATACCACTATTTCAATCGAACTTGTGTTGAAGCTGCTCATGATCAATCTTCCAGTTGAGGTATATATTGATGCTTCGGACAAAGCCATTGGTGGAGTCCTTGTAGAGGAGGGTCCTCGGATAGCATTTAAGAGTTGAAAGCTTAATGGTGCAGAGCAGTATTACTCGACGCACGAGGAGATGCTTGCAATGGTGCATTACCTTGAGACATGATGAGTTATTTACTAGGAACCAGGTGCGTTATCCGAACTGATAATGTTGTTAAAACGTTTTTCAGGACCCAAAAGAAGTTATCCACAAAATAAGCCCGGTGGCAAGAGTTTCTTACTAAGTATGACTTTATGTGGGAGCATAAACTGGGGAGGTACAACAACGTGGTAGATGCCTTAAGTAGGAAGGAGATATTTGCGGTCGTTTATTCGGTCATGAGGGTGGAGTCCAACCTATTGGAGCAAATTAAAGCGGTAGCTCCATTAGACACTATATACTGTAAGTTGATTTCTCAAGTCAAGGAAGATGTTGTACGTAGGTTTTGGCTCGACGATGATGGGCTTTTGATGACTAAGAGTAGTATAGTATATATGCTAAGTTTTGGTGGATTGCAGAAATAGTTGTTAAAGGAGATACATGACTCGCAGTAGGTAGGTCACTTAGGAGTCCAATGGATGCTAGCACTCCTATTTCGTTCCTATTTTTGGCCAAAGATGGAGAATGATGTGAAATATTACGTCAAGACGTGCCTCGTTTGTCAATTGGATAAGATAGAGAGAAAGAAGGAAGCCGGTTTACTACAACTCTTATCCATCTCTGAAAGACTGTAGATGTCAATTTCAATGGATTTCATTAGTGTGTTTTCAAAGGTGGATAATATGGCATCAATCATGGTGGTAGTTGACAGATTCTTTAAGTATGCGATCTTTGTGCCGACTCTTGTAACTTATCCCTTGGATGTTGTGGCCTAGTTATTCTACAAGAACATGGTCAAGTATTTCGGAGTTCTAGCGAATATTGTGAGCAATCGAGACACTAGATTTACAAGCTAGTTCTGGATGTCCCTTTTTAATATGATAGGTTGCATTTGAAGTTTTCAACTACAAATCACCCATAAAAAGATGGCCAAACAGAAAGAATTAAGGGTTTGTTGGAAGAGCACCTATGACATTATGTAAGTGCAAGGCAACATAACTGGTTAAGTTTACTTGATACCGTACAATTTTGCTATAACTTGCATAGATCTTCAGCTACGGAGAAAAATCCCTTTGAGATTGTATTGGGACATCAACCTCTCACACCATTAGAGATTGCTAAAAAAAGGACAGGTGGCAAATGTCCTGCGACACATAAGTTTGCGATAGAGAAGTAATAATTGTTTGATGAGGCAAGGGACAGTCTTCGAAAAACTTCTTGACGGATGAAGAAGAAAGCACATCTTCATAGGAGACCGTTAGAATTTGATATGGGGGATAAATTTTTGTTGAAACTAACCCCACAGATTTAGAAGAAGATCTCAAGTAAGCAAGTTTATAGGAGTTTAGTGTCGAAGTATGATAGACCGTTTAAAGTGCTACACAAAGTGGGAAACGTGGCATACAAATTGAAATTGCCCAAGCAGTTAAAGGTACATCATACATTTCATGTTAGTTTTCTCAAGCCTTATTATGAGGATACATCAAATCTGAATAGGAGTCATGTGAAGTAAACTCTATCAGTTGTGAGGAAACAGTTCAAGGATCAAATGGAGAAGATCCTAGATCATCGAACAATGGGTCAATATAAGAAGAACCGATAGACCAAGTTATTGATTCAGTGAAAAGGTAAACTTGTTATGGAAGCTTCGTAGGAGAAAGATATGACTTTATGGTAATTCGAGGATCAGGTGAATGCCTACCTTCAGACTAATTCAATGAGGGTGTCGAATCCATTTAGTGGGGGTGGTTTGTTAGAGCCTTAAACTTTGGAGCATTTATCAACGACCTTCACAATACGCCTTAGGAGGAAGGTTAGCTGGATTACACGTATAAGGAAGGCATACGAAAACGTTAAGACAAACATGGGCGAGTGAGATTGGACTTAGTACGAATTTTGGTAGAGTCTCAAATCTTGTGGATATTTACTCGACCTAAGCTAAAGACTTGGCCTATGCTCAGATGAATTGACCACAACTAGTGGACTTGTTATGGGAAGCATTGGATCAGGTCAGGGTGCTATGTGGGCTTCGGCAAGATCATATTGCATCGTCAGTAGATAGATATCGTGGGGAGATCTTAAATGATGTGGTAACAACTAGGAGTTAAAGTTATAGTGGGACTCAACATCTAAAGATAACGAAGATCTTCAAGGATAAGGATGCTAGTTTCCTATTTGAATGTAAACTCTATCTTGCTGTTATCTTGTAGATTCTATCTTATCAGTTAGTCCTATTTGGATAGGGATGTCATCCAATTAGTTCATGTGATGCAATCCGATAGAGATATAAGTGATCTTAACATGATTTTAGGTAGTTCAGTTTAAGTGGGATTCTAAATATAACTTGGCTTTCAAGTTAGAGTGCCTATATATAGCTCATTCGAGTTTTCCTCCCCTCATTCAGTTAGAGAGAGCATTTCTTGTATTCTTTTAAGGGAAAGTAATAGAAATGTTGGTTTTACCGTATCTCTTTTGTTTCTTTATTGCCTTTATTTTCTTATTGCTTTCATAGTATTGTTTCTTCGAGTATATGAGGTAAACACTTCGGGGGTCCATTGAAGGCTGAAGTCTTGCTTAAGCAGACCTAAGTGAGACTGCCATACAAAAGGTGTTGATAATCAACTTCAGTAAAAGTTCAAATCTCAAGGTGACCTTTGTATCATCTACCATGTCAATAACATCCATTTATAGGTCAGCATCTATATACTAATTTTTAAAGCATATTGGTAAGATGGTTTCTATGAAAGAGAGTGGCACAGACATTAAAGATTTCTCTAAAAGTTTTTCCCTACAGGCTCAAGTTTTGATTGGTTTCTTTATCGTATTGATTTATGGATTGAGAGAGAATGAATTTAACTCCTTTTTCTTTAAAGAAACTAACTTACAATGTTTTTGTTTTTGCATTTATATATATATCAAGCCATTGTTTTTCAAAGTATTAAAACAAGAGGTTATATCTGTCTAATCACCTCATAAATTCAATGCATTAATTTGTAGTCTTTGATTATGTAATCATACATGTAATCACCAAAATCATCCAAGTATTTCTAAATTATATGGAAGAAAAATTTTCATTGATCTATTTTTAAAAAAAAATCAAAATTATATTTTGAACTTCTTAATTTATGTTTTAAATAATTTTTAAAAATTATGTATAATATTGTTTATCACATAAATACTAACTTATTAAAAGTTTGTATTAACATGATTGATCATATCATTATTATTAATTATAAAATTAATGAAAAATTAAATTTACAACATCAAATAAAATTAAAAAATTTTTAAAATTAAAAAATTTTAAATATACTCTATCTTATAAAGGATTCGTCTATATCATCGGTATAGTTTGTACGACCACGACTAAATGAATGGAAAAAACAGTATGTCGTATCAAACGAGAATATTTTATTCTTAGTGGATCGCCGTTGAATTCTTATTTAAGACCAGAGTGCATGAACTTGGTAGAATAAACAAATATGCATGCAACGCAAGACTGAAAGATAAGTAGACCAATGGAAATAGTCCAAATGGCCAGCAAACAATGTACAGTCTGCGAAGCTGCTAATTTTTATTTTAGGAGCATAAGCATAGATTTAAATATCAACATCACATAAAAGAACAATTTGTTTACCAAAAAACGTAAATATATACACAAATTTCAAAGAAATAATTTTATTGTATATAATTTTCCGATCCCATAATCTTCAGAGAAATAATTTTACCGATTCTTTCATCTAAATCTAATGAGAAAGGAAGATTTGAACCCCACATGAGCCGTAATAAAAGGATGATCGCTAAATTTGACACTGTTGTCTTACATTAAATGCAGTCCTGTTGACTTGCGAGATTTGGAAGAATATTGAAGTTTGGCATTGATATTTATTGAGCTCCACCGCCTGTGGAAGAATTTTAAAGTTTGGCATTGATATTTTTTGAGCTGAGTCCCCCAACTGCTTACTTCCGATTCGTTGGCTTCCAGAAATAGACCTGGAAATTTGTTGCCAGCTTTGAATTAAGTTGTAGCCATATGTTTGTAAAAGATATCAAGAAAATCTGGAAGATATCTACTGATGCCTTTGGTTGAGTGGTATGATAACCCTTATATTTTGTGATTATCACCTGTGTTACATTTTGGTCTCAAATTTGTTTTGCCCGAACTTTTCGGACAAGAGGCTCTTAGAAATGTTTCTTGCATTCAAATCAGGGAAAGAAAAAAACCAGAGGGTCGCTGTCAAGTAATAGGAAGACCGCAATGGTACGAAGAAAAGTAAAAGGGATGTTTAGGAGGCAACAGCAACAACCTACGACTTGGGACCCTTCCTCTGTTCACACACTCCAGATCAAAAACTTAGACAAATCCCATCTCTAGACGCTTTTTGTGATTTCAACTCTCCCCCGTACCCATGTCGCAGGACCAAAATTAAGCCAAATAAAACTAATCCCTCGAGACTTCCTACGTGTGTGTATATAAAGTTTGCAATTTTTCATGTTTTGTCCACCAGGTACTTCTTCTACTTTTGGATCCTTCTGTTTCGAAGCAGACCTGTTTTGTTTTGGTGGACTTTGTGATTCTTCCGATGATGTCAGATGTTTGTTTTTATCTTTTCTTTCTTAATTCTTTAGTTAGGACGATGATGCTGTTTTTGGGTTTAATTGTACTAACAGTTGATGTTGGATTTTTATTTTTCTGTTTGATTTTGGGTAACGGGACGATATCTTTGCTAATGCAATCAATTCTCTTCTCTCTTTTTGTTCTTTTCCCTTTTCCTGCTTTTGGAAGGTATATGCAAGGAGCTAAGTGATTTAGAAGATAAGAAACGGTGGATTGCTTGCGGGGAAGTATGAAGTGTAGTTGCTTTAAGAGAGGGGCTAATGATAGAAGGCGCAGTGCTTCTGGGGTTCCTCCTGACATTGATGGTGTGAAATTATTCAAGTGTTTGGCATTGTTTGATTATAACTTATGCAAGTGGTTACTTGAATAATCTATTGTATCCGCACACCCTGAAACATGTCAGATCCACTTTTAATGGCAATTAGGTTGGCTTCTGGATTGTAGCATATAGTTTCAACACCCTCTTTTTTTTCAAAGCACAGCCATATATGGATGCTTGTTGGAGGAACCACATCTCGTCTAGCCACGAAACATGATGGGAATATAAAGCTCAATATTTGCTTTGGGGATAAATTGAATCATTTATTTGATGATATTGAATTGCTCATGAAATTGTAGATAATAGATCTGCCTTCTAGCCTGTTTATTTGACACTATGAAATGCAAACCCCATAACATGTTGACGTCTGTTGACATCTATAATTTAATACCCTAACCACGGTCAGTTCTATTGCTTTTTGCTGGCTGCTTCACTGAAAACAAGTAAAACACTGTTTGAAAAGATTCTTGACAAATAACATGTGGAGAAAGATGGGATACTGTGATGGGATTTACTTACGCTAGCTGTCACTTATTTTAAGTTCAGGGTTCTCATATACACTGATGAGACTTCTATTGGTGTTTTTACAACCAAAGTTCGTTTAAGCAAAAAATCGAATCCTATTGCAAACTTCAGAAAGTATTTGTGTCTTTCACTAAGTGTTGTTCTATTTTTCCTTTTCAGTGTCTTCTGTAATTCACTACACTTTGCTTTACTTTTTCGTTTTTTTTATAACTGTTGCTTCTCTTATTGTGTTCTGCTAGATAATTTGCTGCGGGATGTTAACCATATATCATACAATGAATTAAGATTAGCAACTGATGGTTTCCATTCCCAAAATAACATTGGCAGAGGAGGTTTTGGAATTGTTTACAAGGTACTGCAGTCCATATATCCTTCATATCTGACAACTGTAAACTTCATGAGTAGATTTTCCAACTTCTTCATCTCATAGTTGTAGAACTTTTGATTGAGTAGTATGCAAATGGAGATGGTTTATCTAAGTTAAATTCTAAATAATATGACCATCCATACTGTGTGTTATTCATTGAGTATCTGACCTTACGCATAATTTCTGGTTGAGAACTTTTTATGCTGTTCTCATTACTTGGGCGAATGAAAATCAGTTAGTTTTCTTCAAGTGTACTATTTTTAAGCGAGAGGGATTTGGACTATAGTAGATGCTTTACAGTTAGATAGAACACATGCATAGATTTTCTACAAGAGTATTCCAGCTCCCTCTTTGACATTATTTTTCTTAATATCATATTTGGCTTAATTGTATTAGTGTTACTTTTGGATGCTATCACATACTTTGAGATATCTACTTGTATTTAATGGCATTGTTTGAAGATATAATTCTTGTTCTTGTCCATCCCAAGTTAACCTGCGCCAACTATATTACTATGATGCTAGGGAACCCTTAAAAATGGACTACAAGTTGCTGTGAAGACACTTTCTGCTCAGTCAAAACAAGGGTTGCAGGAATTTTTAAATGAGATCAATACCATATCAAAAGTCAGGCATCATAACCTTGTTGAGTTGATAGGGTGCTGTGTTCAAGGATCCAATCGAATTCTAGTGTACGAGTATGTAGAAAATAGCAGTCTTGACCGTGCATTGTTGGGTAAGCTTAAAAGTGTTTAGAATACCAAGGGTTTTAATATTTCTGGACATAATGACTGATTTATTTACTATTTAATCATTTTCTCCTTTTCCTTAGCAGGTCCAAAGAAGATTAGACTGGACTGGGGAAAAAGATCTGCAATTTGTTTGGGTATTGCTAGGGGTCTTACTTTCCTTCATGAGGAACTTTTGCCGCATATTGTGCATAGAGACATCAAAGCCAGTAATGTACTCCTTGATAGGGACTTCAACCCAAAAATTGGAGATTTTGGGTTGGCTAAACTCTTCCCAGATAATATTACACACATCAGCACAAGGATAGCAGGAACAACGTATGTGCCTCTAAAGAATTTGATGAACTGTTGCTTTCAATCTTCTTGGCCTTCTGTTTCTTAAGTAGTCAGCACTAGACAACCATAGGGCTGCTTATCCCATTTGGTTGGGTTGTTCTCCTATTTAACAAGTTTGCTTTTTAGTCCTTAAATGCTTAGTTTGCCACGATTCATATAGAATCAAAGATAATGATTTACGGCCATCATACTAAGGACTTTAATGTCTGCTAAATGGCATAATTTGCAGTGCACCTGATTAAAAAAAATACCAAGAAAGAAAGAAAGCAAGATCTGGAACAAGGATATAGTGATTATATATTCCAAACTAAACATCTTATGGCAGACCACAGGAATTTGAAGAAGAGCATTTCCACAAAGGAATATTTGGTATCTGCATGAGTGGATGTGAAGCATAAGCAGTTATTATATATAAACCTGAGATTCCTTGAGAAGGAGAAATTGATTTTTGTGACAAGCAAAACTATCATAGTGACTAACGGGAAATAAGGTCAACTTAGGGGCAAAGAAGGGACGTAAATGGTGTGACTGTCCGATTACATTAAATATTTGAAACACCTACTGTATCTATTTTTGGGATTTATTTGCAACCAACATACATGTTCAATTGCTGATATGAGTTTATTTAAATGCATTAGAAATCTATATCTTTCCTGTTAACTCATAGTCACCTTAAGCTTTATGGTCTGGAGCACCTTTCTTGCTCTCTTATTTCCTATTTTTGTAGTCACCAAAGGAAAAGTGAAGTGGAAGGATAGTTTGTTTCCTCGATTTCTTTCTTGGTTTATTATGTAGTCTACGTCTAACAATTTTGAGATTGTAACTTGTTTTTTGTCATTCTTCCCTTCATTCATGATAGTTGCTTAGTCAGTGTTTGTCCTTTTGTAGATGGCTGTTTGTTTTCCTTAAAAAAATATATATGGAAGAAGTGTTTTAAGAATTAACGACAAGGCTTTTGGCTGCCAAAGTATTCATAAGCATGGTCTAGAGTGTATAGACACCTTTATCTGTCGAAAATATGGTTAAACTATCGTACATTAACAGTGTAACCCAACTTATCAACCTGTTTGGCTTTTTTCATATAGTGGTTACTTGGCACCAGAGTACGCATTAGGTGGGCAACTGACCATGAAGGCAGACGTTTACAGTTTTGGAATTCTTACTCTTGAAATAATTAGTGGCACAAGTAATGCAAAGATGAACTGGAGAGGGACAGATAAGCTCCTCCTAGAGCAGGTGTGTCTTTGAATAGCTTCAAGTATTGCTGTTTTCTTGATCTCTATATTGCTCATGTTGTTTTGGTGGCATTGACTGCAAATTTTCTGCCAAATGTGCAGTAATTAGCTGACAGTCACAGTGCATATTTCCGCATTACTGACCTTGATATGTTTTGATTTGACAGGCGTGGCAATTACATGAAGAGGGGAAACTATTAGAGATGGTAGATCCAGACATGGGAGAATATCCTGAGGCTGAAGTTATTAGACATATCAAAGTAGCTTTTTTCTGTACGCAAGCATCAGCAAACAGAAGGCCACTAATGAGCCAGGTTGTTGATATGCTCTCGAAGAATATAAAGCTTAATGAAAAGCAGCTCACAGCCCCAGGATTTTTCTCAGAGTCAGTTGGGGTTAGTGGAGCAAAGAAATCATCTGCAGACTCCAGTAGCTACCAGATGAGCTCTGTTCCTGTCACAATAACTGAAGTGAACCCTAGGTGAAGAGCAAAGCATGTTTCCATGAACAGATGGGAGGAAATAGTTTACCAGGTTATATTTGTGCATTTCATTAATTAGACCGAAAAATTTGTTTTCATTTCGCCATATTTAGTGATCGCCAATTTACAGTAATGCATAACCAAAAACAATGTTAATGATTGACAATTATAGAGCAAAACAATCACGTTCTACATGTCAATGCGAAAACTGTCGTACATTCATGCATCACAAGTAAAAACAGAACTTGGTCCAATCCAAAAAAGAGACGTAAGAACAGAGATTCTGATTGTCTAAAAAATTAGCTCCGTGGCATTAAAAAACAAACAGTTTAATGAAAAATGTATATAGCCAAAAGCAAAAGCAAGAGCCGCATACATAATCCAGTCTTGGCTTACAAAATCAACTCTCAAGATCATGCTCATGGTACAAAACAAATATTTGGATCAAATTAACCAATGTTTGAATCCAATAAAGCTGCTCGTGGTGTGGGCTCTGGTTCTTTTGCACCAGCCGCAGGAGCCTCTTCTTTGGATAGATTTGTAGAACCATCAGCAATAGTAGCATCTTTGACGTCTTTACCAGTCTTGGCATCTTTTGCATCCTTCCCGTCTTTCTCTTTGGCATCCTTTGCAGGTGCAGGTGGCATCATGTGAGGAGGAGGTGTGTGCTTTAGCTTCACAAGTATATGGCGCAATCTGGAAAGATCTGTGGGCTTTCCTGGCTTTGGGCCTTGAATGACTGTAATGGATGGCTTCTTGTCTTGATCCTTCTTGCCTCTCTTCTCAATATTGGGAACTTCATTGGGGATAAGCTCTGATATTGCCTTCCAGTACTGTTTATCTACCTCTTTATGAAATTTCTCTTGGTTTGCTAAGAATAACTGCTCCATACACAAAAAGCCAACATCCTAGTTTAGTAAAACAGAGTAAAAGCCCAGAGAAAGAAAGTTCATTGACATCTTTACCTTCTCTTTTTCTCTGTTATTAGTTCTGTTGCTCTCAACATTGACCTTTCTCTTCTCATAGAATGCTTGTATATACACCTCAGCTTCTTCAATGATTTCCTTCCTCATCTCCTTCTCCCTCTTCTCCTTCTCTTCTAGTTGAACAGAATTCTGACTGTGCAGCAAAATCCAAGGAAATAATTTTGATTGGAAGAGTACATCCAACAAATGATGAATGCTTTCGCATACCATAAGCATAAGAACGCTAGAGATTGTCTACTCATATGTGGACAACGGATCAACACCCCTCATCAGGGGAAAAAGGAAGCTCCCCATGATCAAGGTAACACCAGAAACGCTCAAAATATAAAAAGGGGGAAAAAAAAGTAAGCTTGAAGCCTCTCAATTTTAAAAATTACTAGTAAAAAGAACATAAAAAATTCCACAAGATATCATAAACTAGCCAAACATTGAAGGGATGCCGTTCAACTTAAATGAAGTAATTACAAAATGGAATTTTGATATTTAAAATCAGTTTAATCACTATATCTCCAAAACTTTTGTGCCTTTTAATTATTAACCCGTCTTTTAACTATAAAGAAAGCAAGTCAATCATTCTGAAATCCGTAGTTTGTCACAAAAATCCAACCTGGAAAACAAGTACAATCACAGATCTTGTCATATCTTAGCAAATAAGTTCCTAATAAGGGGCACTGTCATTCATATGATCCCAGACACTATTATTCCAGAATCAGACTAACGGAAAACTATTGCTGAAACAACATAGAATGAGATCATCACATTTAACTATTTGAAATAGGACTGCTGCCAATAATCTATCGGATCCAACTTCACAAGAAATTGTAAAAGCCTCTCAAAAACCAAGAAGACGGTCAAAATAAGTCTCAGATCAGAAATTTTATATAAAAGTCCCCCAAAAATTACTTCCATGCAAACCTAGACTACAAATCCATACACATCTTGCTAAATCAACGTTCATATCAATAAATGTTAATGTTTCCAGTGAGAAACAGCTTCAGCAAATGCCATCTCGTTCACAGATCAATCAATTAACAAATACCAGAAAAGCTGAAGGACTTGAATGCCAATAATTAACTCTTCTAAGTTACATTACAGAACTACAAAGCAATAACAGATCTAAGCTTACGTGCTCGAACCATCAGATCTCAAAACAAAACAGCACAAATGGAAGTGTAAAAAGCGAAAAGGAATCTCACCATCGCCACTCCCTTAGAGCGAAGCCTTCCTCCGGCGCCATCTGGGTGGGAGGAGGAAGTACGGGACCGTCGGAGGAGAAGATGCCATCGCCGGAAGCAGTATAACCATTGGCGTTGCCGTTCTCGACGTAAGGGCTGTCGGAGAAACTAGGGTTGGGATCCACATCGGGGTGTGAGGATCCGAAGGTAAACGCATCTGGGGGCGAGGCAGTCGCATGGTCGATGGGGACGTCAGTGTTGTAGTCGGAGTAGCTATCGTGGAAGGGTGTTTGGTTTGGCTCGTGGATCTCCTCCCCGTCGATGCCAAACGTGTGGAACGAAGTCATTTCGTTATCCCTCTGGAACACCGTAGAAATGGACTAATTTTCTTTGTAGAGAGTAGAAAGGTTAAAGATAACGCTGAGGAAGAAGAAGAAGAAGAGATACTAGAGGTATGCTTTGACTTTTTGGAGAAGATGGATTACTTAGCTTTACCTTAGCCGGTCCCTTTTATCCGTAGACATGTTTATTGATCATCGCTAACTTAGTTTTACCTTGCCGGTCCTTTCTATCTGTAGACATGTTTATTGATCACTGCTACACTTTTGCATCATTTCTTTTGTTCTACACTCACAAAGGTTTAGTCTTTGTAATTATAATTAACTTTTGGACTTGGACTCCAACTGTAGTAGTTGTTAACATCCATTTAGATTCAGACTCTCTTGTGTGTGACTAAGGGATGGATGGATGGTATTATATTTATGTGTGTGTGTATAATATATAGGTGGAAGTAACTGCACAGCATAATGAGATCATATTACACACTTTATAAGCTCTCATGTCATGTGGTGTAGTGTCATTGACAAAAGATAGAAGACATGGCATGATTGATCAAAAGGCAATGAGCATAACCAGAAGCAAGGTTGAATCATCACCATCACCATTACCATCACCATCACCATTACCATCACCTTCAACGCAAAATATAATTCATCAACAGTACATGTATCCTGGCTCCAAAGCATGTTGAGGAAAATGGAGGTCTGCCCTGATAACAAACCGCTCAGCAACATGCAGCACTGAGGAGGGCATATGGGATGGTAAATGTCCGTGGAAGAAGTTTGTATTGTGTACTCTTCAAGGGACAGCAGGAGCATTCTTGGCATATCTTGCAGAAGAGTGCATTCGCTGTACAACTCTTGGAAACTCTGGTTTTAGGCGTTTACTTGCCATTTCTTGCATCATCGACCTTATCCACATCATTGAAAGCATAAACAGTGGGTAACGAAATCTAATAATAATATGACAGAATCCAAATGCAAGAGCAAAATTTTGTTGGAATTTAAAACGCCCAACCTGGGAGAGCCATGACTTTTAGGCGTAAATTGACCAAACATCGTTCTTAAACTGGCAAGTGCCTTTTCAGCAGCCTGAAATAAAAAAAAGTGCGATAAGGTGCTTATACTTCAAGCCAGTAGGCACTAGGCACCATATTATTAGCCCTAGGTTGAGGATAGACAGATGATTTAGTTACCTGCACCTTGGCCTCATCCCAGGTTGACCCTATTCCTCTTCCTAGAACCTGTCCATCAATTTCAACCTAAAGACATGAAATACAATTAGTCAACCAAATCTTTGTAAAACTACTACTAGGACATAATTCATTGACAAGCAAAGGAAATGAGACTCTCAATGACAAATGATGCAAGTGTTACTTCAACTCAACTTTAAATAAGCCCCAAATCATAAATAGATCCAGAACTCCCTCACGTTCTCTCTTTTTCCTGCTTTCACGTGGCTGTCTACCACCTAGTTTACTGGTGTGCTTACTCTTTTTCCAGATTAATCAAGTTTCGAAATTGATTTCTACTATTGGAATATTATCATTTCTTTTTTAACAGGTATTATGTCATTTAATGCAAGTTTCACCATTATAAGAAAGGAAATGAAAAGAGAGGGACAACAAAGGAGGGATTAAAACTGTCTCTTACATAAATCAAAATGGTCATGATCAATAAATGATTTTCAACTGAAAGTTCAAAATATACAAACACGTTCTAACTATTAAAGAGAGAAATATAATCAACACAAACCTGTGCATGAACTTCGTCCTTCTGTACAGAATTAGCTAAAACCGGAGACTGAGCCAGAAAATTTACATCAAGACCCTCCATCATACACTATAAATCATTTCATGTCAATCCATGGCATGCCTAATTTTGCGAAACTTAGTAATTACTGAAGAACATATGCAAGAAAGACAGTAAGCAATGTTCTTCAACTTACAAATTCTTTGAGTGCTGTGACCGATCCCATTGATCTTTTAGAACCTTCCAGCCTAGGATCTGGAAGCCTGGATTGCTCGGGTGCTGTAGAAAATGAGTTAGGCTCATCTTTTGGAGTCTTATTTCCCAAAGAATTCAGATTGCCTGGTAAAAAGTTGTCATTTACACTACGATATTTATTCATGTCCCCGTGTGCAGGTCCGGAATCAAATTTACCACGCGACATGTATATGTCTGCAAAAAACATATCCAGATCGTCAGTTTCACATAGCTGATATGCTACAATAAACAGTACTTTTCTAGAGAAGGTCATAATAATCACCAGAAGACAGCCTAAATGAAGCATATCGGAACATCTTATCACAACAAGGCTTAAATGCAGTCTTTCAACAAAAGAGCGAGCTAAAATGAGAGAGACATTACAGGTCTACGAAATTCACTATTGCAAAAAAATTAACTTGAACTTTTTGAGCAAAGCCTTCTAATTTGGAGCATATCTCAGATAAGGGACATGCCTCACATCAACTGGCTCAGCTCTAAGTGAAAATCATAACTAAAAAAGCATTATAGAGGTAAAAGTGAATCCTATACCGCTAAATTGATGTTTTTTCTTCAACTGAACAACAAAAAAATATGGGCCTCATAATCAAGTTGCATCACAATCTTGCACAAGTGTATCAAGTAACAAAATAAGAAGTTTTACCAGCTAAGGTCTTGATAGAACCCTCAGCTGCCTGTTGTTGGGCTTCCCTCCTTGTTCTGCCAATTCCTTCCCCAATTTTCTCTCCTGCAAACCAAGCCTGCCACCGCAATGGACATAGTAAGAAATCGGAAAAGTTTCCAGCTTGAGAAAAAGATGATGTCAGGTTGCAGAGGCTGTATGTTTCCCGTCTTAATATTATTGTTATCATTTGTGTTCAAGCAAATGATAAGAAATTTTAGTTGATCCTAACCAACAGATCATCCTTCATGTGCAGCTTGAAATTAAGGAGATGGTGAATCTGTCAAAGCTTCTATTCATACAACATACGAAGCTCCTACTAAACAGGTCTGAGTATGTGGCAATTAACTAATAATGAAGAAACTATTGTTATCTGATGTAAACTGAAATGTAAATGAGTTCCGTCAAACTTTATGATCAATGTATTCGTTTACTTCACAAGGATCTAATTGGCCACAAAATGCAAACTTAGCTCTACAGCTATTTATCGTTGAACAACTGAAGATTATCTTAGTTACCTAGATTGAAACCCAAAATTCACAAGAAAAAAGAGTTCTCACTATACCTCAATGGAGAACTGAAGATCTCTGCTAGCAAGCAAAAAAGATCTGAATTCCACCTGAAAAATTCAAATTTTTTGGTCTTAGAAAAAACACAAACTGCAATAGAGTCACTAAATAAAAGAAACTGGGTTGGAAACATTATTTTGCTTCAATCTTCTCTTCCAAAATGCAAAATGTATTGCAATACCTTCACCCCACACTTCATTGCAATCCCCTGTAACACCACTACTGGAGATTCTGCACTTGAAACAGCTCGTTCAGATTCAAAGTCAAGATCCCTGTTGCTGGAAGATGATCGGACCGAGGGAATTTCGTCTCCTTCAAAAGAAAAAAAAGGTGCAGCAGTTTTCATTAGCCTTCAGAAAGATGTTATTAGAACTTCTGAAACATTTATGCTGGTTTTTTTTTGGTCCAATCTTTTAAAATGTAAATTATCTCTAGAAAAACACAGTTGGATTTAGAGCTTAAACTTAACTCCACAGATCTCATGAAGATCAAGAACAGTGATTCACAACTATTGACAACTAGATCAATGCATTGCCATCATGATTACCTGAGAAAGAACGATAATTTGATATCGTATGGCTTAACCTCAAACGGTCATCTCTATAAGGAGTCTGCAAACAGATAATTAGAAGATTTGGATATGCATTTTAAAGTTGGGGCAAACTTAGTATTCCCAAAAAAATTATCTCCAAATCTACCTAAAGTACCAGGACCAAAAAGGATTACCTCTTTTGGAAATCTTTGGTTCTCATGAAGCACTCTATCAGATGGAATGGAACTTTCGACCTTAGGGAAGAAAGATGGCTGATAGGGCCGATGCTTTTCAATTTGCATTGGTTCTGAATCTGAATGAAAATCTCTGGACACTGCTCGATTTAGTTGTCTTGGGCTCATCTCTTCCTCAGCTGCTATCCAGCCACCACGTGATTGCACGCGTGGGACTGGAACTTGTATTGAGGGTTTAACAGGAAATGAAGGTTCACTTGGTGTATGATCTCTTGTATCTTGCCCATGTTGTAATATAAGAAGCCTTCTCCTGGTGTCAGGATCTAGCTCTGATTCTGGCACTTCACCCTCTTCCCGGGCAGGTGAATTTTGCAAGCTTGGCTCTGGAGGACCAACAGGACCCAATTGTTTAACTAATGAAGTTGCCTGGGGAAATTGCATGCTTGGCAATGGTATCGTTGATTGTTGTGATGTCTGCAGTGGAATTGAACTTGAAGAAGGTGCCATTGCATATTGAAGAGATGGAACAAGCCTTGGATCCAAATTACTGACAGTTGAAGGAATTGTTGAAGAAGCTGAAATTGCTTCCTGAGTGAAACAAGTGGACATAATCCATATCAATTTTAACTTCAACTCATACAAGCCAAAACTTAGTTTCCAAATCTAGACAACGTGTAGACAAGGAACCTCATTGCCAACAGAGATTTGAAGTTTTTTTAAGGGTGCAAGCATAAAAAGTTAAAGGACACAGACCTCAGAAATGAGAATGACCCACCTTTAATCGCCTTTCAACCTCTGCATCTGCCATGCCATCAAAGGAAAGGGGATCTCTGTTCCCATTTGATGCAGAAACATCATCCTGAATGAAACAAAAATTTCATGATAAACTACCTATGAAGAATAGGAGTGGGAGAATAGAAAACATAATTTATCATTGTGATAGCCATCCCTTCATTTCAACTGTTGTACCATGGACAAACTGGCAATGTCAACACAGTGGATGACTCTACACATGTCCAGGCACCCAGATCTGCTATTACTAACCTCTGAAACCAAATAGCTTCCCACATCAGGAGGAGAGGGAATGCCACTGGTATCATCTTCATATGAAATCTCTGATATCCTTTGTAGAAGGCCCTCATCAAACTCTCTGCCATATCATGCCCATAAAATATCATAAACATTAATAAATTGCACCAAAAATTAGAATGATTGAGATAGTTAAACTCCAGATATCTTTCTAAAGAAGTATTGGGTTTATGCATTCTTACTTGAAGAAGCTGCCTCTGACATTGCAAGCAACATTTCTTGCAACACACAATACTGGAATTGCATTATTTGCCTACAATATAAAAACCTACTATTAATCATGCAGCTACAACATAGGTAATTAACAGTTCAAAATATGTATAACTTCTGCGATGATTGTGCTATTGCACTATTGCACTATTGCAGTGCCAAGTAATTAGCAGATTATTGTGGTTCATACTTCAGCTTGAGGAGCATAGTATGGCGCAAATGCTGGAACAACATGAACCCGTAGTTGATCTTTATCATCCCACACTTTCAACCGATCATCAATCACTAATGCCATTTTGGGATGGCATATTCCATCTTGGAAGACATTGAACAACGACTTCCTTAAACCTATAACTCATAATCAAAGGAAATAAGCACTGATGGGAAGGAAAATCGTATCTACGAAAAACAATGAGCACATCAACTGAAAAAAAGACATATATGATTGGTCAGTTAAATTCCCAGCTCAACAAAATTGAAGTCATACTTACCAGATTTTACACAAACAATACGATCCAATAATTCTTTTGAGTTTATCAAATTTGACTCTGGATCAAGAAGCCTCCACATTTCCAGAGCGTAATCTCTTTCAGCCATCGTGCAAACATAAACCTCAAAACGCTTGCGCCCTCTAGCAGTCAAGTAACTTCTTAGATCCTCCCATGCAGGTCTCAATCTCACAAGAACGCTTGTATCCCGTATCTACATAATTAAGAGAGAGCATTATACTTGAAAACAAATGACTAAATGATGAATCCAACGATGATAGCACGTCTAATACTTGGAAAAAAAGTGGTCTTCTTTCCTCCACGCAATCCAAGAATAGAAAAGGTAAGACTGCTAGGACTCAGTATTTGAAGCACACTAGCAAAGCTCACAGAAGATTGATAAATACCATAATTTATCTTAATTTCCACAAATATAATACCCATTTAATCTGTATATAGTTGCTGGTGAATTATAAATTCACACTATTTAGGATAAAACATACTAGTTAAAAGTTGGATGCTCAATGAACTATTGTTCCAAAATAGTGTGATTTAAAGATGAAAACGGCATATCAAACAATGGCCAGGGTTGGTATTAACACTAGGTTCAAAAAATACAAACCTGCGGATTGATACGAGTCAAAATAATGTTTTTCTCTTGCAATCGTATGAGTGGACGAACAATGGACTGATGACTGTCAGACAGGGCTGGAACAACCTCAGACTGTGTTTTGATTGGCTTTCCATTTTCAACAACTTGATCATTTTCAACATATTGCTTTAATATGTTCTTATCATCCTGATATCGCTTGATCTCTGCTAGCATACCTGCAATGCGCTGTGGGTCCAACTCAGTACTCATTTTCCGCTGCAAGCCCTCAATTCTATCTTCAAATGAACGCATCGTATTAGCAACTATGAGAGTTTCATCAAGATCAAATACGATGCCAAGGCATCTGAGGTTCAGCATTACTAAACAATTGTTATAAAGCCCTGCTGTGACAATGAATGCCCAGAAACACGGATGTTGTTTTTCTGTATCCCTAGAGTGCATTGCAACCAAATGAATTTCCTCCCCTCCTGATGAAATCACTGCAGTCTGAAAACCAGGCTATATTAATCATATGTGATCAACCTCTATGATTAGATGAGAAAGCAATCTAACGTCTCAAAGAGAACTCAAGTCATGGAAAAACTTCACAACTCTCAACATTTCTATCTGAATTCACCTTCTTTCTTTCAATTATAGCCATCTGATAAATGTAGTCGAATTTAGCAAAAAGAGTCCTAAAGTAGTCTATAAAAAGCAAATCCATCTCCACATTAGTAATAAGATTTAAAATTAAAAGAGTTCCCAGAATTTGCGAATTATGTGCAGTGTTTGGCAACAAATGGATTCACTAAAAATCAATTTAAACACTGGGTTCATAGGGATCAAATTTAAATCAGTTATGTTCAAACATTTCTTGTGCAGTATTTGACGACAAATGGATGCACCAGAAATCAATTTAAACACTCTGTTCATTGTCAGCCAGGTCAAACCAGTAATGTTCAAACATGTCTTGTGCAATATTTGACAACAAAGGGAGTCACTATAAATCAATTTAAACAATGAGTTCATAGTCATCCGGGTCAAGTCAGTAATGTTCAAACATTTCTCAGAAATTTAGGGTTAAAGGAAAATGTCTAAAAATGGGTCCTTGTCCTTTGTCCAGAGTCCCCCTGTACAATAAACTCTTTAACTGGGTAAGGTAAGTTGAGAAATTTCCGACTTCCAAATTATTTTTACAGTTGCCAAGTTAAGAAATTTAAGTCTTTATCTGTACTTCAACAGGGGCATCTATACCTTGTTTTCCTGGACACATGAGGAGTGCAAAAGATGAAGCTGGGTATTCTGAGTCTGCAAGTTCTTTGACTCCATTTTGAAGCAAATCCCAGTAGAAGTTATGGTATGAAGGACTGCAAGAGGTGGACACCTCTCACTTGCTGGCGAGAAATGGCTTATTCTGATTTCGTTACTCGCCAAAATCTCATCAATCACTTCCTTCTTCTTCTTGGAGCTGTGGATGTTCTGTTCCTGTTCAACCTGTTGTAGTTGTTCTTCACGCTGTTGAGGAAATATTTCTACTTCCCCAAGTAACTCTTCCCCTCTACACACCGTCTTATACATCTTTCCTCCAAAGTAACAAAACCCTAATTTCTCTTTCACAAATCCAAAACAAAACCTCGCGGTTTAGCCCGAAATTAACATCATCGTCATCATCGAGAGTGAATCATGATTACCATGTGATCCGTACGATTAAGTTAAGACAAGGGCCAGATGATCTCGTTCTAATTGAGGGAACAGATTAAAGAACAAAAATTAGGGATTTTCTTTTCTCAGATTTTAAGGATAGATAAATAGATCTGATCCGAAATCCAAAGCCACAGAACGGTGATTTCTAGTCCGAACTGGATTTGATGATAGCGAAATTTTTTAAAGTGTATATGGTTTGGCCGCTAGGGTTTCAGTCTAGTTTGGTGAAGAAAACACGAGAAGAAGGAATTAAGCTTCCAACTACGGAAACCCTAGATCCAGATCGCAAGGTCAGAAGTAGCGGCTCAATAATTAAATAAAGGAGAGGCTAGGACCTGTTTTATAATTTTGGATTTTGTTGTGATCTTGAACTAAAAAGTCTAGAATGCGCTCGCAGATAGAACACGTAAATGAATAAATATTTCAAGGATGGGGGGTATGACGTTAATATGTGTAAATTGGAGGGTAGAATGAAGGTTTTTTATGTGTTACGTGGAAGATTTTAGTTGGATTTCCACGTGCTGGTCGGGGATTTTAGATTAGATTCTTTGCTCCACAGTTACACGTCTTTTCTGTACTTGATGTTCTTTGCTTTTATTATCAGCCTATTTTTGCAAGAACACTGAAAATTTGTTGGCCAAAAAATAAAAACGAAAAATTGGAAAACATTTTGTGATTTATAGATTATAAGCCAAATGCGAATACACCCTTTCCGCAGTTTTTACCATAAAATGCGAATATACCCTTTCATTAATATTGATTTCACCTCAGAGTATCGTACTCGATTTGTACATTATTATGTTGCGAATACTGTACTAGACTTAATATTAGATTGAATTTTGGTAAAGTACTACACTAATATCGGTTAATATTAAGTACCGATAATTTTTTAAATTTATAAAATAGTTCCTGAATTTTTTAAAAAATTGTAAAATAATTCATTATCATATTGTACAATTGTATTGTATACTTTATAAGTTTACATCAACTCTATTTCCAAAAATCATAATAATAAATAATATCCATAATTAGTATGAAATAACAATAATTTTCATATATTTCACTTATAAATAACAATCACAATTAATATGAAAAAAGAACAATTATCATTATACAAATACAAAATGAAGAATAATACAAAGTATTTAAAATATTACCATTTTATCATATAATAAATAATAATTACATCAAAAGTTTAAAACATCTAATAAAA
>JAOQMP010000002.1:36222565-36234735 GCA_027563575.1 Erythroxylum pedicellare
ATTTTCTTTTCATGTATTAACTGGATTTCGAGATATCAAACAGAATTACGTTGAAACAAAGAGACCAAGCATGATTGATAGATCTTTACATCGTCAAAGTACGAAGTTGAGGTGTCCCCGTGTACAAATGCCAGGTAAAATCTGTCTCCAAAAACTGGACATAGCTGGACAACCATTATCCTGAACTGCAAGTATCAGTGACTTTCAATCTTTCTGTGTGGAGGCGAGAATGCATGCAGCAGGGGAATATGAAAAAGGAATTGGAAATTAACACAGGGTATATTTACTTCCACTCGCTGATTCTGACCAACCAAGCATGCATGATAAAAACAGTTACTCTCAGCAGATGCTAACAAAAGTACGTACATGTTACATTACTTACTAAGGACATTCTATAACAGGCTTAAACTTTCGCCAACACTCAGTTAGGCAATTGAATATAATCTTGTTCCTAAGTCAACCTTCTATACGAAATACTTTGCTAAAGAGAAGAAGGAATGTGGAAGAATGTAAAGATACTTTTATTAAAGAACTCTCTCAAGAATGCTACAATATTTATGATGTTCTTTATGATACAAATGAGGCAAGCTCTAAGGGATATATATACTAGTTTCTTCTAAAATGGACGTTTAAGATCTACTCAATTTAATGTTTTACATTGACCTTCTAGAATTCTCTACACTACTTTATATGTTTCATGTATAATGTATACCTATCTATAACGTTGTACAAGCTTCTATAAACTTCCATGATGTTTTGCAATGTTCTATAAGCTTCTACCAAGTTCTAGAAGCTTCCAGGGTCTTCCATAAGCTTCTACCATGTTCTAAAAGCTTCAATAATCTTCCATAAGATTCTACCATGTTCTAGAAGACTCTTTGGGCCAATCTTTATCTTGTGTGCTTTAAAACATGCGAAACGTGGCATTCTTTCCCACCTAATATGATAACAACCTAGTCTTGTCTTAGTGGGACTCCCACAACTTGCCCTTGTATTGTCAAAGAGAAAGTTCATGCTTCCAACTAGCTTAACTCTCTAGTTGTCCCTTCTATTTAATCAAGTACTCGACATTTGCTAGATGTGAGCCTCTCTTTAGTATAGTCCTACATGCCAAGATCTCTTCAACCTTGCATTTATGCGTTATGGTCACAACTGTGGGTGCACGCCTCGATTCACCCTTACTAGTATCTTCCATATTGGCATGATAAGGTTTTAGAAAACTTATCTTGACTAGGTACACCAACTTGCTTATCCTTTTCTCTCTCCAAGTGTGAGCGTATTTTGACTCAATACATCGACTTGCCTATCCTTTTCTCCACGAGGAAAGGCCCTTTGTACTTTCGAATCAAGACCTTATGAACATCTCCTTCGACATGTCTACAAGAAAGGAGATTGACCATCACCAAATCTCCTTCGTCAAACTCTACGTAATGCATCCTTTTATTGGCCAAACTCTTCATCTTCGTGGACGCTCAATTTAGGTATGCCCTTAACATATAAGACTTCTCGTGCCAAATTTTGACAAACGAGCATGCTCTATGGCTTTTACTACCATACTCGACAGTAAGAGTGTGCAAAGATAAAGGTTTTTGTCCTATAGTTAACTCGAAAGGACTAGCTCGAGTAGACTCACTCTGCTGCAAATTGTATGAGAATTGGGTAATATCGATCAACTTCACCCAATCTCACTCGTTAACACTCACATAGTGCACACAAATATAACTCTAATAAGGCATTCACTTGTTTAATTTGTTCATCGATTTATGGATGAAAACTTGTAGAGAAGTTCAACTTTCACCCTAAGACCTTGAACAATTTCGTCCAAAATTGTCCTGTAAAGTTAGTGTCCCTATCATCAATGGTGGTTTATGGAATGTCCCAATAATTCGGCACATGCCTGATGCAGTAAATTTTATTGGCACGGGTATGAATACTTCATACTTGTTGAAGTGATCTACAATAACTATTATGTTGTCTTATCCCTCCACTTTTAGCAAACCAACAATAAAATCCATTAAGACACTCTCCTATGGTCTCTTAAGAATTGGCAGTGATAGCAACAATCTACTCAAAGCTTTATGCTCCACCTTGTCTTGTTAGCACATAAGATAATTCTTTACGTAGACCTCAACACCATCTCTCATTTGGGTCCAATAGTAGGCACGCTCCACAAGTCTCAAAGTCCGATGCATCCTTAGATGACCAGCCTATAAGGAGTCATGACACTCCTTAATGATCTCTTTCCTTAATCCATCCCATTTAGGCACAAAAATTCAGCTTCCTTTGGTGATGAGCAACCCATTCTCAAGTCAAAACTTGTGAGTCTTTCCCTCCTCAACTTGCTTTAACACCTCTTTGACTTGGTAGTCATGTTGTAATCTTTCCTTCATTCGATCATGGAAAGGAAAACTAGGATGTGATAAGGATGCTAACTCACCCTTCTTATTTAGTGCGTCTGCCATTAAGTTTGCCTTACTAGGCTTATACATTATCTTAAAGTCAAACTCTGTCAAGAAAGCTTGCCATCTAGCTTGCTTAGGCGTCAACTTCTTTTGATTAAGAATGTAGCTTGAGGCAACATTATCCATCTTCACTAATAGATGCAAATTATAATATGTTTTGATAGATGTTTAATTGTGCCTTTGATTATTTCTTAGATGATTATCATGTATATAGGGTTAGAATTATGTCATTATTAGTGTTTGTTTATATTTTAAGTTTTTGTAATGATTGTAAGCATAATTTAGACCTTAAATTTATGTTTCAAGAGGTGTTTGGTATATGTTTAAGTGTATGGAAATAGAAAATTAAAGAAAAGAGAGGAATTGGAAGTGTGAAAGTTGGCTACAATTGTGGCAACAGAGAGTGCAGACAACAATTCCAACAAATTTAAGCTTTTTAAACACACGACTTTTTTTGTAATGTTAGCATTTTTGGGTTATTTTTGGAACCAAATTAAGAAGGTAAACCCTAGAAAGAACCTTAGAAGCCTCAAGAACTATTTAAGAACATAAACACATTCTAAAAGAGCAGCCACCATCTTCCAAAGTAAGAGAGCAAAAGGGAGAAGTAAGAAGAGCAATCTAGAAATTTCAGATTTCAAGTTTAAGTTCAAATCAAGTTCTTTCTTTGTTTCCTTTTTTTTATTTCATTAAAATTGATGTGTAACTTGGATTTGAATATGTTATTCACGTTTCGGATGCTCTAATTATCATATTTGGATTTGTTCTTTAGTTGTTTATGACTTGATTGTTGTTGATTTCAATTCAATTTTTTGATGTTGTGATGTTTAGGTATGCTTATACTTTGATAATAAATTGAGAGAGTGAGTTGAAAGTAATTCGATTAGGTTGGGTAATGAGAGTTAGTGACCAAACAAGTCTCCAAATTAGTAATTATACAAAAAGCGATCTCATGTAAGGACCTAATTATTCGACAGATCACTTAAGAACTAGTTGAAGACGTTAGGTAGATTTTGTAAATCAAGAGGTTGCGAAATTTGGAATTTCGTAATCAATTAAGGTTAATTGATTGGGTTTTGAGAAAGAGTAGTCAATCCCTTAGAAGATCTAGGATCAACACATAATTGAATTAATAGCAGTTAGAGAGCAAAATAACGATAGAATGAATCCTAAGCTTCATCCTCGATTCTCCTAATCTATTTGTGGTAGCTCATTTGTAATTTGATTATTTGCTTGATTTAATGTTTTCTTATATTTTATTTTAATCATCTTTTATCTCTTTAGACAAAGTTAGGTTCATTTAGTTTTAACTATTTCCTTGTGGGATCGACACCTTTGATACTGCAAGTTACGATTCGTATACTTACAGATATTAAACTTGTTTAAAAAGTTTTTGTCACCATTGCTAAAGAATTAGTTTAGGACTTTTTAATTCATTTGTTTTAAGGAATTATTACTCTTTCTTATGATTGGGTGCCTTTCTTATGATTGTGGCACCCAATCACACGAAATTAGAAAAAAGAAAGAAAGAGAAGGAAGTTTGGGAGTAAAATAGAAGACACATCAATTTGGCCATCATAAGGTAACTATGAGGAATCTAGAAAGTTAAATGTCAAGAAGAGATAGAAAGAACGATGATGAAGGAAATATATCATAGGGAGCAAACGACCCTTGCGAACTTCAATGAGGCATAATTTGGTCAGGGAAGTAATCATCCTTATTGGAAAACTTATAATCTGGGCTGGTAGAACCACCCATATTTCTTTTGGTTTAACAATCTAAGCAATTAAATGGGAATTCAAAGCCTGCCAGGATTTCAACAAGACAAGTCCAGTTCATGGGATTCTAAATTGGACGAGATTATGGACAAGCTTATAAACATAAGAGAGGCCTAGAAGAGACTGGAAGGGAAGTTTGAGCAAGTTATAGAAGATTATACATCTTCTATTCACAACCTAGAGGATTAAATGAGTCAGCTTTACAAGGAATTCTGTAAGAGAAGTGTCAAAACTTTCTGAGCAACATGGAAGTAAATCCAAGAGAGTAATGTAAGGCTATCACACTTAGAAGTGAGAAAAAGCTAGAAGAACAGGTAAAAAGACAAGCTAAGACCCACTTTGTATAAGAACAAGAGAAGAAGAAAAAGGATGAAGACAATAGTGAAGACCCTCTATACATTCCACCTCCAGCTTATACACCGAAAATACCATTCCTACAAAGACTTCATAATAACGAATTTGATGTTCCATTTACAAAGTTGATGCAAAAGTTAAAGAAATGACAAATTTACTTGTCTTTTGTGGAAGTGTTGAAACACAGGCCCAAGTATGCAAAGTTCCTTAAAGACATTATCTACCAAGATGATAATCAAATGGTAGCCATGACAGAAACCTCTAGCTCCGTAATTATCAACCATATAGTCTCACAGTTGACGGACCCAAAGAGCTTTACAATACCTAGTAGTTGCAATTTAAAGATTTCAAACTATTTATGCGAATTAGGCGTAAGTATAAACCTTGCCTTTGTTGATTTTTAGGAAACTGGGGATAAAAGATGTGAAACCAACATCTATACATTCATTTGGTGGACCAATCGATAAAGAAACCATTCGACTTAGTAGAAATTGTTCCTATAAAAGTGGATAAGTTTTACATTCTTGTGGATTTTGTCGTGGTAAACTTTAAAAACAAAAGCCTTAGTATATATTCATAAAGACAACCTCATCCTTTATATTGGAGATGAACAAGTGAAATTCAATATGAATAAGTTATTAAAGAAACCGAAGTAGGGTAGCTCATTTATGAGAATTGATGAAGTCGAATCTTTAAAGGAGTGAGAGGAAGAAGAATAGCTGCGAACAGATATAGAAGTTGAAGAAGATATGAATGTCTCTGTTCATGACGTAAAAGTGGAAGAGGAGATGAGGGTGAATAAGGAAGAAAAAGAACAACTCATCCTCTTACGAGACAAACTGTTGGATTCGATAAAATATTCAGGGAGTTTCGTTATTCCCTATTTTGTTGACAGTTTGTTACTTAAAAAGGCATTATTGAACTTACTTGATTTTCTTGATTTGATTAGTTATTTCCTTTTGATTATCTTGCAATATGTACCTTATTTACAGACTACTAAATTGAAATTGAGCCATAAAGGTGGAAGCAAGCCACTCATAATTGACTCAAGTTGAGTGTGGAAGGAATAATATGTCAAGCTAATGACGTTAACTGATCGTTGCTTGGGAGGCAACCTAAGAATTAGGATAAGTTTTATTTGTTTTGGTATTATTTTTATTTTTATTTGTAGGGAAGCAATTACTGGAATTTCATAGTCAAAAGTATTGCCACATTCTATCACCAACACTGTCACCACCTTAGTCTCCTGGTTTTATGCTCTTAACATTTCCTTTTGTTTTTTCTTGTCATTTTTATTTTTATTTGATGTTTTGTTTTTCTCACATTAAGGACAATATGTTGTCTAAGTGTTGGGATGTTGGATTTTGCATTAGCATGTCATAAGTTTGAATTTTGCATACCATACTATTAGTTTTTGATTAGGATGATATGGTGTGAACATATGTAACATATGTGTGAATTGTGTGAATGTGTTAATGGCAATAACCTGATGGAAGTATTTTAGTTTTGAATATAGTCATTGAATTTGTAAAGTCATAGTAGCTTTTGCATTTTATTTTTGAAGTATCTTTGGTTAAATATGCATGTTAATTAGGATATGACATCAGTTTGTTCATCGTAGGAAATTTGTAACATACATTTATAATTATAAGTCAATTAAATATGTTAGTATCATTAGTAGTCTTTCATGAGGATGATTATTAAAAGATATGAGGTAGGCTATGTGAAATGAAAAAACATTGTTTATTTCTATTGAAAGAATAGCTATTCCGCAAGCCCTTTTGAAACAAATATTGGGTTATGAATAGAGTTAGTAGCTAGTTGAGAATATAATGTAGTTGAGTAATTGGCTGCATTCACGAAAAATGTTTATCTTCACGTTAAAAGGCTAGAATGACATTCTAACCAAGCTAATTAATAAAACATGGCCCAGCTAAGTAACCGGGGGATATTCATGATAAGATGTTTGTCTTTACGTCAAAAGACTAGGTTAACGTTAAAGAAAATTTTAAAAAAGTCGTATTTTCATAAATAAATTTGAAAATAACAAAAATTTTCATGAAGGGAGACTTAGTGATAGTTGCAATTTTGGTTGATCACTAATTATCAATGTATGTAAACAAGTGGTTTAGGTGAATGAATATGATGTTAATATCTTGACTAGTATGTATATTCAAACCAAAGTACTTAGCCATAAATTGCATAGGTTAATATGTTAGAACAACTTGAATGATTTTTATTTGAGGTTAAATTGGTTTTTTGTAAGTTAGATGTCATTGTATCATTAGTGTATGTTACATGAATGTATATGTTATTGCACGGTTTATTTGAGTTTGTGTTTTGTTTTTGTTTTTGCTTGAGGAAAAGAAAAAGTTTAAGAGTGGGGATATTGATAGTTGTAAATTATACTACATTTTGATAGATGTTTAATTGTGCTTTTGATTATTTCTTAGATGATTATCATGTATATAGGGTTAGAATTATGTCAATATTAGTGTTTGTTTATATTTTAAGCGTTTATATGGTTTTAAGAATGATTTGGACCTTAATTTTATGTTTCAAGAGGTGTTTGATGCGTGTTTAAGTGTATGGAAATAGGAAATTAAAAAAAAGAGAAGAATTGGAAGTATAGAAGCTGGCCACGATCGTGGTGACAGAGAGCGCAGATAATAATTACTCCAGTAAATTTCAACTTTTATAACACGCAACTCTTTTTATAATTTTAACATTTTAGGGCTATGTTTGGAGCCAAATTAAATAGAAAACTCTAGAAAGAACCCTAAAAGTATTATGAACTATTTAAGATCATAAAACACTCAAAAAGAGCAGCCACCATCTTCCAAAGTGAGAGAGCAAAAAGGAGGAGCAAGAAGAACAATCCAAAATTCCAGATTTCAAGTTTGAGTTCAAATCAAGTTCTTTCTTTCATTCATTTGTTTAATTCATTAAAATTGATGTCTAACTTGGATTTGAATATGTTCTTCACATTTAGGATGCTCTAATTATCATATTTGGATTTGTTCTTCAGTTGTTTTGTGACTTGATTGTTGTTGATTTCAATTCAATTTGTGATGTTTGGGTATGCTAATGTTTTAATAATAAATCCAGAGAGTGAGTACAAAGTAATCTGATTAGGTTGGGTAATGAGATCTAGTGACCTAATAAGTCTTTTAAATATCAAATTGGTAATTATACGAAGAGAGATCTCGTGTAAGGACCTGATTATTGGATAGATCACTTAAGAACTAGTTGAAAATTTTAGATAAAATTTGTGAATATAGAGGTTTCAAAATTTGGAAATTCATAATCAATTAGGGTTAATTGATTAGGTCTTGAGAAAGAGTAGTCAATCCTTTACAAGATCTAGAATCAACACATAATTGAATCAATAGAGGCTAGGGAGCAAAATAATGATACAATGAATCCTAAGCTTCATCTTTGATTCTCCTCATATATTTATAGTAGATCATTTGTAATTTGATTATTTGCTTAATTTATTATTTTAATTTTCTTTTATTATTTTGTTTTAATCATGTTTTAGCTCCATAGACAAAGTTAGGTTCATTTAGTTTTAACTATTTCTTTATGGGATCGACTCCTTTGATATCACACGTTACGATCCATATACTTATTGATATTAGGGGTTTTACATTAGATAAAACTTGTCCATTAGTTTATGGATGAAAACTTGTAGAGAAGTTCAACTTTGACCCTAAGACCTTAAACAATTCCATCCAAAATTGTCCCGTGAAGTGAGTGTCCCTATATTGATGATGGTTTGGAATGCCCTAATAATTCACCAAATGACTAACGAACAAGTGAGCAACATCTTCCACAGTAAATTTTATTGGCACGGGTATGAATACTCTACACTTGCTGAAGCGATCTACAACCATCAATATGTTGCCTTATCCCTCCACTTGTAGCAAACCAACAACAAAATCCATTAAGACACTCTCTCATGGTCTCTTGGGAATTGGCAACAACTGCAATAATCTATTCAAAGTTGTGCTTCACCTTATCTTGTTGGCATACGAGATAAATCTTCATATAGGCCTTAATGCATATCTCATTTGGGGCCAATAGTAGATATGCTCCATAATTGTCAAGGTCTGATGCATCTTTGGATGACCAACCCATAATGAAGCATGACACTCCTTGATGATCTCTTTCCTCAATCCATCCCATTTGGGCACATAAATTCAGCTTCCTTTGGTGATGAGCAACTCATCCTTAAGTCAAAACTTGCCAGTCTTTCCCTCCTCAACTTGCTTTAACACCTCTTTGGCTTAGTGGTCATGTTGTAATCCTTCCTTTATTCGGTCATGCAAAGGAAAACTAGGCTGTGATAGGGCTACTAACTTACCCTTCTTATTTAGTGCATCTACCATTATGTTTTCCTTATCAGGCATGCACATCATCTTAGTGTGTTTACCATTATATTTGCCTTGTCGGGATTGTACATCATCTCAAAGTTAAACTCTTTTAGGAAAGTTTACAATCTAGCTTTAGATGTTAAATTCTTTTCATTGAAGAAGTCGCTTGAGGCAATATTATCCGTCTTTACCATAAACTTTGTTCCCAATAAGTAGTGCCTCTATGTCCATAGGTAATGCACTACAACTGCCATCTACTTCTCTTGAATTATGTAATGTTGTTCGGTGTCATTAAGCTTTTGATTCTTGAAAGCTATTAGGTGTGCTTCTTGTATCAACACTCCATCAAGTGCAAAATTAGAAGCATCAGTTTGTACTTTAAATTGTTGTGTATGAATTAAGAGAGCAAGGATTGGCTCCTTCATCATGACCTCTTTTGAAGAATCATACGCCTTTGGGCATTCGGCATGCCATCCCCAAACTCGTGCCTTCTTCACTCCTTCGGAGAGTTGTATGGCTAAGAAAGTATTGGTCTTTGTTGATACCTCTAAGGATAAAGATACCATGTTCATATTTCTCACTTCTATAATGCACATGGTGTTTGCAAATGGGATCGGAACAACTTTCACTTTATCTATAAATTCCATGCCTAACACCACCTACAAATCATCTATGGAAATAATAGAAAATTTTATTAAACCATGCCACTCACTGATATGGGTCTTTACGTTCTTTATCACGCCATGTATGCTTTTAGCCTCTAAGTTCACTGCCTTTATTGAACCATCAATGGGTGTATTCTTGAGGCCCAACTGTTTGCCTTCTTCTTCCTTCATAAAATTGTTTGTAGCCTTGGTATCGATCAAGGCTCTTATGCCTTATCCACCAACCCTCACGTCTATAAATAATCTCCCTTTTCTTTTAGCATTTGACACCTTTACTTAAGCACTGATGACATACAGGACTTTTAAGGATCCACACCTTCCTTCAACCAATTTTAAGGTTTCATCTTTTTAGTGCAACAAGCTTGCTCTTCTTTAGATAGTCTCCAATTTGATGAGGTCCATTGCAAAGGTAGCACTTCAATGAGGGACACTCTCTACCCTTTTCTTCATTGTGACCCTTATTTGAACCCTCCTTCGGCTTGTCACTCTTTTAATCTCCTTCTTTCCCTTGCTTCTTGTTTACATAATTAGGAATTTCCAATAATACCTCTTGAAACTCCCTAGCATATTCTCGAATTCTTTTTGAGTGTGTGAGTCTTCTCAATTTGATTCGGGCTTCCTTCTCTACGTTCTCGAGGTAAATCTACTTCTTCAAATCCTTCTTGAAGTCATCTCATTTCTTTATGGTGTAGGTCACCTTCTCAATATTATTATATCTTCTCCTCCACCACAGCATAACCATGTCTACTGGGTAGATGCAACACTATCTATAATCTTGCATAATTTATAATGCTAAGTGCCTTGAAATACTGCTCCATAGTCCAAATGAAGTTATTGATGGCCTTTTGAGTCCCTTGCTCCTCCAAAGGCCTTGGGCTCTGAGACTTTGATTTTGACTTTGACAGAGGCGGTGGAAGCAATAGATACCACAACTCCTTGTGTCATCGCCATATTACATAAGCTCCAATCTCCCTTTACTTCAAGGAAAAATAGCATGTGCTTCCTCAAACATAATAATTTTAGCAACAAGAGAAATTTACAAGGAACTCACCTTTTTAGAAGCATTTGGGTCAATGATATTGATAGTCTCATTCATCTTTTCTTGAAGTAGAAAGTGCTCCTTCTCCAGCTCCTCTACTCTTTGGTCTTAATCATTGAGAACCTAGCCATTACTTCATCGATGACATCCTTTGTAGTAAACTTATCTCTATTTCTCTTGTTAGTGGGAGGAACCCACTCGACTGTTGCAGTCTAAACAAAGCAATATAAATTAAATCATATCTAGACCAACTAGAGGCAAGCGTACCCCATCAACAAGTAATATAAAATGGTAAGAATCGGATATCGGACCAAAGGGATTCCAGCACGTAAGACAATTAAATTAAACGATGTAAAATAACTTAGAAGATCAATAAGTGATTGATTTGAAAATAAAATAAAACAAACGAATCAAGGAAATATGCAAGATGCAAAATATGAATTAAAAATGACTAGACTTAATCAAATGATAGAAATTGGTTAAGGTATTGGATTTCAATTAGATTGGATACTAAAACTTGTAATGGTGGAATGATTTAGGATTTACTTCACTTAATCAAGTCAAACCCAATGTTCATAGGAATTCCTTTCTCTTCTAAATCTGAGTTACCTACTTGGTTCACAGATAATTTAGAATAAAAGGCATTTAATACAAAAAGCATAAAATTAAGTTCGTTAATCCTAGGTATCCTCACACAAGATCCTAAGGTTAGTCTATGCTTTAGTCTCAAATATGTTGCTTGATTAATTTTCCCACAAATTAAATCTCATTGGTTATGACATTCAATCATATAAGGCCTTAATCTAGGTGATCAAGCTAAATTATGACTCAATATGCATTCAATCAAGCAAAAACCAATACCATAAAAATTGTCCTAATCCAATATCAATTCTAACCTTAACCAAAAAAACTTACTCATACATATTCATCAATGTAACACAAATGATGGTCATAATATATATTTGCATTGATTAAATACATAAAAAAAGAATAAAAACAAATTAAATCCCAGAAAAACTATGGTTATTGGGATTGAGAAATGTTTTGGCCAACGTTCCAATGTTCAACTTGTTGGATCAGAAAAGAAAACATTCGATATTTAGTTAAACGGTAGATTTCAAATTTTTTTTAAAAATCATAACACAACGAAAGCAAGATAATCAAATCAACCTGTCAATCCATACATGATACAGTATAAGGATGATATTTAACCTAAGAACAAGATGGTAGAAATATTACCGACTCCTTCGCTATAGCTTTAACTTCTCACTGTGCTATACTATCCTCGGTAATATATCCTCTCCAAGGTGATGTATCCTCTTCTTCTTGTTATTGTTTCCTCTTCTCGATATTGTATCCTCAACTAATCCGATCTACCACTTGTTCTTCTTGGACAACTTGGTTAATAAGATCCTTTGGTGGGAAAGGAGAAGAAAACTTTGGAGGAGAATTTTCTTAAAAGAAAGAAGACCAAGAATGAGACACTCTCATGCAAT
>JAOQMP010000002.1:36248584-36268193 GCA_027563575.1 Erythroxylum pedicellare
AATTATTCTACGATTTATACTAAAAACACTACAGGCTGTTCGAAAACAGGGATAGTAACTAGAACTCAACTTCAAACCAGAATTAAAAAATTTTAAAAGTAGAATCAAAATTTGATTCCTTCATTAAAGTTTTATAGCTACGTCTCTATTGTAATCTCTAATTAGAATTATCCAATTTGGAGGTTTAAATGCCAATTTATGGCCAAATTACAGAAATATGTTTAGTGGAACCTCTCCATTTAGCAAGGTACACATCCCAAATTATCTAACTTCAGTCTTATCATGCAAGAGTAACAAAAAAACACATCCAATTTAACCCAAAAAATTCCATAATCAAATGGGATACTTCTTTTACAAATTTCCCTCACATCACATTCATAAATGCAAGCAATATATCAAATGTTCCCATACATTTTTCATATCTACGTATGTATGTTTATGCCAAAACGAATAAATTGCCCATTAACCCATGTCTTTTACATTAAGTACCATAATGTCTCTTACTAAGATGCACTTAATTTATTATGTTCACTTCTTAATACACCCTAGACATGCTATATTATTTCCAGGGTATGTGTTGGGGCGTTATAACTGCATAATGTAAGTCCATAACCAATCGGTGGCTACATGCTTGTTGAATGCCAAGATGCCTTATGGGTGAGGTCTCAAAGGCTTTGATCATGCATCTTCTTCTTTTACATCCGATCCATACCAAATTGTATTATCATATGCAATAAAGCCCCCCACTTTCATGAATTTTATCAACTATTCATGACAGTGCTTGTAATTTCTCTTGTCAATGTCCATAAAAATGAAGTCAAATTCTAGTTTTGCATTCTCCTGCAGTAAACCCAATTTCGCAACATTATTATTGCAAGCATTTTGCTCATCTATATTATTGGAAAATTCACAGTATATACCAATTCGTTAATGGCTTTAGCATTGTGAAGTTGATTTTGTGCTCTATGTTGAGTGTTTCTTTATGCTTTTATGGTTCAAAGGAATGACGAATGAGTGAAGACAAGATGAATGAAAATCAGATGAAGCTCTTCTGGAGGAGACACGAGCATGTAGAAACACGATTATGTAGATCAACTGTATAAGTCTCTAGAACCATATGAAGGAAGCATGAAGGGTGAAGACATATACTGCCATGTCAATAACATATACGGTCATGTGTCATGACTGTGTAGCTTTCTATAACAGTGTACATATTTGGCTCAAGTGATGCTGTAAAAAACACAATCACTTACACAGTCCTGTATGTGAACTTGTATATTGCATAAAAACTATTTTAGGATATAAAAAACGAAAAGACATAGGTTTGATTAAGAGTGGCAACTAGAAACACCAAATAGGGAAGAAAAATAGAGAGGTAGTAGTATAGTATTCTCATCTTTTATTATTCTTAAGGTTGGATTGAGAGTTTGTTGATTGACATATCAACTTTGGGATTCAATTTTGAAACTTTGTGAGTCAACTTGTTGATGTGGTTCAAAAAATTAAACTTTGTAAATCCTTATTTGAGTTTAATGGATTTGCTTATCGATTTAGCACGTTATTTGTCCTCTACATTGGAGGGTTTTTCACTTAAATCTCAGTGTTTGCTTTTTTTAAGTTTTCATTGTTATCCAGATATTTGTTATAAACTTAAAGAGTGTTTTGTTGTTGTTGCTATTTAGTTGATCTTTCAAAGAGTTGTATTTTTGCTCCCAACAAGTGATATCAAAACCATCTTGATGGAAGGTAGAAATAGCTTTATGGTCAAGTGGACTTTAATAAACTACTCTATTTGGAGGCCTATGATGGAGGACCTTTTGGTATTGCAAAGATCTTTTCAATCTTATTGACATGGAAAAAGGTGTGAAGGATGATGTTCTATCAAAACTTGAAAAGATGTCAGATAGAAAATGGGAGAAGATAAAGAAAAAAACTGTTGGCATTAATCACCAAAAAAACGATATCAGTATATTCAACTATATGTCTTAAGAAACAAATCCTTTTAAGCTATGGAAAAAGCTAGAAGGACCCTATAAAAGGAAGACTACCTGTAAGAAGCCTTTCTGATTAAAAACTTATAAACCTGAAATTGAAAGCTAGAAAATCTATGTCAAAACATCTGAGTGATTTCCATGATATAATCAACAAGCTTATAATGATGAAGATCATTCTTGACAATAAGCTTCAAGCCTTGTTCTTATTGAGTTCGCTACCAGATAGCTGGAAAATGCTAGTGCTAATGATTAGCAATTTAGTTCTTGAATGTACGTTTTCTTTAGATGTAATTCAAAAGAATATGTTCAATGATGAAATGAGAATAAAGGAGATAGGAGTTGACAATTGTGAGCTTTTTTGGCAGAAAGCAGGGGAAGGAGCAAAACTAGGAGTCCCAAGGGGTGTAGCAAGTCTTAAATTTGATCAAATTCTAGAGGTGACAAATAGGTGAATACATGCAATTATTATGATAAGCTAGGACACATTAAGAGGCTCTGATATAAGTGTAAGATGGATTAAAAAAAACAAGATAATCATAATAATGGAGATAAGAGTACAGTTGCAACAACTTCAAGCATGGATGATAAAGTGTCCCTAGTTTGTATGACAAGTGAATGCTTCCATGTTAATGATCCGAGTTCTAAGTAATTGTATTTCAAAAGTGGAGTACTTAAATTATAAGAGTAAAGAATTTAGAGCATAAAGATAGGAAATCAAAGTTTGCCAAGATTTTCAATATAGGTCATATCCAAGTTCAAATGAATGTTAGATGTTTATTAACTTTGAGAGATATACAACACATCTATAATTTAATGTTAAATCTATTATCAAAAAATGTATTAGATAGAGAATAATTCAAGCACCCTTTTAAAAATAAGAAGTAGTAACTATCAAAAGGAATAATGACTATTGCTTGAGGAGAGTAATGTTATATATTGTATAAGACATACTTAAAGGTGTGTGGTGGTAGATAAGCATGCACAGTCGAATAGGAAAAATTTCCAAATTTGTGGCATCAATGATTGGGGAACATAAGCAAGAAGGAATTAAAGTTTTTGGGTGGTAAATCTCTCATCCCAATAAAAAACACTTTACCCCTTAATCCTTGTGATTACTGTTTTTCAAGAAAGCATCATAAAGCCTCTTTTAAGAGATGATTTACAAGGAAGAAAATTTTATTAGAGCTAGCGCATTTAGATATCTATGGCCTAATTGAGGAGGAGTAACTAGGAGGTAACAAATATTTTGTCACATTCATCGATGATGCTTCGAAGAAGACTTATGTGTATATATTGAAAGAAAAGAGTCAAGTAATTGAAACTTTCCAAAATTTTCATCTTACGGTAGAAAGGGAAGCTGAGAGAAAGCTGAAGAGCTTAAAAACAAATAATAGAGTGAGTATACCTCCAAGGTGTTTGAAGATTACTGTACATCGCATTGCATTAGACTTGAAAAGATAAATCCTAGTACTTCCCATTATAATGGTGTTACTAAGCAGTTGAATAGAACAAATTATGGAGAAGGTTTGTTGCATGTTTAGAACGTCCAAATTATCGAAGACATTTTGGAGTGAAGTAGTAATTGTATTCTTTTTAATTAACCCAACTCCCTCGGTTCCATTAAATTTTAAGATTTTTGAGAGAGCGTAGACTGGTAGAGATCCCACATATCATCATCTGAGAGTTTTTAGCTACAAGGTGTTTAAATGTCTACCCAAAGGTCAGAGATAAAAGTTGACTCAAAGGTGATACCTTACATCTTTGTTGGCTATGGTGATTAATAGTTTGGTTTTTTGACTTTATGACCCAGAGAAGCAAAAATTGGTTAAGAGCATGTGGTATTCGAAGAGCATAATAGAGGTTCTAATATCTTTAGAGCATGTGGTATTCGAAGAGCATAACTCTTCTCTAATTTCTCCCACTACTGAGTTGTCTATAAGTGAAGGAGATGAAATTTGTGACCAAACATACATTAATAGTGATCAGGTATAACCTGATATTGATGAGCTCCATGAATCACATATGGATAGTATTGAAGATGAAATTATTTGGATGATGAACAAGGGGAGCAATTGGATCCAATAGCTAGTGATATACAACTTCTAAGGTTGACAAGAGAGAAAGGGCCTTTTACTAAAATATTTAAGTTTAGAATATTTTTTAGGTACTGTTGAGGGGGATCCTGAGAATGCAAACGAAATTGTATCTTATGATGACAAAAATCTCTGACTACTAACTATGAAGGAAGAGATGAACTCTCTGGAGAAGAATGATACATCTGAGCTTATAAAGCTTCCAAAAAGCAAAAAGGTAACAAAGAATTAATGGGTGTTCAAGATAAAGAAAGATGGTGACAAGCTGGTGAAAAACAAGGCAAAGCTAGTGGTGAAAAGGATCAGTAAAAAGAGGGTATAGATTTTAATGAAATCTTCTCACAAGTGGTCAAGTTGACCTAATTCAAATAGTTTTAGGTTTAACTACCTATTTAGCTCTTGAACTTGAACAACTAATTTAAAACAACCTGTTTGTATAGAGATTTGGAAGAGGTGATATACATAGAGCAGAAAAAAAATTTCAAAGCTAAACGTAAGCATAATTTAGTCTAAAAAAATTATATGGATTGAAACAAACTCTAAGGTAGTGGTCTCAAAAGTTTGATTCTGTTATGATGGATCATAGTTACAAGAAAACTTACGTCAATGGTTGTGTGTATTTCAAGAAGGTCATAGTGAGAACTTCATCATTGTTCTTCTATATGTTGCTTGTGGGTCAAGATGTTAAAAGAATTCAAAAGTTAAAGGAGTATCTGTCTAAATCTTTTGTTATCAAAGATTTGGGACCTGCAAAAGTAGAGTTTAGGCATGGAGATAACTTGAGACAAGAAGAGTGAAAGGTCATGGTTGTCATAGGAAAGGCATGTTGAACAATGTTCGTAATGATTTGCAAGCTTACAATTTATAACCTTTAAATACTGCAAGTGCACAGGTCGGGATTTATAGTAAGTGAAGGGTTGATCCCACGAGGAGGGTGAACTAATCTAACTCTATGTTATCTAAGGCTTGGAAAAAATTAATGAAGTGAAAATAAAGATACAACAGAAAGTAAATACAAGAATTTAATTTCAAGAAATTAATTTAGAAATTTAACATGAAAAGGAATTAAAGCTGAGCAACACAAAAAGTCACAATAGAAATCAATCAAAAGAAATTACCAAGTTATAAGAAAGGGGATTTTCCCTATCATTAATGCTAATCTAGCCATTTATATGTTAAAAAGGTGTTGGTTCTAGACTATCGTAGAGTTGATTACTCTCTCTTGAGTTATAACCATTAAACTCTAAATCATAAACAATAATTGAATGATGAGAATTGCAATCTCTCAATTAACAAAAGACCCATAACCTTAATTAGATCTTAAGCCTTCTAATAAGCTACCGGATCTCACATGGGATCTCTCTCTACATAACAATCGATATGATTAATCATGTGGTCTATTGGATCGCCTAACTCTTATTGACTCAATCCAATCATTTTTATCCTGTTCACCCTCTCGATTTATTACTGAAATAGACATGTAATGCAATTGATCACAACACCCAATCAATAAAACATAAAAACGACTATATTAACATAAAATCCAAGTAAAATACTGAATGAAGAGTTAAAACATCATCAACAATCCAAAATCTATCATCATACAATCCATTTCAATCTTATACATTGAATGAACAAAAATGAAAAATGGAAAGGGGAAGAATTTTGATCAAATAATCTAGAAGGCAGCAGCATTAGGAGACCTATTTATCCAGGAAGTTAGTCGTGTCGAAAGACTCGCTTCTTCTCCTATTCTTCCTCTTCCTCTTCCTCTTCTCTCTTCTTTCTCTTCTTTAGGGTTTTCCAAAAGTGGCACGATCATGGATAAGATTTTGGCCTTATGTCATGATTGCGGCTAGGATTTCGGCCTTCTTTCACGATTGTGGCAGATTATGCGACGATCGTGGCTTCTTGTACCTGCTTCTATCATAATCATGGTTTGCTGGCCATGATAGTGGCCCTGGGTTAGCTCCCGGATCTTCTTCGAATCTTATCCGTTTTCTACTCTTTACCCTGAAACACTAGCAAAATCATCAAGGCACCTCAAATATATAAAATTGAAGCTCAAAAGCATGCTCTAACCTACAAATGCTTAAAACACAAATATCTACTAACTAACACAATTCTAACCTAAACACCCACTAAACAATCAAATTAACCGAATACAAACTAAATTGCCCATAAAAACATGATCCAATCTACAATTATCAACATCTCCATACTTAAATGTTTGTTTATCCTTAAACAAACAAAACAAAACAAGCCAAGCCAAGCAAAAAAAGTAAAAACAACACACATAAATGCAATAATGGGGAAATGGCATCAAACTTAATGAAACGAATTTAACTTTAAACATAATCCTTCAAGTTTTTCTAACTTATTAACTTGAAAATTTGTGTCTAAGTACTCTAGACTAAATATACATATTAACCAAGACCTAGATGTCAAGTTTACTTACCCTTATCATTTGTACACATACATTGATAATTATTTGGTCAATCAAACATGTAACTATTCCTAAGTAAGTTTTCATGAAAAGTAAAGTTACTCACAAGTTTGGTAGGCTTTTATTTGACAAACATTCTTTTTATTATTTTTTATGGATATGAACCTAGTCTTTTTACATGGAGGCAAATATTTGTGATGAATGTCGATCTGGTTACTTAACTAGGTCATGTTTTTATTAGACAACTTGGTTGGAATGTCATTATAGCCTTTTGACGTGGAGGTAAACATTTGTGATGAATGTCGACCTGGTTACTCAGATACTTCACATTCTCAACTGGCTACTAGCTCTATTCATAGCCCGAAGGCCAACAAAATATTTATTTAATTAAAATTTATACTCTTAAAAAAAAAACTCATTACCTACTTTATTGTTTTTGTTAGTCATTCTCATGAAAATATACTAGCAATGCTACTTATTCGATTAACCAAAATTATAAATGAATGTGACAAATTCCTAAGGTGAGTAAACTAATATCGTATTTTAATTAAACTACATATTTAGCTAAAGTGACCTAGGTTACTAATTTTGCAAACTAATAAATCTTCGCAACCTAAAAGACTATGTTCAAAGCTAAATCTATCCCATTAAGTCCTAGCCATTGACACATTCACATATTTCACATCATGCACTATAAACAAACTATCATACAATATGCAAAATTTACACTCAAGGTAAAAACACATAACCCTCCCCACACTTAAACAACACATTGTTCTCAATGTGAAATGGGTACACAAACACACCAGGGGGAAATAAACACAATATACAAAAAATATAAGAAGAAGATACTAACAAAAATGAAAAGAGAAGGGTTAAAACATGAACTTGTCAGGGTGACTGGGGTGGGCCTTGAGCCTCAGAGTATGAATAAATACGACATATATCCCGACTTTGGCGTTTTTGTGTGCGGGCCATCTCATTCTTCATCCTAGAGTTTTTTGCAAGTGTGTCTGTGAGTGTTTTGGTGTTGTTGGAGATCGCAGAGAGCACTTTCTTCCACCTTGACTCTTCTTGCTCCTCTTCGAACTCCTCGTTAGTTGAGTCCTCTTCTTGCTGCTGTGGTTTTGAGCTCAAACTTGCCTATCCTGTCCTGGTTTTGATGTGAGTTTTGGCACTGATATTCGAGAGTTCCATATTATGGTACTTTAAGATTTCAGCTCGCCACAAGTGATGATTATTTATGAACTTAGGATGATGGACACTTAGTCCATTGCAATCAACACTATAGCATTCAACAATGGCTGAAACTAAGTAACCTATACCTAAATCATTGATCCTCTTATGTTGAGTAGTAATAATTACATTAAAGACGTGGGTAGAGGTACATACTGGGATGCTATGGTCTATGCACCACAATAGGAAAAGTTCTTTGGTTAAACACTTTTTGGTTTCAGTTTTGTCAAATACCATTTAACATATGAACTTATGCAATAACAAGTGTTCATGGCTTATAATTATATTATTGTGAGCATTTTTGGCATCGAAATGCTCTAACCCAGTTAGTTCAGTCAAACAGTGGGTAGTACAGAAGTCATCATGCTGATCCACTATGGATGACTTGAGGAAACCATAAATTTCACACAAAGTTTCATAATTGAGCTGATATGGTTGACCCTACAACCTAAACCATAGGTCCTTTGGGTTACTTGATTCATATTAAAGAGAGGTAAAGAACTCTTAGGTTAATTCTTCATAAATAGGATACTGAAAATGTTTGAACTTTCTCCATTGAATTCTTTCTCCTAGGTTCTCAACCTTGCCCCTCAATCCTATGCTATCCAATGTATCAAAATCCAAGTATTTAGAAACCATTACTTGCCTAAGGCTAAGGGAGTGAAATTAGTTACCTTCCTCTTCTGAAAAGATTGAGAAGGGTGCTCCGTAATCCGCTACCTTATTCCTTTAGTCACAGCCTGATACTTGGATTTTCCCCTTGGGTTAGGTGCGGCTTGATTGGAAAGCGGTTAGAGAGAAGTGAGAGGATTTGAGAGTCTTAGGTTTGTAGAGAGAGAGAGTGACATGAAAGTGAATGAAAAAATGAGGTTAGATTTCTTGCATATTTTTTAATTTTTGTGTATTCTTGATTTCACCTCTTCGATCCTTCCTTAACTTCTTATTTGCATCATTACCTTCTTATGCTTGCCTCCCTAATCATCCTATGTCAAAATTGATCTCCATTCTTCTAAAACATTTATTTGGAAATTAAACATACAAACAATGAAATTCAAAACTACCAAATACTAAAGAGGAAATAACAAGCAATATAACCATTGGTTGCCTCCCATACAACACTTCTTTACTGTTTGTAGCTCGACGTCTTTCTTTTGCTTAGGGTGGTTTAAACAAGTTATGCAGTGGTAAAACAACCATAGATTTTATAATTTGCACATGAGCTATTATGTTATAATTTCCACCGTCATTCTTCTTCACTTTCTTTTGCCTTTTCCTTAGGGAATTTTTCTTCCCAGGTGAACCCTTATGAGCATCAATATGTTCCAGTTGTCCTTCATACTAAGTTCTTTTGATGATGGCCATAGGTAGGGGATAATTTTTTTTGTTCTTAGATATAATGAAGGTCATCTACTTATCACTTACCCTCAATGTCAGTTCACCCCTATCAATGTCAATAATTGAATGAGTAATGGCCAAAAATGGTCCTCTAAGGACCATTGGGATTTTTGCATCTTCTTCTATATCCAAAATGAAGAAATTTGTAGGAAAGGTAAATTTGTCAACCTAAACCAACACATTTTTCATGACAACTTTCGACTGATGAACTCATCTATCCGCTATCTTCACAAACATCTTAGTGGGTACCATCTCTCCTAGCCCTAATTTTTGACTTAAAGTATAAGGCATCATATTTATGCTCACCCCCAAATCAAAAAATGCCTTATCTATTTTAACACCACTAATAATGAAGGGGATGTAAAAATCCGTTGGATCCTCCTTCTTTTGTGCTATAGTGGGGTTTCTTTCCTCTACTACTTCCTTTTCTACCTTCTCCTTGATCGATTTCATTAGTGTGAGCTGCGTCTTGAATTGTTCTATCATGTCCAAAACATCATTTAGTTCAGTGTCTTTGGCTTCCTCATTGCCTTAATCAGATATGGAATTGGAGGCTGGTACTTTTCATTTCAGGCATATTATACTTGGCCAGTAGGGAATTTTCCTTGTTCTTTTGGCCTTCAAATTTTCCTTTGTCCCTGAATGGAATTGACTTCCACTGTCCCAAAATAAGTAAGGAATTTCATATCGATGCTCCTCGGTTGGCTTAAATTTAAGTTCACTTTGAAGAATTTTTTTTCCATATTTTTCCCTTTCCTTCTCTCTATTTTCTCTCGTTTGATCGAGCTTCTCTTTATTAGCTTGGATGATAACCATCATCCGTTCCTTTAGGTTTGTCTTAGTAAGCTTGGAACTGTTCCCACATTTTAGGTCAATAGCGCATCTGCCAGTTGGCCTACTTGGACTTCCAGATTATGTAATGAGGTGAGATTCTTTGTGACTTGCTCGAACTTTCCTTTAAGCCTCTTATGAGCTTCCTCCATGCCTCCAATCTGTCTAGAATCTTGTCCAATTTAGAGTCCATTTTGTTCAGTTTCTTCTGTTAGAAACTAGGTGGTCCTTGAGGTCTGAACTGGCCTCTTGCATTGTTAGACCTCGAAAAGTTAGGGTGATTTTTTCACCCAGGGTTGTATGTGTTATAGTAGGGATTGTTTCCCCCTCCTTGACCATATTATGCCCTTATGTAGTTTATTTTTTCTGCTCCATCACCCTTCATTAGGAAACAATCGATGGTGTTATGGTCCATTTGCCCACACAGTTCGTATTACAACTTTCACTAGAGCTGAAGATAATGCTTTCATATTGTTTAGTTGTTGAGTTAAGCTATCAATTTTGGGTTACATTTTGATCATTTGATCGACAGCTAAAGTTCTCTTTTATTCTTAGATGGTTACAGGTTGTCTACTTCCCTCATTTGTCTACAGACAACTGCTACTCGCTATCTCCTTTAACAACTCCTCAACTTCATGCACTGCCTTCCTCATTAACGATCCTCTTGAGGCTACATCAATAGTGCCTCTTGTGGGTGGGTTTACTCCATTGTAAAATGTTTGCAGGAGGAGCTCCTTTGGTAAGTTATGATACCTCCTCTGCAATTCCTTATATCTCTCCCACGCTTCATGGATCGATTTCCCATCACTCTATTGGAAGTTTGTAATTTCCTTGATTATCTTGGTCATTTTAGTGAAGGAAAATTTTTTGTCTAAGAAGGCACGTACTAATTGCTCCTACATAGTGACATTGGAGGGGTTAAAAGAGTGATACCAAGCTTTTTCTTTATTCTTTAAAGTAAAAAGGAAAAGCTTCTTCCTAACTACATCTTTCGACATCTGATGATATCGGAAGGTATCACATATCTCGAGGAAGTTCACGATATGTCCATTGGGGTCCTCATTCATCAGCCATAAAATTGCACATTCATTTGTAGCATCTTTAAAAGGGTTAGTTTAATTTCAAAAAAGGAAGCTTAAATTGGTGGCCTAACCACACCTTGACTTGCTGCATTGAAGCCCAGCCTTACAAAATCTATTAAAGTTCTCAGCTGATGTCCTTGGTTCGCTTCCTAATTGAACTCTTGACTATATTCTTCTGCCATTGGTTCCTTAACTGCTTCTTCCTAAAGTTTGGCTCTTTGGATAGCTCGTTCAAAATGAGCGATATCAAGTGTCAAATCTTCAACTATTCGATTTGTGTTTCTTGTAGCTCTTGTGTTCATACAAGTATATGAAAACAAGAGGGGTAAAAACGCCTTAAATTAAAAAGAACTAAACTAATCCTACGCCTTCCCAACAACGACACCAAAAACTTGTTCATAATGATTTGCAAGATTACAATTTACAGCCTTCACCGTAAGTGCATGGATTATGATTTATAGTAAGTGAAGGGTTGATCCCACGAGGAGGGTAAACTAATCTAATCCTATGTTATCTAAGGCTCGGAAAAAATTAATAAGGTGAAAGTAAAGATACAATAGAAAGTAAATATGAGAATTTGATTTCAAGAAATTAATTCAAAAATTTAACACGAAAATAAATTAAAGTTGAGCAACACAAAAAGTCACAATGGAAATTAAAAAAAAACTACCGAGTTATGAGAAAGGGATTTTCCTTATCATTAATGCTAACCTAGTCATTTATGTGTTAATGGGGTGTCGATTCTAGACTATCTTAGAGTTGATAACCCTTTCTCGAGTTATAACCATTAAACTTTAAATCATAAACCCTAATTGAATTATGAAAATTGCAATCTTTTAATTAACAAAAGAGCCATAACCCTAATTAGATCTTAAGCCTATTAATAAGCTACCTAGTCTCATATGGGGTCTCTCTCGACACAATAACTGATATGATTAATTACGCAGTCTATTGGATCGCCTAACTCTCATTAACCCAATCCAATCATTTTTTATTCGGTTCCCCCTTGGTTTATTACCGAAATATGCAAGTAATGTAATTAATCATAACACCCAATCAATAAAAACACAAAAATGACTATATTACCATTAAATGCAGGTAAAATCTCGAAGGAAGAGTTAGAACATCATCAACAATCTAAAATCGATCATCACGCAATCCATTTCAATCTTATATATTGAATGAACAAAAATGAAAATGGAAAGAAGAAGAATTTGGATTAGATAATTTGGACGGCAGCAGCATCGGGAGACCCCCTTCTCCGAGAAGTCAGTAGCGTTGGAAGCTCGCTTCTTCTCTTCCTCTTCCTCTTCCTCTTCATCGTCTCTATTCTTTCTCTCTCCTTTAGAGTTTTCCAAAAGTGGCAGAGGTGAAACTCCCTTTAGGGTTACATCTATTTCCTTTATATAGTTTTTCTAATTAGGGTAACCCTAGGGTCTTTTTCGAGTTCGAAAGGTTTAAAAAGTCCCTTGAAAACTTAAAATCGAAGGCATCTCTGCGTCTATCCATGAGTAGGCCACAATCATGGGTTGTTGTGGTATGATTGTGGCTGGCCTTCTATCACGATCATGGCAGATAATGCTACAATCATGGCTCTTTGCACTTGCTTTTGTCACGATCGTGGCATGCTTGCAAACACTAGCAAACTCATTAAGGCACCTCAAATATATAAAATTGAAGCTCAAAAATATGCTTTAACCCACAAAATGCTTAAAACACAAGTATCTACTAAGTAACACAATTCTAACCTAAACACGCACTAAACAATCAAATTAACAACTGAATACAAACTAAACTACCCATAAAAACATGTTGCAATCTACAACTATCAAACAGGTGCTAGAAAGGTTCCATATGAAACATTTTAAGCTAGTAAGCATGCCACTGGTACCTCACTTCAAACGAAGTAATCATGTATGCCCCTCAACATAAAAGGAGAAATACGATATGTCTGTTATTCCATACTCTTCTACACTAGGGTATCTGATGTATGCTATAGTGTGTATAAGGTCAGATATTGCACATGCTGTTAGGTTAGTGAGCATATTCTTTTATAACCCAGGAAGGGTTCACTAAAAAGTAGTGAAATAGATTTTGAGATACTTGAGAGGTACTCCAAATTGGAGATTATGTTTTGGTAATGATGACCAAATTCTAGAATGTTATATAGATACGTTATATAGATGTAAATATGGTTGGAGATCTTAATGGAAGAAAATCTACTTGAAGTTTTCTATTTAAATGTATAGGTCGAGACATTTCATGGCAATCCAAGCTAAAAAAGTATGGCTTTAACTAAACCTGAAGCAGAGTATGTAATTGTAGTGGAAGATAGTAAGGATATGCTTTAGTTGAAAATATTTTATCAAAAGTTAGATGCGAACCAAGAAGACTATGTATTATTTTGTGATAGTCAAAGTGTTATTGACTTGAGCAAAAATACTATATATTATTCTCGCACAAAGCATATAAATTTCAGATATCATTGGTTAAGGTTTATGATTGAGGAGAAATAAATGGTATTGAATAAGATTTATACGAACCTAAATGATGTTGATAAGTTGACTAAAGCAGTTTTTATAAGCAAGTATAATCTTTGTAATAAGCTTGTCGGGATTTCTCTCATGTTGTTGTTGAAGCATAATATGTCTTCCCCATAATTAGGCTGGAGGGGGAGATTGTTGAGTATAGACTTTCAGAGACCATTGATTCTTTTTATGGTTCAAAGGAATGAGAATGAGTGAAGACAAGATCAATGACAGTTAGATGAAGCCCTTCTAGGGGAGACATAATCATGTAGGGTGCTACACGCGCATGTCTTCAACTTATATGATTGTGTGGATCAACCATGTAAGTCTTTGGAATTAGTAAAGGAAGCATAAACAGAAAAGAGATACATAGACATATACAAACTCTTGCCTATGACATACATGGCCGAGTGTGACAATTATATCGCTCTTTATAACCATGTACATTTGTGACTCAAGTGATGCTGAAAGAGACATGGCCACTTACACAGCTGTGTATATGACCGTGTATAATACAGGAAACCTATTTTGGGATATAAAAGTGGAAACAACATAGGTTTGATTAAGAGTGGCAGACAAAAATACCAAAAAGTGAAGAAAAACACACATAGAGAGAGAGATAATATTGAATTGGGTACTATGTAAGAATGATCGAATACTCTATTCGATTGTTTTTATGTATGAACCCATTGCTAGAATCGAATACAATACGTAATTGTTGTATTTCCAATTCATTTATGGTAGCTAATGGTTTTTCCATTAGGGTTAACATAACCTAGGTTAAATGACTTGAGCTTGTGTGGTTGTTGCCTTGATTAATCTGTTTTTCTAACTTGTAATGTGACCATCCAATTAAATCTAGAGAGCTTATTATAGGTTGTTCAATAGCTAGGTTTAATTAATGAGCTCTTCTTAATTAAACAGGACCTAAGAGAAAATCGAGGTTAATAGATCTTATTGTTAACCTATGATTAATAATTGTAAGGAGAGGTATCAGAATAACAATTCAATTAGGTATGTTTAATTATGTGTAGGTCGAGATTGAAATGATGATCGGGTCCCTAATGCATTCATCACTTTTCATCATTTTTAATGTTTTCTTTAATTTGTTTCATTACTTTAGTTTAGTTTTATTTTCTTATTTGAAAACCACTAAAACCCCCTATAACCTAAACGTCAATTCTTTTCATAATAAAACCTAACTGAACACTCTCTGTGGGATCGACCAAGACTCATCACTACTATCGTTATAGGTTTAGTTATTTTGAGTAGTGTTACAACGTGCTATGTCATATTTCATCATTGTTAAGATATATGTTATGATATCTTATAAATTAATTTTGAGCATTATATTTAATTGGACATAGTTGGATATATTTGGCAGTTTACCTTGTTTGGGACTCTTGAAGATAAAATTATTTGAAGGTTAAAATCCTAGAGAAGATAGGATTTATTATTTAGGATAAAATCACTATATCTAAATAAAGATAGTGTGAAATTTTTTGGTGATTTTTGTAGCTATCTTTGGAAGTCTATTTTAGTGATAATGGTTATCTAAGGTAACTGAATTGTGGAGATTATGATTAACGATTTGCAGTTGCATTTCTGCTTTTGGATAGCAAAGTTATCGTTTTTATGAGGGAAAAACTTGTAGATTTTTTGTGTGTGTACAACTATAATTCTTATGATATTTCGATGATTCTATCTATCATGGCAGCTGGGTTTTTTATGATATCTATCTATATTGGACAACTAATTTAATCTACCCTAATGCATGAATTTTCAAGGCTGAATGGTTGTTGTTTTTTATAGGAAAAGTGATAGGTATCTTGTGACTTGGCAACTGGGATTTTTGGGCTATCTTGGATAATATTTTTGCAACTGATTTCATAGGGATATTATCCTAATTTACTACTGCATTTTTTCTGTCAAGCTTTCATGACTTTGCTGGGATGTTCTTTGTTGATTGTGTGCAATTTGGTAGTTACGTTTTCTCCTACTTTTTGAACAACTATTGAGGGCAATTTTGGCAGTTGGTTTTATGATGCATGTGTGAATCTTTGGTGGTTGTTTTATTATTCATGGAGTGTTAATTTACGGCTTCTGTTTTTGAGTTGTGGTGTGAGAAAGTTCTAGAAATCTTTTATCGATATTATGATGTTTGTTGAGTTAATTGGGTATGTTTCTGGTGGCTGTCAATAATGGCGGTTGTGTACGAAAAATTCTAGTAAGCATCATGGATTTTGTAGCTTCGTTATTTGCAATGTTTCAGTGAAGAAACGTTTATGTTCATTGTTGATTTCTTTGCTGCCATGGGTGTGATGTTACAGTGATAATATCAAAAGGCTACAACATATTTATTGATGTACAACTTTCCAATCTTTCATTAAAGAAGCTGGAATTACTAGGGAAGTTGTTTTCTTATCTCAAATGTGTTCGTTTATGTTGATTATTGTTTAATCACTTGAGGTATTTATTTCATATTGTTATCATTAAACATTATTGAGAAAATCCTTTGTTGAGGTTAGCACGAGTCGATCGTATTATTGAGTGTGAAATACTTTTATAGGTTATGAGGAAGAGGGATAATGTCGAGGGTTGAGTAAGTCAGCTCAATAAGGTCTTGTATAAAACTATTGTTGTTAGTAAAAGTATTAAGCTAGATGAGGGCCCCGCAAACATAGACAAGGTGTGTCGAATTGCGTTAATAAATTTTATCTATTGATTTGTTATTTTGTTATTTTATTTTTTTGTTTTCTTTTTTCAGAAAGTTTATAGTGACTGCGACAATTCATAATTTGTGTGAAACTACATCCTTTCGGATTTACAATCATGTTCTTGTAGAATAACTTCATTGCGATGTCTAAGGACAAGATGCTAGTGTTGCCATAAAGATTGCTTATTTGGAGAATCGATCTATAATCACCATGTTATCCACCTTTAGAAACGTGTTAATGAAATACATGAAAATGACATACACGATCTTTTAGGAACGAATAAGGGTTGTAGTAAACCAACTTCCTTCTTCCTCTCTAGCTTATCCAATTGAAATACAAGGCATGTTTTGACATAAAATTCCATGTCATTCTCCATCTTCAACCAATAAAAGGAATGAGCTAGGAGAGCCATCATCCTTTGGATTCTTCAAATAGGAACCATTTTTTGAAAGATCATGATTTTTCATAATTAGTTGGCCTTCGAGGTCCTTTCGATAACCTACATTATGCTGAAGGGATATTTATTTAATCTGATTGATTGCATAAAGCATACGACTGCAACAGAACTATGGAAAATATATTTAAAATATTTATTTTTATTTAATATATTTTCTATTCTATTAGTATTAGTTAGTGATCCTAGCTCAATAATTCCTTTATTCCATGATGAATTGATGGCATCAGTCTTATATTTTGTCTCTGTAGATAAGGAAAAAAGGTTTCACTGAGAAGAGGATTGTACCATGAAAGAAGAAAAGAGGTCAACCTCTTAAATATACAATATGGATTATGACAATATAATGTAGTTGGACTCTCGTGTCGATCTAAATGAACCATCCTTTTTACTTGTAAGGAAAGTTATATACTTTGTCTCCGTAGGATAGAAACTTATTTTATTCCTATTACAAAAAAATCATAATTCATAAATGAAGTAGTTAATAAATGAATAGCTAATGGTAGGTTAACATTAGCCTTTTTTCTTTATAGTGACGGATATTATATGTGTTCTTAAGAAAAAGAAATTTTCCATTTTTCAGAGTCTCAAAGGGGCGTGGAAACATATAAAAACTCTTAAGTGGAAATAGAAAGGAGATGTAAATTTAGTTCCTTTGAAAATGGTAAGATCTTTTGCGCAAGAAGAAGGTGTTGATTCATATCGTCTTAATTTGGTTCTAATTTCTTTATTTTCTTTTTCTAAGAATACCAAATAGGGGTCTTCTCCTACTCACATCGAATGAAACATGTTAAGTCAAATCTTCTTCATATAAAACCTATTTTATATAGATGAAAAAAATCATGTCCTTTTCTGAAACCATATGTTATGGCATGAATCGTAGTCAACCTATTTATGATAGGAGCAATTAGCAATTAAATTAAACCTTTTTCATTATTTTCATATCAATATTAGTGTGAAAAGAAGGCACAACTCTAAGTTGTTCAATACTAGTGATGTTGAGTTTCTTGATCATTTACCTTAGGATTAGTCAGTTCTATTTTTTATAGGGACAAAGGAAATGATATAAATCAGATGTAGAGTGTCACCTTGACATAGTGGAAGTCATCAGTTTGAGCTTGATTGTCTCTAAACCTAATGTGAGTTTTTTTTTTAACTTGCTCCCCCGCCATTGTGATCAAATGAGAGTGGCTAAGAGGCTTATGAGATTGATCCAGGGGGGAGGGGTTTAGATAGTTATATTTTTTTAGAGGAAACTCTAAACGAATATGAAACACATAGATACAAGTTATTCCTTGAAATGAAAAACAATTTTGAATCCACTTTGTCAACAAATAAGGAAGCTATAAGTAATACAACTAAGAATCTTATAGAAAGTTAAATCCTGGCTCATAATGAATGCTACCAACATACTTAACACATGCAAGTCAGATTGGAAGTGGTGTTTCCAGTGGTGAACGGGTGAATAATCCGTAAAACCTACCTTTAGGAGGGGAATAATGGTTGGAAAAGGTTGTTAATACTTGTAGGATGAGGAAAAAAAAGGAGGAATTCACTTGAGGAGCAGCTTACATCTTATTAACCAATTGATGAGGAAATAGCTTACTAAAACGAAGATCAGCAGTTAGTTCGAGAGGATAATCAACTAGACTAGGACTAAGACAACCCAAACTCCTACAAGAGAGAACAACATGGAATTTTTTGCAATGGATAAAAGCCTGAAAGAATAATGCCACAAGGAGGTAAAAGGCCTATAGGTTGTGAACTTCTTTTCCTGGAGAAGAAGCAATGACAATATCTGGGGAAGGACTATTGACTAACTCTGTGCCAACAGATATGGCAACACAGAGGATGTGAGCGTTATCTAGATTGATTAGATGTAATGCATCTATAGGTGTCTTTTTAGGTCCATCGTCAAATTGTAGGGCTTAACCTTAGACAGGTAGTGAAAACTACCAAGTTGGAGTGTGGTAGGGGCATAATGAATTTCGATAGAACAGTGAAATGTGTAGAGATAAAAAGAATGTCATTTGGAAAGACGTACTATTTCTTTACGTCCATTAGTTCATAAGAGATTCAATGTAGATTTTGATAGGGATCAAATGGTTGTTTTGTACCTTTATCATTAGAGGTCAATAGAGGCTCTTTTACTTATATTTTCTCATACGAATCTCTTGTCTCTAGCTATTGGAGATCCCATTTTTGTACAAACTCAAGATATACTTATTTGGCTCTATGTATTAATGAGTGGGAATTATCTAGTTAATTGTGTAATTAGATATTACGCAGATAATTGGAGTGATTATCAAAATGCAAGAATTGATGATAAAGCATATAGGTAGAAAAGAATCTATTAAGATAGTCTTTTGTGGCTTGGTGGCAACTAGATCAATGCATTACTACTTTAAGAGAAGTTCATGTCAAAGTTCACTATGAATCTTTGGGTCCTTATCTTGAGATATATAAACACTATCTAAAAGAAGAAATTTGTTGTATATATATTCAAACCACTATTAGTCATATTTCTCTTTACCGAGGAATCAAAACTTTTATATTTTGTTATTTTATATTTTATTAATTTTCTATTTTTTTATAATAGGATTAATTGGTTATTGTTTCCATTGGTAAAATAAAAACAACTATTTCCTTTGAAAAAAACCAATCAAAGAATTTCATGAATTTCACTAAATTCCTTCTACATTTGTGATGTAATGAAACAAATGAGATTAAAGGAGATTGAAGTGTGACATATGACGTAGAGTATAACGTATAAAATCTACTCAAGGATCGATTCATTAATTGAAATATCGTATATTCCTAACAGATATATGAC
>JAOQMP010000002.1:36273740-36283797 GCA_027563575.1 Erythroxylum pedicellare
CAAGTTTTAAAATCTCATATTGATCCTTATTTATTAAATGTTTCATATTTAATTATAAATTTTCTCAAATTTTATAATCAAGTTTAACTTGATCAAAGACATTTTATCTCTTTATCCTGTCTTTATGCATGATCCATTAGGTCCCAAATATGTTGAAGATAGTTATAAATTATAATCCAAAAATATATTTAAGATTAGATAAATTAAACTTCTTTAATTTATCTTTAAGTCTCTAATTAAATAAGTTATATCTATCGATAAAGATGGGACTCTTTATATAAGTCAAAGAATCACTTATATGATTATCGCAATAGGAATCTCCATAAACATACAAGTAAGGCTCCAAATCAAAATCTCATTTATGATTAGTTTATAAAATTTGCTTTTCAACAAGTACTATGCGTTTGTTTAAGTATCTCTATACTTTAGTCTATAAGATCGACTACTTTCTTCATAAGGAAGAAATATAACATGTGATAGTCTTTTTATACTCTATTAATGTCTAATAACATTTGAAAGTCTTTTCTCTAAACTATAACTAACCAATTGACTACAGAGCATAAATCAACAATATGGTAACTTTATTAAGGAAATATATGAGTTATATGTCCCACCAATGACTGCCATAACTAAAGATAGTCAGTACATTTAACTCTAAGAAAATTAATATATATGTATATGTACATATATATATATATTATTCAGTGGAGTAAGTAAGAATTTCAATCACTAAGTTTTTATGTTAAGGCATAAACTAACATCTTACCATAAAGAGTTCAAGAACAATTCCCACTCACTTTAAAATTCAATGCCTTATTGTGAATGGATTTTAGAATTTAGGTCTTGTAAAACAACAACCCCATCAATAAAACATTTGTTTTTTTTTCTTAGGTTTCATCATAATTCCATATTTTTAATTGCTAAAATTTGAACTTTCTCAAATTAATAATCATATCCAAATATGATTTTTTTAAGGATTATAAGCTAATAATCTGAAAATTTTTTAAATTCAAGTTGAATATAATTCAGTCTTTTGAGGGTTGCAATTTTTAATTCTAAAATTAAATACAAATAACAATCAAATATATTTAGTTAAATTATAGAATTAAAGTCAGGCTTTGATACTACTACAGGGAAAATGGGGTGAGATCTTATCCCTTACATAGTGAAATAATAACCAAACTTTTTATTAGATTTATCGAAGCTAGGATCACTTAAAATTCTATCACATGATTAAGACATAAAATATAAGAAAATACGAATCATAATTTGTACGTTGTTATAAAGCTTTATTCTTTTCTTGTCATTTCTCTTGAACTGTTTTAAAAATTGGCTCATCTTAATTACTATAACTACATAAGTGTTTTTCCTCTAACAGTATCTACAAAAAATTTTGAGAGAAATCTACAACTGTTGTAAAGAGGGTCAAGTAAGAAGTACTAGCTCCGTCGAAGCCAGAGCCTATTTACAATAGATTTGGAAATTTTATTAATTTAGTTAAAATTAAAGTTTTCTTTAATTAGAATTATAATTAATTATACTTAAATACCTATTAGGCCTAAAAATATTCAATATCTCATATTGGTCTTTATTTGTTAAATATTTCATATTTAATCATAAATTTTCTCAAATTTTACATTCATGTCTAACTTACATTTTCTTTTTATAACGAGTTCTTTGTGTATGACTCATTAAGTTCTTAAATATGTTGACAATAGATATAAATTATAATCCAAAATCATATTTAGGATTAGATAAATTAAACTTCTTTAATTCTCTAATTAAATAATTTGTATCTATAGATCCAGGTGTATGGAAATGTTTCATGATCACCCAAATATTTAAGAATGTCAAAGTGGTTTTGACTAACATTTTCAAGCATGAATTTTTTGTATAATTCAATCATTTTATCATATAATGTTTTGATTAGACATAGAGTATGAAATTAATGTCTACTTTATTTGAGTCCAATCATATTACTTCTCCACTATTAGTAATTGATTATATTAGTAATATTTTTCAATTATTTTAAAAAGTACAATTCAATCTGAGCGAAGAATTTTTCGAATCAATACTAATAGTAAACAACATAATATTATCCCAAATCACGTTTGGGTAATAAATCATATATTGATCACTCAACTATTTTCATATAGTTTATGTTATATCCAATAATTAGCGATTGAGCTACCCTTGACAAGAATAAATCACAAATAATATCAAAACGTATCAATCCATATATGAAATACTTTGGCGACCTATCAAGTTAAAGGATTACTTATACATTTATTACAATGAGAATTTTCATAGATATACAAATAGTGCTTCAAAGGAAATTTTGATATGGATTAGTTTAATAAACTTGTTTTCTAACAAGTTCCCACAGGTTTGTTTAATTATCTTTATACTTTAGTGTACGTCATCGGCTTCTTTCTTCGTAAGGAAGAAACATGACATGTGCTAATGTTTTTTACACTCTTTTAATGTCCTGTTCCAATATAACAGTAACTATGAACAATTTAGAGATAATACATAAATGTAAAATAAATCTCATAATTATGATTTCTTTATAATTTCATTCGCATTGTATATTTACCCTATGGACTTTATTATATACATCTAAATACGTATAAAATAAAGAATACATTTAAATAATTTTATCATTAAACTACAACCAAGCTATAGAGCATAAATCAACAATACAGTATTTTTGTTAAGAAAATATATGAGTTAGGTGTCCCATTATTGGCCAAAGATAGTTTGCATATATATATATACATGACAAGTACGGAATGTAACTTATAATTTTTGAGCATAGAAAGAGACATTATATTATATTGAGATGATCATCTTATTTAGCATATATATATATATATATATATATATATCATGTAGAACTTATATTCACTATTTTAATAATTTAAATAGCAGTAAAATTTTAATTTTTTATTTTTGATCGATCATTATTTTTAAATTTTAAAGTTAGGTGAATAAAATTTTTTTCATAATTAGAATCTTCAATATTTTAAATTAAAAAGACATTTAGAAAGATTAGTTTCAAGACTTTGAACAATTAACCTCTTTTGAGCAATTGTAAGCCATGACTAAGCACCATTGCTTGTTCATGGGTCATAATCCATTACGTAGCATCAAAGGTTCTGCATATCCAGATGAATCAAAGTGAATTTGTACTTTGAAACAGAGATGATGCACCAACCTTAAAATCTTTGTTCCAACCTGGAATTGCACCGAGTGGTCCAACCAAAATACCAATGGAGACTCCAAGTTGGAGAACATCCTTTTGGACTATTATGTTTCACATTAACGTATTAAATAAAGGACAAAGATGCTTGACCAAAGAAAATCCTAAAGGCCACCAGACCGTTTGCACGCGCTATGGTGGTTTGTTTGATATATATTATAAAATTATAATCCTCTTTTGTGTTAGTCTATCTAATTATACTACTCAGACATCGCATTGATGTGTTATGATGGAAAGCTCAGACTATTTTTCTACTTAATATATGAAAATTAAGGTAAGGTCTTGCTGGATCGCTTTCCAAATTGTTCGACATTCTTGTCGTATCTCTTTTAATCTTGGGAAGGAGAACGCCACATATAAAGTCGATCACTTTATACCTAACCGAACCGACCATGTTTGATTTGCTAATTTCGCATTAAAAAAAATTCTAACACAATTTGCTTATAATGTGTCTTTGTTCGTGGTTTAATTATTTGCACGTGGCAATCGTTGTCCTAATTATAAGTTCAAATTGTGGGATTGCCAACTTGCAGGAATAATTTACCTGCCTACTCGCTTTCTCACACAACGTTTTCATTTTCTCAATATGCTAATCTTGTTGAGATTCCTGTTGCTTGTCGTTTACAAGATTTCAGTGTCAAATGGGAATCGTGGTTTAAACCTACCCTACAGCTACTTGCAACACATCCCAAATACTATTACTTACAAGTTATGAATGAGCTTTAACTTATTCTATATATAGGATGGAAATGCAAATATTTCATCCATGAATGCTTCCTTTCAGGTTTTTGTTTAAACAGAATCTGTCCCTCTTACTAATGCAATCCTACACAATTGGTTTATCTCAGAAGCAAAATAAAGTGCCGATAAAACCTTTAGTAAGAATATAATAAGAGAGGAAAATGATCTGACAAAACAGTCACACTCAGAGTCTCGTGTGCATGAAGCAAATACGTCAAATACTAGTAACATGTAACTGCAATTTCACAGGCCCATGGTTTTCACCACATTCTCTTACTGGATCAAATGAGAGCAACTGTTTGTTTTTGTTTTTCTTACTTCTCGTCGTGCAGGAACCCAATCTCCCTCGGTCCCTCCCAATCAGTTAAGAAAAAATGGGACCCATGAAAGGGTTGATTAGTTTCCCAGACCATCTCGACAGATAGGCCTCTGTTTCTTCTTCGGACGGGTAAAACCAAATTATTGGTGTGAACATGAAACATCTCCGTCGCTTTACAACTCATGCACCTAAGGCACTATCAACGGTGCTTAGACTTCCACTTGTCGAAAACCCACCTTCACCTTAAGCACGAAGGAAATCTCTTTTTCTTTCTCTTCCCTCTGTCCTCTTTAAAAATGTGACAACGGGAAGCGAAGGTTATTATTACATTACTCATCGCCGTTACTAGCCTACACATACGTAAAATAAATTGAAAGTCTTGGACCACTCAGAAAGAGCGCTTGAGTAGTCTTCATCTTCTTAAATTCTTCCTACCATCATTCTTGTTTCCTTTGACATGCTTGTTTTACAGACAGGTATATAGGGAAATAGATTAGGGGAGAGAGTCATGCACACTTCCTATCACGTTCCTAAGCATTTCCTTGCACCTGACACCATCAAATCACCAATTTCCTCGATCTTGTGCACTAGTTGGCTTATAAGGAAGAATCTTACCCTCCTATTATTCTTTATGATAATCTCTCTTCTAGCTCCTCGATCCAAAGGGTAGAAATTTTAATCCTCATCCGATTATAAACATAATTCTCTTGCTAAAATCTCTGTTGGACTTGGTTCATTTAGTAAGTTGTTTTAGGGAATTCGTTAACATGGGGTTGAGTTCCAAGCAGGTTTCTGGTGATCATGGAATAGATTGGAGTCAGACACTGTTGCGGGCTCAAACCTTGGAGCTATCAAAACCTCCCCAGATTAGACGGCAACAGGGTCAAAAGCTGCATCAATCAGAGCCCTTAAAGTGCCCAAGGTGCGATTCAACAAATACTAAGTTCTGTTACTACAACAACTACAATAAGTCCCAGCCTAGGCATTTCTGCAAGACTTGCAAGAGGCACTGGACTAAAGGTGGCAATCTTCGTAATGTCCCCATTGGTGGTGGACGCAAAAACAAGCGTCTCAAAACATCGAAAAAGGGTCTCAACAACGCTACCGCCACAACCACTACTATCACAGCTACAGGAAGCACCAGTATCGGAAGCATCAACAATAGCAGTAGGGTCAATCCCCAAATGGCTGGAGATGAGAAGCAAAAGCAAAAGCTTCCTCTTATACCTGGTGATCGAAAAGATATGTCTGGGATTCTTTATCAAGCATTAATCAATCCGCCCTCCTCAGGTTTGCAGCAGAATTCATTTATCTGCGGTAACTTGAACAGTGGAAGTTTCGATACCAACAACGATGTTTTCCTTTTCGATTCAGATTTATCACTACCGCAAATTCATCAAGGCTTAAACTTTTCCTATTCTACAGCATCAAGCTCTTATATTGACACTCACCCATCTTCAATTTTGACCTCCTTTCGGCCTCCAAATCATGCGTATAGTTACACTCGAGAAGTTATGGAGGATTCGACCATCACCACCATCATGCCTAACACTAGCGGCAGTCTTAATCAGCCATGGTCAGTGCTAAATGCAAAAAATGGGATGGACATTGCTAGCTACTCGAATTGGGAGGACATGGATACTTTTGTATCTGATGACCTGAATGTACCATGGGATGATTACGATATAAAACCATGAATAAGGGCTTTAAACTTGTCAAAAAAGGCGTGCAGGTCCTTGTTTCTTCCATCTTATATCATCACTTTTGTGTCTAATGGAGGCTGGTCTAGTTCGTATTTTTCACAGTTGGAACATGGTTTTTCCAGGTTATGTAGATTGCTCCAACTTCCGAATATAGTTAGGGAAATACTTGGAGCTGTCCTTTTTAGTTTCAGCTTCAGGTCAATCAGTGGCAACTAGCATGTAATCTGTGTACTTCCATGAAATAACTTGGGTGTAATATGGGGTAAGGAAGAAAATTAGTTTGCCTTCCTTTGTTCTTCAAGGATTTTCATTCGACTGACTGGTAAGTAGGGGCATCAGTTTTATCACAGTCGAGATAGCTCTGGGGTCACCTTCACCTAGGCCGCCCGGCCTTAGATAGACGTGATGGAAGATTCTTGAAGATATTATATTTGATGTCTGAATAATCATATTTGATTGGATTTGATTGCTCACCACTTGCTCAGAATAATTCTTGCTCCATAGGCCTGAAATGTTCGGGAGGTTCTGATCTTTTAGGCAAACAAAACAGTCAACTTTTTTTTATAAATAAAACTATGATTGTGATCGTAGTTGCAGTCGACCACTTGGCTATTTGATGTTCATCCAAACAAACAGATTTAAATTCCATGTACATCCTGTGAAAAATCTAGGTCTTGCTGAGAATCCCGTGCCCTATGTCATTAGAAATGAAGACATAGGCTATAATCAGCATTCTATTCTGCCATATCGACCTTCTGAGTTCTGTCCTCTATCAAGCAAAAACAAATCGTAGACAACTCTGCAAGTGTTATTATTCGATAAGTTGTGGACGGGGAAGTTTTGAACAATTTTGATTGTGGATCACTCAGCAATGAGCAATTACGATCATGTACTGCAATGAGTAGCTTCTAGGAAGTTTTATGCAATAAAGGGTCCACTTGTCAAATATCAACCGAAGAAATTTGCCTGTCAGGTCGTATTATTGATGCTACATACAGGAGAACAAGGTTGACTCGCTTGTTAAATCAAAGTTTTGTGGACTTACTTCTTTGATGAAACTGATAGATCTTTATTAGTGTGCGCGGAGGAATCAATTTTAAAAAACAAACTCAAAACATGATATATTAATTGTAATATTTTACAATCACAATATAATCACCAATTCTCCACTCCACACTAACATACATCTATTACTTTATTACACGACACACACTCTCACATGTACTTACACCTTTTTAATTGTTTTTCCACTCGCTCACTCGTTACGGAGGTTGGCTCCTTCTATACCCATCTAAAGTTGGTTATTAAGTGACTTAAAACTTTCTATAATATTCTAGATAATGTTATTCTAGAATATTAGGGAAATTTTATATAATAGATATTTTTATTTATATAGAATGGGAAGCTTATAGAGTGATCAAGAGAGAGGATGTCGGTGTCTTTTTAACACTTCCCCTCACCGACTACTCTCTTGTTCTTGAAGTCATACCAAGTTACCTTCTAAATTCTTCAAATTTTGTTATGTTGATTGCTTTGGTATATAAGTTTACAACTTAGTCTTCTATCTTAGCATCTTTCATCTCGATTTGTCCTTGTAGCACTTTTTTGGAACAAAGTGATAATGTATCTCCACGTGCTTAGTTCTTAAGTCAAACATTGAATTTTCTATCAGACGATTGCTGATTAATTATTACAATGTAGCTCTATTGGATAGTTCATTGATTGATGGAGATCTACCGTTAGCTATTTTATCCATTCATCTTCTTGTGCCACTATTGCTGCTGCACGATACACAGCCTTAATGGTTGACAAAGAAACTGTTGGTTGTCTCTTGCTAGGAAGATTGAAAAAGGCAAGAAAAAGGGATCATACTAAAGAACCTCGCAATCCTAACAAATTGACCAACGTTGGAGTAGTTATAAGATGCCATCATTGCCATGAAATTGGCCAAAATATAAGAGGATGTAAAAATAAAAATTAACCTCCAAGCCAACCTAAAATTGTTAGGTTAGATATTTTAGTAGTGTAACAAATGTGTTATTCATCAAGTATTATTAACTTTATGTTTATCTTCAATGTGTATAATGTAGCGAAAAAGAGGAAGGCCACCAAAATTAGTATTGACTGAACCCCCTTCATCTAGTATTCGTAGCGGTTAAGTAGGTAGACGACACAATCAATATCTATAGGATCAAATATTGTATCTTTTATATTACGAAGAAAGATGAGAATGGTTAGTTAACTTTAAGTATAAAATTTAAGTTGTTTTCTAACTTATATAACATTATAATTCTTTTTGTTTTTATAGGCACGTAGAGGATATGGAGTAATATTTGAGGAAGTTTTTGGGAATACCTACTTTATAGTAAGTCATTCAAATTCAAATTTATACTACTTATATGTAAGTATAAGGGAGATGATAATATTTAAATAATTGGTTATTTATACTTCATAGATGGGTAAGGGTCAATGTTAAGTGTTACAACCTCCCAATACTAACGCAACTGCAACACAAGCATCCAAAGTACACCTGCTAATACAACTCAACCTAGGAGAAGGATCTAAACTAATGGCTAAAAGATCTGTTACTAGGAATCTTCATAGTTGGTGAGTATTGCTTCATTACCTAATTTAATATTAGCTCTTTTACTGCCTATGCTTTTGTTTTTTAGGTATATAGCTATTTTGCTTTCAACCTCTTACATTAGAAGGCTCTAAAAAGAACTAATTATCATTAGAAATGAATGAGAAATGATCCAATTCTTTCTAATCTCGACTTAAAGTTGGATCAAGTTGAATGTCAACTATACCTTAGAGAGTTTCACTACCAATTTTTATGTGAGAAATATGAAAATGTGTAACAATAAAAAAAGAGTAGAAGGAAGATTGCCTACTAAAGTTCAAACATATATATGTACTGATCTTGAATCATAAGACAAATGGCAGAATCAAAATAAGGTTTGATGGCTTTTGTGATAGATCCAAACTATATATATATATATACTTAAAAACAAGAATGCAGGAAGATTTAATTATTCATTATTTTTGTTGTTGATGATGCATTGCTCTTGATTTCTCATAGAGTCTTGCTTCAGTCATGGCTAGTTTAATGTATTTAATGGTTTCTTTGGCCCTCATTGGCTATTAAAGTAAGTTGTTGAATGATTATGGCCCTCAGTGTGTGTGATTTTGATGGCATCTCTTTTAAGTTGAACCATACTTCTAAATTTCTGCTAGTTACTGTTTATGTAAGGATGGTGTGAGTGATCAAGCACTGCAAAAGTCCCTGGATTAGGTCTTTGGAGTTGGAGCTGATTGCAGACCAATCTATCTGAGAAAGTTGGAAGACAGAGGCATGGTTTTAAATATGGTGCTTCAGAAGTTAGAACCATCTGGAGATATTGTTTCAGTTTGTAGAATAATGTCAATGTCTGTAACCTATTTTTTTCCTTGTTTGATCTTACTCTGTAATTTAATCTTAAAAAATGATATTGACTTTATTGTTCTTATACATGATTGTTTTCTTTTTCCAGTTAGTTACTCTTCAACACTATTGTCCTTACCAATCATTTTTTTTTACTATTCTTTTGCCTTTGAACACTAATCATATCATTGTTTATAAGAGCATATATTAGAGTTTATAATTTCCATTTAGATATATTTATTATATATGGAATTCAATACATTTCTCCTTTTACAAATATATTTCATATTCAAGAATGTTAACTCTTTCGGTCTCCTATTTTTCATTCTTACTCTCATATATGCATATTTTAAAAACTAACTATGATTAATTGACAAAAATAGAACATAACTCTTCATTATAATTACGAGAGGCTAAGTAATCATGAATGGCACAAATGTAATTATAATTAATAGATGAAATTTTGTAATAATTACAATTCCTTCTACAATGTAAAACCATGTAACAATTGCAGTTTCCTTAACAGCATGAAAAGCCTACAATTGGATATTAAAGTGGTAGGTGATTGAATAAAAGATAAAAAAGTCACAATAAACAAAATATTTACA
>JAOQMP010000002.1:36292474-36304142 GCA_027563575.1 Erythroxylum pedicellare
AGAAATGCTGAAAATAGGAAGTAAGAATGAAGAATTGAGTGGGAAGATGCAGAAGATGGAAAGTTCATAAACTTGGAGTTAATTGGAAAAAAAAATGCAGAAACATAGAACATGCATGCATGAATAGTGATTTGTTTTAATGTTTATATTGAATCTTGGATTTTTGATTTGTTATGTTATGTTGAACTAAAAGGGGTGGGTGTGAAAAGGATGATTCACTCATAAGATGTGTTATTATGCTTCAAGTAGGATTAAGTTGATAGAAAAACGTGGAATGAAGGAGGAAAGAAGATGGAGAAAAAATCTATAGAAAAATATGAAATATACATGAACAATATACGGTTTTTTATATTTGTTTGTAATTATGGATTTTGATTTATTATGGATGATCTAAACTGAATTGGGGGTTAAAATGAAGAGAATTAGGGAAGATATAAGTTTGAAATCTACAAAAAAAAAGAAGGAAGAAGAGAGAAAAATCTGTAGTGTTCGGTGAAGAAGAAGAAAACCTGCACTTTAGAGAGAGAAAGAAGGTGATGGTTTGCATGTAGTTTATGAACTAAAGTATTTTTACTGAATAATTCTGACTCTTTTTCTTATAACTTTGCCATCTAATCTCCAAATGAATTGAAAATTAAACCAATAGACTCCTAAGACATTTTTCTTTCTCTCCATAAAAATTTAGAGCCGTCTGAATGGATTAGAAAAAGATTGATTGACTTAAATTGAGGGTATGTGTTGGAATGTTATGAACTGGAGATTTTCAAGAACATGCTTTGGTATTTTAATTATATATTGATCTGTAGATTTCTAAATGGATTGATTCTTGATTCAGATTAAACTAGATACATAAGTTTACAACTTTCTTTAAGAAGTTTAATTTTAATTCTTTCTCTAAGATTTTCAAAATTGGCATGAAATTGTGTCTTAGGTTGTAGCACTACAAAGGACGGAAATCATGTCCTATGGTTATTGAATAAACTCTACTGATGTAGGCCGAATTAAACTGAGGTGTCTTCACCAAAGTTGTAGCTTATTCTCTTAGATTTAAATTGGTATACATTTTGTAATTTTTGTATGTTGTAATTGAGAGTTATGAGGTGTACAGCTTGGAGGCATGATTATACATTAGCCAAAATTTCAAATGTGCATAGTTTGTCATATTTGTAGCATAACTCATTGAATAATAAACCAAATTGTATAATCTTGGTATCATTGGAAACTTAAGACATAGAGGAACAATTGTCTAGAAGAAAGTGTTACAGAAATACATCATTTTCTTAATTTTATTGATTTTGCAAAGTTGACCCGAATGAAGTGCTTCCAGCAAAAGCTGGAATAGTAATTAAATGTATGAATTTTGGAACTTTTAAAGTACAATTGACGTTTACATCAGTTTAGTAAAAAAATATACCCGAGAATTTATCATGAACATGCATCATACATATTCAATCTAAATTAATGTGCATAATTGAATTTATAAATATGCACAATAATGATATGTGTTTGTAATAAATGTTTTAAAGGAACCCATCGAGCAACAGATTCTAGATATTGCCGGGACGTCGAGGCAATAAGTAATAAGGGAAAATTTTCTAAGTACTTTAGATGGTAAATTTTGTGAGTAACATAAGATGGTCTCACCTTGTTTTGTTTTGTTTCTTATTGAATTGAATTTGATATTGATGAATGTGTACTAAATTGTGTACTGATTCCGGACATGAGGGTCCGAGGTATTGATTGATGAATGTGACATTGAAGCACTACTTGCATGTGAATATGATTGACTACTTACTTTGCATGAAATGTCTGAAATGACTTTGTTTTGTTTTAAAACTGTTGAATCTTAGTTGTGGGTAAATAGGCATGCCCAGAAGGGTCTACAGTTGCTTCTGTGACACTTCGGTGTCTTCTGTTAATGGCACTTCAGTGTCTTCTGTTATTGACACTTTGGTGTCAAGACTTTGGTCTCTTCTTTATAAGTCCTGTTATCCGCTCCCGTAAATAGATTTAGCAGTCTTATGATTTTGTACTTTCATATCAGTTTGACTTTGGCATAAGCTAAATTGTATTATGTTTCTGAAGGGTTTATACCCTCTTGTGTTGAACAATTCTATTATTTATAAAACTCTGTTTGGTTCTGAATTTTTGTATCTGTTGTTGACTTATAGTTTATTTATTACTTACTATGCTATATGCTTAGTACGGTGGATTTGCCTTGTGTAGGTTCTAAGCGACGTTTATAAAGACTGGGACAAGACAACCGTAATAGCCAATGGAGTCTAAGTTTTGTTTTCATAAATTGTACTTTTAGAGTTTGTTTTTGGGCTTTTATTTGATGTATATGACTTTTGGATTAGTTTGAAGGTTGTAATAATCGTAATTCAGATTAGTCTACGATTTTACAGATATAAGAAGTACGTTTTGAATGACATGTAATGTATGGTTGCTTTGAGATTCTTAAATGCATGTATGAAATGTTCCGTATGTTTTCGATTTGTCTTGATTGATTTTGTATACATATTTTGTTGTCTGCGTGGAGCCCCAGTATCCTCCCAGCGGGTATTAGGGCGTCACATCTTTTTGGTATTAGAGCATAGTTTAGGCAATTCTGGTTTAACTAATGCTTTACTATTGCTTATATTGAGTGTACAAGTTGTGTTTTGGCCTAATGCGATGTCCCATGTTTTGTCTATAGAATTTACGATGGAAGGATCTCACGACTCTGTTGATGAAGTTACTGAGAGCAATCAGCCGGAGCAAACTCGTCCAGAAATACCTGGACCCTCGGGGTCAATCGAGGTGAAGCTAGGATGCTACCTCCTCCTCCAACTCAGGAAGAGGCTTTGATTAAGTTGTCCCAAGATATGATGACGTTGCTGCATTGGATGACAACACCTAAGGCTCCAATTGATTAGCTGAGGAAGTATGGAGCTGAGGAATTTACTGGGACATCTCTGGAGGAATCTAAAAGGGCTGAGTTCTAGATTGAGAAGGTGAAGAGGGTACTGGATAAGATCAGTTGTCCAGCTGAGCAGATGGTGCATTGTGCTGTCTACCTTCTACAGGGAGCTGCTTATAAATGGTGGAAGTTCATTATGAGGAGTCCTCAGCTACCGGTACCTCATGACTTGGGATTTCTTTACCCAAGAATTTAAAGCTAAGTATGTGATAAAGGCTTACAGAAAGGATAAATGGAAGCAATTTCTGAACTTGAAGCAGAGAAACTTATCAGTTGCTGAGTATGATCGAGAGTTCAACCGATTCAGTAAGTATACCCCTAAATTTGTGCTTACTAAGGAGTTCCGATATTACTAGTTTGAAGATGGATTACATGATTCCATCAAAGAGAATCTAGCAATAATTACTCTGTTGCAGCAAGTGAGGTACCATCAACCAGTACCTGCTGCAATGAAAATTGAGAGACAGGAGATCGTTAGGAGAGAAAGGAGTTAGAGAAGGAGTTTTGGTAAAGGAGGCCAGTCCTCAGGGAAACGGAGTCGGGAAGGCACTACTTCTGAACCAAAAAAGACTCAGAGATCTGTGACACGAGGAAGATGACAAAACTTTCCCTCTTCGGTTGTTTCTGGTAGGAGGTCTTCTAGAGGTCGAGGTTCTGAACCCCCAGAGTGCCCTGATAGTTCTGTACATCGTTGGGGTGTTTGTAGAAGGGCTACGATAGCCTGTTTTCGTTGTGGTAGTATTGAGCATAAGATAGCCAATTGCCCTCTCAACCAGGCTCAAACATCACAAGCCAGTCGAGAGGTCTTTCATACGTCTGCTGGGAACAGAGGACGTGGTAGAGGTTGAGGAGGATCTGGGAAGAATAGACCAAATCAGAGTAACCCATCGAAAACAGTAGATCGACCAGCTGTGCCTACTGCTTCGGCTCGAGCTTATACAATGAAAGCTAGTGAGGATCAAGATGCACCAGATGTCATTACCAATATTGTTTCTCTCTTTGATTCTGAAATGTATGCATTAATTGATCCTAGATTTTCACATTCATATATCTATGTTGGAGAAGTGTTTGATAAAGAGATGCTTATAGATCAGTTAGAGTATGATATCTAGGTAATTAGTCCTCTGGGTAGTAGTGTGTTGGTTAATCAAGTGTATAAGAATTGTCCAATTATAATTCAAGAAAATGATTATATAGTAGATCTGATTAGATTGCCTTTTCATGAATTTGATCTGATTCTGGGTATAGATTGGTTATCCAAGCATCAAGCAGTAATTGACTGTAAGGCTAAGACAGTTATGCTTAAGAGATCTTATCAGTCTAAAGTAATATTGCATGGCGTCCGTACTAGCTCCTTAGCTAATGTGGTACTACTATGCAAGCCCAAAAGCTTCTCAGAAAGGGTTATAAAGCATATCTAGCTTTTTTGCTTGATTTTAAGAAGGAGGGTGGTAATTTGCTTGACATTCTTGTAGTGAATAGATTTCTAGATGTATTTTTTAAGGAATTACTAGGACTCCCTCCTGAAAGGAAAGTGGAGTTATCTATCGAAGTCATGCTTGGTACTACTCCTATATCCAGAGCACCGTACAGAATGGCTCCTACTGAGTTGAAGAAGTTGAAGGTGAAATTACAAGAGCTTTTGGATAAAGGGTTTATTCGACCCAGTGCATCACCATGGGGAGCACTGGTGTTATTTGTTAAGAAGAAGGATGGTACACTATAAATACGCATTGATTACAGACAGTTGAATAGAGTCACAGTGAAGAATAGGTATCTGTTGTCAAGGATTGACGATCTATTTGATCAGTTGAAAGATGTAGGAGTGTTTACGAAGATAGATCTGAGATTGAGGTATTATCAGCTTTGGGTGAAGGATGTGGATGTATCGAAGACTGCATTTAGGACCCATTATGGACATTATGAATTCTTAGTAATGCCATTCGGGTTAACTAATGCTCCAGTAGCATTTATGGATCTGATAAATAGAGTGTTCAGGTCTTATTTGGACCAATTTGTTGTGGTAATTTATTAATGATATCCTGGTCAATTCTAGGAATGAACAAGATCATACTGAACATCTCCGAATTATATTACAGACTTTGAGGGAAAGACAGTTATATGCTTAGCTGAGTAAGTGTGATTTCTGGCTTTAGGAGATATCATTTTTGGGGCATGTTGTCTCTTCTGAAGGAATCAGAGTTGATCCTAATAAGATAGAAGCGATTATTAATTGGAAGCCACCACGTAATGTAACAGAAGTGAGAAGTTTTCTGGGTCTGGCTGGTTATTACCGTCAGTTTGTTAAGGGATTCTCGGTGATAGCGTCCCCTTTAACTAAACTATTATGGAAGGGAGTTAAGTATGAATGGTCTGATAGATGCCAGAGTAGCTTTGATTAGTTGAAAAGTATGCTTACTAAAGCTCGTGTATTAGTTAAACCTACTTCTGGTAAGGAGTATGATATGTGTACTGATGCATCTGGAATTGGTTTAAGTTATGTTTTGATGCAAGAAGAAAAGGTAGTAGCTTATGCCTCTAGGCAACTAAAGACTCATGAACAAAATTACCCTACATATGATCTGGAACTTGCAACAGTAGTGTTTGCCTTAAAAATTTGGCGGCACTACTTGTATGGTGAAAGGTGTAGAATTTTCACAGATCATAAGAGTCTGAAGTATCTACTTACCTAGAAGGAACTCAATCTGAGACAACGACATTGGTTGGAATTATTTAAAGACTATGATTGTATTGCCAACGATCATCTAGGTAAGGATAATATTGTAACTGATGCCTTAAGTCGATAGACCATCTCAGCATTATCACTTAAGCAGAATGGATGGAAACTGGGATTTGATGGAGCTTTGATGGCTCAATTGAAAGCAAGGGTTACTTTGAGACAAGAGATTTGTGAGGCTCAAAGAGTTGATGATAAGTTACAACAACTTATCTTGGCTACTCAGAAAGGTAAACAATTTGATTTTTCTGTGCAAGGTGATGGCGAATTGTACTATAAGGATCGGGTGTGTGTGCCAGCTAATGATGAATTGAAGAAGTTGTTGTTTGAGGCTCATAATACAGTATTTACTATGCATCTGAGTGGAAACAAGATGTATCAGGATTTAAAGTAGTATTACTAGTGGTCAGGTATGAAACGAGATGTTGTGGATTATATAGCAAAATGTCTGACATGCCAGCAGGTTAAAACTGAACATCAAGTCCTATCTGGTTTGTGACATCCTATTTCTATTCCTCAATGAAAATGGGATAACATTACCATGGATTTTGTCGTTGGACTTCCTCTCACTCAAAAGAAGCATGATGCTGTATGGGTAATTGTAGATAAGTTCACCAAATCTACTCATTTTCTGTCTGTTCGTCCTGGCTATTCTTTGGATAAGCTTACAGATTTGTACGTAAATAAGATAGTGAGACTGCATGGAGTACCATTGTCTATCATTTCAGATCGTGATCCTCGATTTACTTTGAGATTCTGAAGAGTTTACAGAAGGCTCTGGAAACTCAGGTTAAGTTTAGTATTGCTTTCCATCCCCAGACAGATGGACAATCTAAACGAGTTATACAGATATTGGAAGATATGTTGCGGGGTTGTGTGTTAGAGTTTCCTGGGAGTTCGGATAACTATCTGACTCTGATGGAGTTTGCTTACAATAACAGTTGTCAGACAAGCATTGGCATGGCACCTTATGAAGCGTTATATGGTAGGAAGTGTAGAACTCTGGTATGTTGGACTGAGTTGAGTGAAAACAAGATGATCAGGCTAGAAATTGTGAAAGATACTGAAGAAAAGATTCAGATTATTCAACAAATATTGAAAGCTGCCAGTGATAGGCAGAAGTTTTATGCTGATCTAAAAAGGAAAGATATTGAGTATCAAGTGGGTGATAAGGTGTTTTTGAATGTGTCACCATGGAAACATATACTTTGGTTTGGAAAGAAGGGTAAACTTAGTCCGCGATTCATCGGTCCTTATGAAATTCTGAAAACAATTGGACCAGTAGCTTATCAACTAGCTCTTCCTAAAGAATTGGCCAGGTTACATGATATATTTAATGTTTCTATATTGAGGAGATATCGATCTGATGTTGCACATAAGATTCCTGTGCAAGAAATTCAAGTGCAACCAGATTTGTCGTATGAAGAAGGGTCAATTTCTATATTAGCCAGAGAAGTTAAACAACTTATAAACAAATTAGTATCTTTGGTAAAAGTCCTCTGGCAACACCATGGACTTGAGGAAGCAACATGGGAACTAGAGGAAACCATGAAAGCTCAGTATCCGCAATTATTTAGATTAGATATGAATTTTGAGGATGAAATTTCTTAAGGAGGAAAAAATTGTAACACCCTATGTTAGGGGTTAGAAAATTTAGGAATTTCCAGTACATTATATGCTTTGCATAATTGAGTATTCGCTGATATGTGCATATGAATTTTGACATATACAAATAATTGTACGTGCATTCATGACATTTTTCGGGTATAATTGGTTTTTAAATGTGATTAAAAATGCAAATTTTGGATTATTTGCATTAAAAATTTATTTAGAGACTAGTAGTAATATTTCAGAATTTTTGGTAAATTTTAGGAAATTTCTGAAAGTTCTAAATGCAATTAAAAATGTGAATTTTGGATTCTTTATGTCAAAATTTTATTTAGAGACTAGTACGATTATTTCGGAATTTTTGGTGAATTTTAGGAAATTTCTGAAATTTGGGGTATTATTGGACTAGGAAAAATATGAGACAAATAGACCAATAGCATTATGACATGTGGCAGCACAAGTAAGTGACACATGGATTACATGCATAGAAGAACAAGTCTCCAGCTTACTCTCTCTCTCTCTCTCTCTCTCTCGGTGTTCTTCATTGCAACATCATCTACTCTTCTCCTTAGTCCCCATCACTGAACCACCATGCCATTTGCATTCTTATTTGGTTGTCTTTTTCTGTCCTTGGTTCTCTCCACTGACAACTCATTCTTTTAAAGTTCTGAAATTTTGCTGAAGAGTGTGAAGTCTAAAACAAGTAAGTTATGCTTTCATTTTCATGTTTATAATACTGATTAATGACAAAGAGATGATGTTTCATGCTTGTAAAGGAATGCATGCATGATATAGGTTCTGTTTAGGAATGTTCTTCAGCATATAAAATATATGTATATACTTGTATGCTTCGGTTTTGTGTTTACTGTAACTTGGAACTTTGAATTATTTTAGGGTAAGCTCATTTTGAATGGGTGTAGAAATGCTGAAAATAGGAAGTAAGAATAAAGAATTGAGTGGGAAGATCCAGAAGATGGAAAGTTCATAAACTTGGAGTTAACTGCAAAAAAAAATGCAGAAACATGAGAACTTGCATGCGTCAATAGTGATTTGTTTTAATGTTTATGTTGAATCTTGGGTTTTTGATTTGTTGTGTTATGTTGAACTAAAAGGGGTGTAAAAAGGATGATTCACGCATAAGATGTGTTGTTGTGCTTCAAGTAAGATTAAGTTGATAGAAAAACATGGAATGAAGGAGGAAAGAAGATGGGAAAAAAATCTGTAGAAAAATATGAAATATACATGAAGAATATACAGTTTTTTATGTTTGTTTGTAATTATGGATTTTGATTTGTTATGGATGATCTGAACTAAATTGGGGGTTAAAATGAAGAGAATTAGGGAAGATATAAGTTTGAAATCTAGAAAGAAAGAAAAAGAAGGAAGAAGAAAGAAAAATCAGCAGTGTTCGGTGAAGAAGAAGACAACCTGCACTTTAAAGAGAGAAAGAAGGTAATGGTTTGCATGTAGTTTATGAACTAGAGTATTTTATTGAATAGTTCTGACTCTTTTTTCTATAACTTTGTCATCCGATCTCCAAATGACTTGAAAATTAAACCAATAGACTCCTAAGACATTTTTCTTTCTCTACATAAAAATTTAGAGCCATCTGAATTGATTAGAAAAAAATTGATTGACTCAAAGTGACGGTATGTGTTGGAATGTTATGAACTGGAGATTTTCAAGAACATGCTTTGGTATTTTAATTATATCTTGATCTGTAGATTTCTAAATGGATTGATTCTTGATTCTTGATTCAGATTAAACTAGAGACATATTTCTACAACTTTCTTAAATAAGTTTAATTTTAATTATGTCTCTAAGATTTTCAAAATTGGCATGAAATTGTGTCTTGGCTTAGGCTGTAGCACTACAAGGGACAGAAATCATGTCCTGTAGTTATTGAATAAACTATAATGATGTTGGCCGAATTAGACTGAGGTGTATTCACGAAAGTTGTAGCTTATTCTTGTATATTTAAATTGGTATAAAGTTTGTAATTTTTGTATATTTTAATTGAGAGTTATGAGGTGTAAAACATGGAGGCATGATTATGCATTAGCCAAATTTTCAAATATGCACAGTCTGTGATATTTTGAGCATAACTCATTGAATAATAAACCAAATTGTATGACCTTGGTATCATTAGAAACGTAAGACACATAGGAACAATTGTTTAGAAGAAAGTGTTACATAAGTACATCATTTTCTTGATCAAGTATACCTGAATGAAGTACTTCCAGCAAAAGCTAGAATAGTAATTGAATTTATGAATTTTGGAAATTTTAAAGTACAATTAACGTTTACATTATTTTAGTAAGAAAATATACCCAAGAATTTGTCATGAACATGCATCATACATATTCATTATATATGAATGTGCATAATTGAATTTATAATTGTGCACAATAATAATATGTTTTTGTAATAAATGTTTTAGAGGAACCCATCAAGTGACCGATTCCAGATGTTGCCAGGATGTCGAGGCAATAAGTAATAAGGAAAATCTTTGTAAGTAATTTAGACGGTAAATTTTGTGAGTAACATAAGATGGTCTCACCTTGATTTGTTTTTTCATTATTGAATTGAATTTGATATTGATGAATGTGTACTGAATTGTGTACTGATTCTGGACATGAAGGTCCGAGGTATTGATTAATGAATGTGATATTAAAGTGCTACTTGCATGTGAATATGATTGACTACTTGCTTTGCATGAAATGTATGAAATGACTTTGTTTTGTTTTAAAACTGTTGAGTCCTAGTTGTGGGTAAATAGGCATGCCTAGAAGGGTTTGCAACTTCTCCTGTGACACTTTGGTGTCAAGACTTCGGTCTCTCCTATATAAGTCCCATTACCCGCTTCTATAAATGGCTTAGCAATCATCTGATTTTGTGTTCTGATGTGTGTTTGATTCTAACATAAACAAAATTGTGTTCTAATTCCGAATGGTTTATACCCTCTTTGGATATTCAACTTTGTTAACTATAAAATATGTTCTGAAATGCATTATGTCTGATTTATTGTTTAAACAATCTGTTAATGCATGCTTATGCTATTACATGATTTAGTATGATGATTTATCACTTTATATATAGATTAGTTATTATTCACTAAGCTATATGCTTAGCATGGTGGATTTGACCCATGTAGTTTCAGAACGAGGATTATAAAGACTGGGACAAGTCAACCGCAATGGCCAATGGAGTCTGGGTCTTGTTTTGTCAAAAATGTATTTTGAGTTTATTTTGACTTGTATATAAAATGTAAGGTTATGAATTATTGTAAGTTTTTATAATAACTATTTTCAGGCTGGTTTCGATTTTTGGGACAAATTTTTATTAAGTTCATGTGATATAATATATATATGGTTTGAATAAGTTTGTTTTAACTTCAACGTATAGTATGATGTATTTTTTCTCTGAATTGTTTCCAATGGAAGATTTTGAATGCTATGCTTCTGCAAAATGTTTTAGTTTGTTTGTACTGTCTTGTGTGACATACACATATCCTCCCAGAGAGTATTTGGGCATCACAAAAATGAAGCCAATGAGGAAGCATGGTGATGATAGACCACCCTCCTTGTTACAAACCAAATGAAAAATCCTATGGAAAACCAAAAGAGCAAAATATAAACGATATATATTTCTATCAAATAAAAATATGCAGCAAACAAAAAATAATTGCAACCCATGCATTATATACAGGAACCAAAATCATGTATAATAAAAATGTCTCCAACACCAATTGTTGGATCGGAAAATAAAACATGCAAGATTTAGCTAAAATGGTAGATTTCAAACTTTTTTTAGAAATCAAAACACAACGGAAGCAAGATAACTAAATCAACATGCCAAGCCATACATGATATGGTATATGGAAAATAATTATCATAAGAATAAGAAGGAGATTATATTACTAACTTCTTCACTATAGCTTTAACTCCTCGTTGTGCTACCCTATCCTTGGCAATACATCCTCTCCTAAGTGATTTATCCTCTTCTCGTTATTGTATCCTCTTCTCAATATTGTATCCTCGACCAATCCGATCTACCACTTGTTCTGTTTGGACAACCTAGTTAACAAGATCCTTTAGTGGGAAAGGAGAAGAAAACTTTGGAGGAGATTTCTTTTAGAAGAAAGAAGCCAAAGATGAGACGCCTCTCATGCAAATTTTGGGTAACATATGTAAAAAAGGAGAGAGAGTCCAAAAAATGCAAGAACACCTCTCTTACACCTTGCAATTTTAGTTATGTATGAAAAGAAAAAAGAGAGGAGCATATAATGCATCACTTCATTCTTTAATCAAACATAAAGAAGCCATTAAATGAGACTCTTCTCATTTGTTTTAAGATGGCTA
>JAOQMP010000002.1:36312693-36325256 GCA_027563575.1 Erythroxylum pedicellare
ATTGGATGACCTACCATGAGATCATCACATGGATGTCCTATTCTAATGTCAGTGATAATCTCATCATAGCAATGGTGTAAATATCCTTAGACTTAAGGTACTCAAGGATATCTTGGATATTGATTCTCTGCTTTGACACCATTCCTTGTTGCCTTACACAGGTCGCTTATAGGGTGGTGATTGGGTACAACTTGATGTATTCGAAGGTAATTGAGTAGCCAATAGAGGATTCACCACTTCTGTGATAGCAAAAGATGATACCATGGCCCCTTGTCGGGGTCATTACTTGGAAATCTATGGCCGGAGTATATATGTCATAAAGAATGTCTTCATTGACATAATGTCTTCAATGGATAAAAGACAAAAACGAAAGCTTAGAGAGGAAAATAATCGTGAGATAGAAATGAGTTTTTAAAACAAGTTTTTAAAATAACCATCTCCAAGTTCTCTTCATCGTTTTATCTTCCTTGAAGCTTCATCTTTTTCCTCTCTCCAAGAATCAAGATAAGAGCTAGCACTCTCTCCTTTATTCTAGCTATTTCCGAATCAAAGAATTTGATTCAGTTAGATTCTCCGACCTCTGCGTGGATATCATTAGAGAGAGTCTCCTTTGGTCGTTGTGGCTTGAAAATTTTGATACTTCTTTGTATAGACACATAGATCCTGGACTTCGGGAAAGTCCCGGAACAATTTTTTTTGTTTTCCGCACCACGTGTATGTGATGCACGCACTGAGATTTTCCTACACATCCAAAGGTACTTTTACTTATAGCTGTTGGCCTTGGTCCCTACAGATGTTCCCTGTACCTGACTCCTACGGCTTGGACCTACACGGATTAACACCCGTGCTAAGCTTGAAAGGTTAGTAGGGAAAATACTTAGTTTTGATGACGACTCATAGCAGTCATCTACTAAGCACACACATTGAGGAATAACACAATATTTCAGTTTTAATTAATATTAATCTTTAACAATGTTAAAATAAACCCCAAACCATAAATATAAAATGATTTTTCCGTCTAATTGGGAGTTGAAAATGATATTCCTTTATATAGTTCCTCTCTTTTAAGCCTCCTATATACCAAACCTACTTTCCTTCTTTAAAAGGAAAAAGATATGCCTATCCTTGGCCCTCATTGTTGGCATTCACCATCTTCATCTCCTATAATGTGTTTGTCTCCCTCCTTATAACTACAAGTACCATAAAATTATCATTGGATCTATCTTATATTTTTAAGTTTTATAAGAAAACAAATTTAAAAATAACAATTTAGGAGATAATAAATAGTCACATTTTATATACGTATAAATCTTTGATTTCTTTTTCCTTTTTCAAAATGGGATTTGACACGTTGCCCCACATTGATGCTACAATTTTCCCCCCTTAAATCCTTGATGTTCCCATCAAAGATTAATGTTCTTATTAACATCTAAATTCATGATTCAGATCTATACACAAAAATTTTGCTCCCTTTTTATGTTGGCTTGTTCATACTTATATCACATGATTATAAGCTTACTAAGAACTACTCGTTGCTCATGATGCATATTGCTACCTGTACTTCCTTCCCCCATCATTGCCCATTAACTTCTGCTTAGTTCATCTCCAAAAAAATATCATAATAATCCAAACTCAAACTGACATAATAATAAACTGTATTAAAAAATTTCAAAATTTCCAACCTAAAGATAAATGTCTAAGATTTTATTACTAATCACCTATATAGGCTTATATTTTGTATCTTTTGTTTCCTTTTAGATATGGTATTCAACATCCTACCTTATTTGAGGAGTCATACACACTTTTCACCAAATAGAAATTAAATGGATATTACAAAAAATAGTTAACAAAATATGCATCCTACTCTTATTTTTATTTATTACTTTTGTTTTTTGGGTCATAAATTAAGTTTTGAACATAAAAATTAAGGCTACAAATATTATCTAACTTATTTTTTCTTTTCTAAAATTTTTGTTGTCATTTCCCTCACCTTTGAAGAGGCGTATAGCTAAATGCAATGAAATAAAAATATTATAAAGGAGATTTTTATCACCTAATCTAATGAAAGGAAAATAAGAAATGACTACCAGCATTTATAATCCAAAAAGATTATAAAAATTTTCTTCTAATATTAACCATGTTGCCTAAATATCTGCTCTTAGTTATGGATCACATTGACTAATATGTGTGTTATTTCACTTTAACCAAATTTTAAGATCCCTATTTGGAATATCATTAAGAAGGATATCTTTAAAATTTGTCATATAGAGAAGAGTATGATGTTGAAGTTATTATCTAACGTTGACAAGCAATTAGTAACCATCTCTTAGATGTGGACATCTAAAAATCAAAAGAAAGATTACATGGCTATCATATCACATTATATTAGAAGCATATGAACTTTATTTAGTTATATCCTTAAGTAAATGGTGTTTAAAAATATTTTAATAAAGTTTTATATTGACTTTTTGTTTTGTTATATTCTATCTTTAAACATACTTATAAATAATAGGTTAATTTAAATTCTAAAACATTATTTAATTGAAAGGCTAATAAATGTATTAGTTAATTATTTGATGAAATAAAATATCAACAATAACTTTGGACACTTTTTAAAATTTAAAAGTAAAATTAAATGAAATAAGAGTTTCACATAGGTTATTCCATGGTTATGATTGATAACAATTTCTTAAGTAAAATCCACACATAAACTCTTTAATAGACTTTTTAATCCTTTTACTTTTACTAGTTTAAACAAAGTAATTAACTTCTTCTTTTACAGTCAACAAAAATAAGACTCTAATATGTGCAGAACGTCACCATGAGATGTCTTCAGGATAACCTTGGAGGTTTGGGTTGCTTGCCAATGCTCTTTTCCAAACCCTTGGCTCTTAATGTGATCCTTCTGTTTCTATAAAATCTATTATTTGTTCCAAACAATACTCAGTGTTACTTGAAATATTTTAATTCTTCTCAATACTAAGGTAAGTTTCATCTAGTTCTAATGGTGTCACTATATTTTTTAGGGTTCCAAATGACACTACTCACCTCTCTTATCTAATTGGTCATGAATCATTTAAGGTTTGAAGTTCCTCTCCTTATTGTAAAAAACTCATGTTTCTTTCTCATCTTTTCTCTAAAACTTAATTCTTCTTGATCATTTCACTATTAGGATCCAATTCTTTTCCTGACATTGTAGTATTCATAATAATAGGATTTGCTTCTAAAGTTAATTTGAATAGTCACATTTAAACAATAAATGGTTAATTGCCTCATATGTATTTTTACAGATCTTACAAAAAATATTACTAGGGGTATTGCCCTTAATTCTATCCATTCTTTTCAGTTTTTGTTTAACTGTTATTCATAAAATAAATGATTTTTTTTGGTAAATTCTTGCTAAACCTCACCAACTTGCTTTATGGAACTATTTACAAAGGCTCTTTGAATTTGGATAAAACAAGAATGATTTATCAATCTTCTAGATACATGTCTCATTAAATGATAGAATCCTTAACATTAGGATAAGAATTGTAATTAGGGACTAAATCCATGATGTTAGCAAAGCCCATATAACTATACAACCATCAATTTCCATCTATTATTACATCAACTTTTGCATGTTTATTTACAACATTTTAACAGTTTGTCATTAGGGAGAGCATAATGATGCCTAAGGTTGTTCTACTTAGCAAATTAGAAGCTTGCTTTCTTCCTATTCCCAATATTCAATCTCTTATCATTGCAAATGGAGTTCCTCATCTTCATTATTTGTTTTATAGTCCATAAGTTATCTTTCTTAGCCTCAATTCCATAGTTTATTCCTTTTAAGGAATTCAAAATGTATCTATTCGAGCTAAAGGGATATTTAGTCTAAGAATAATTTGTATATTCTATTAGATAGAAAAATGTTATATTTGATAGATTTTTTCCCAACTCCCCCTTCCTCCTTTGGCCTACATATTTCATACCAATTGACCTTGGAAGCTCTAAGTCTATTTTTCATAGTAATAGAGAGAAAATTCTTGAGCATCTTCTTTATATTCTTCTCCAAGTTCTTTGGGTGAAGCAAGTGAGAACTCTGCTAGATATGGAGATTGTTAAAGATTGAGAATATTAATTGAAATCTATATATTCCAATCCCTAATTCTTCTTTACATAGAATCAAATTATTGAATTCAATCTCTATAGATAAGCCACATGGTTGTAATAGGGATTTAAAAAATATCTAAATAGAGGATCTTAGAGATTTAAACATGTTTTTAGAGCTATTTTTTGAGTTTTCTCTTCTAATCCCCCTAACACTTACAAGTTTCTTATTGAATGATTGATTATGAACCCTGATATAACACTAAAAATTGCATAGATCCTATAATAGTGTTGACTAAATGCTTACTAGCCCTATAAAGCAAGATCAAATCATTTATAATTAACAAATTGAATAATCTTAAGTTATCACATTTTTAGTGATAGTTGAATGATTTCCCTTGGTTGATGTAATGCTCTATTAACTTTATCAATATTTTTTTAAAAATTATAAAGAGATAGGTGTTGTGTCTAGTTTCTATTGCTCTTAATTACCTTCATATCTTGATTTTGGTTATAAAATCCTTGTGTTTTGATGCCACTGTGAGATGAATTAAGTGAAAATGGTGTGAATATTGCATGAATGTTAATTTGATTATCTTGTGAATGTTGCATGGAAATTAAGAATTTTGCATGAAAATGGGTGTGACACATTAATTGCACGTCACACACATTAATTCAAGTTAATTCCATGAAGACACACATGTTAATTCTATACACAAACACAGTTTAAATTCATAAACATGCGTTAATTCTATAAACAGACTCGGTTTAAATGCACTCACACACGTTAATGCCATACACACACACACATGTTCATTCCATGCACAAACACATGTTCATTTTCCCAATTGCAATGCTCTCATCTCACCATGTATGCTTCACGTTAATTCCATTCTCACAGCCATGTATACACAGTCACTCTAAGTAACATGCATTAATATATACGTTTAATCATTCACGTTAATTGCACGAAACATTAGTTGTCATTCCCTTATTTTTCCAGTTGCTTACTCCATAATTCTCTTCATCACCATGCATGCTTAAGTTCTTCTCATCCAACCATGTTTCACCAGCCATGTCTATGGTTTTTCATCAATCTGCACCTAACAATTTTCTTGAACATGTCACGGTTGTGAAATTTAAGTAACAACCATGCATTGTATTTAACAATGCACAAGCATGACATGTAATTCACACCCGTGACTTTCATTTTTTTGAAGATAATAAATAAATATATTAATAAAAAAGGGAAGTTCAATATAAAAAATTAAAAAGGCCAAATGAGGCACTCAAAACTATATACAAAAAATCCAAAAAGTCATGAGAGGCCCTCAATATTAAAAACAAAACTATATAGTGGGTTTCTAGATATGTCGTTGAAGAATAGGTATCTAAAAATGTGACTCGAGGCTTAGAAGCTGAGAACAGATAAGGTTGGTGATGTCCTTTATAATGTCTGGGGCGATCGGTATCGTCTACTAAAGATGCAGTTATTCCTCTCATACTAAAGAAAATAAACAATGGCAGAGAGGACTAACCGTGATAGTATATCTATGAAATCCTTCCGCTAACGAATATGGGCAGAAGCCCACTAGAGGATGGCAAAGTAAGAAGTCGAAGGCTATGTAGAAGAGGTCTTCATCGAGAGAGATCCCTAGACTAGTGAAGAGAACTTGCACTAAAAGAAAAGGTGATTTTGTGTCTCTGGAGAGGAGTTGCATAATACTTAAGTAGAAAAAGATAGAACTCCAAACATTTGAAGCCTGTCCACAGTCCGGAGGCGGCCTTGTGATGCTAACCAAAAGATCAAAAGTGTCGCAGAATATGCTCTGGAAACCACAATAGATGGTGGATCAGATCCATTAGTAGTTAGGCTCAGAGAAGGTTCCATATAAAGTCAACAAAAAAACTTCAGATGAGTGGCCAGTCCAAACCACCTATTGAAATGCTGAATGTGAGGTCTAAAGAAAATAGAGTCTTATACTTATTCCAGCTCACTACTCCCCTCAGGAAAAGTCCACTCACCAGAATTTATAATCTCCAAGACCCAGACATCCTAAGAGAGCCCAATAGAAGGGAGAACCTGGAATGAATATTGGTCACATAATGGCTTCTGATCCGGCAACCAACAACCATGCCATAAGGAGGTATTCCTACCTTCACCAATACAAGCAACATTAAGATCTCTATAACACTCTCAACTTAACAAAATCTTTCGCCAAACCCAGGAAGAGCTCAATAGGACTCAAATATGCCAAAAAGGTTTACCGCTTAGTAGAACAGTGCATACCTATATGGTCCATCTAAAAGATCTGTCTGTGAATAGTCGCCATACATACTTAAATATGGTAGCCTTATTCCAGTCTCTGACCCTCTTGACTCCCAAACCACCCGCTTATCTAAAAAAATATACTGACTTTTATGCCACCTAAACCCTAGTGTGGGACAATACAGTACCTCTCCAAAGGAAAGCTGACAATATGCTCTCAATATGATAAGTAATGTTAGCGAGCAGAATCAACATACCTGACCAGTATACCTTAATAGAGAAAAGGACAAATCTGATCATTTGTCTGAGCCAGTCGAATAATCTCAAGAGAAGCTAAATATGCCCAACTAAAAACTATCAATTCGTCCATAAAGCAAAGGTGAGTGAGAGAAGTATGTGTACATTTCCAATAATAACAATAGCTAAGAACTACAGTGGCCTCTCTCAATATCCCATCTAACTCCTCCATCGTTGGAACAAATAGATAAAGAGAGAGGGGATCCCCTATTGCACCCCTCGTATGGCAAGAAAGAAACTGTGTAGTGCACCATTAAGGGCTACAGAGAAATGTGATGATCTAAGACATGCCTTAATCCAACTAATCATACTGTTAGGAACACCAATGGTCCTCATCCTCAATAGAATAAACTCCCAACTGACTATATCGAAGGCCTTGTAAATATCAACCTTGGGAGCACATCGTGAAGGTGAGCGATTAAGGTGATAATAATGCATCAGATCCTAAGTAAGAAAAATAGCATCTGCAATTTGCTTCCCTTAAACAATAGCCATATCAGCTCTCCCAATCTGGTGAATGTTGTCACCTGCAGCCAAATATAAAAAGAAACCAATTTTTTACAATACAAATTAATGTAGTAGTGGAAAGTAGGGATCGTTCCCACAAGAAATTTAGATGTTAGTAGTTAGGTAATAAAAAAGGGGCTGTTAATTGTGAATTAAACATAATTCAATTGGAATATGAAATTGAAAAATAACTAATAACAAAATAATAAGAATTTAATAATCAATAGAAACAAATCTTGGTTTTCGGTCTCCTTCGTTATTGAACTTACGTTGATCATCAACACTAAAAATAACCAATTTATTAATTAAGCATTCGTCATGGTAAATTTATTTAGCTATTTTCTCTTATGTTTAGTTAACCAAAAATATGTATTTGAATTAACCCTTGTTTATCAATAACTTAGATACGATCTCAGATTTAATTAATTAATAGCTTTACGAATCAAGAAAACCGATGAACTTGACAACATAAATACGATGTATATTTAGCCTAGACAATTATTTTTCCTAGAATCATGTCCCTAATGTAGTAGAGAAAATTCCTAGTTGGTACTTTTGATTAAAAGAATTGAATGTCAACCTGTTTAATCTAGCGATTGATTGTCTAAAGTCACAAACTAGTTGCGTACCTAGCTGTAAAATTAAAAAATCAAATAATAACCTAAAAGAATAATTAATACTTGACTAATAAATCGACTGAAATAAAGAACAAAAATCTCACAATATTCATAGTTCAATAACTAGGATTTTGTCAACCAAGAAATAAAAGTTTAGTTACCTAACATCATGATATTTCCTAACTATTTAGGACTGTCACTAGTATTGGGATTGTCGCGAGCATTAGGACTATCGTTGGTGTTCTTCTCTTCTTTTCACGCTATCATTCTTTTCTCTGTCGTAAGTCCACTCCTCTCCTCTCTTTGTCCACTATTCATCGATGGGACAATTTAACTTTGATGGTACTATTCATCCTTACCACTCTCTCGTGGATTCTGTTCTTTCACTCACTTCTGCCGCCTCCTTCATTGTGCTTGATTTGATAAATTAAAAGGTGTCTCCACTTCACTCCTCACACCAGCTTAAAGTCCTTTGATATGTGAAACACCTTTTATGCATTTTAAGTGAAACACAGAACATTCTATATTTTAAACTGGTTACCTATGTTTTACTGGTCACTCTCCCTAAGCTACTTTGTCGTTTTCTTCTACGTTGTATGTCTTCCCTGTGTCGTTTTTTCCCATATGTGTTTATACATATGTTGGCCCTCATGTCTGCATTTTGGCCTTACCCCTTATACTTCACTGATTTGACAATTTAATCTTTGGTCTAATAGCACTGTTCATGGCCTTTTAAATCTCTTTGCTGTTTCGTTTGTTTCATTTGTTTTATACTTCCAACTTGCTGCATTTCAAGCATCTAGTTGTTGCATGGGGCTATGTATAATTAGGGTTAACTCTTGGTTCAGCTATTTTTATCCCAAAATCCTCACAGTTCTTTCTATTTGATTCCAAAATATACCTTGACATAAAAGAAGATTAATTCCCATTAATTATAACTTCAAACCTAAAGAATAAAGAAAATTAACACATAAGAGGATAGAAAATAAAGACACTAACATAATCACCTCTAGTAGAACAACTTTAAATCGATTTGCAATGACCTTTGAGATGCACTTATAAAAGACATTGTAGTAAGAGATCAGTCTGAGGTCATTTAGTGTCAGTGGGCTCTCCACCTTGGGAACCAAAGTGATCCTAGTTGTAACACACCACTACCGTAGAGCATATGCCCAAACATCTAAAAGACATTCAAGAACCTACCCTATGAAAATGGCATGTTTGAGAAATCACATCAATTGATTATGGCATCATACAGAACATAAGTATTTACAAATATCAAAACTCCTCATTTCATTCACAAAATGAAACTTAAATTATCACTACATTTCATAATCCATGTTTATGCATAACATAATATTTGAGAGTTTGAAACTCTATACAAAAAGTTCAATAAGAAATGAGAAGCTGAACAAATCTAAACTCCGCAGGTATCAGTTGACCAGACCTTTGAGCCATTCTTGTTTCTAAAATGATAGTACTAGACTTTTACTAATTAGCTTTAGAAGCTAGGTCTCCTTTACACTTGAAATCAACGTTGCAATCATGATGGGTTTGCAAACTTAGTGAGTGAACCATCATTGATGTGTACACTTAAGTCAAAACACAAACATCACAACTATATAACCAAACTGACAAGTGTATCTGTAGCACCCACTACGGTAATACCTGAACCCAACATCGATGGGAGATATCCAAGTCCGTGCCCCACGAGGGTGGCGTACTAGAACACTCAATCAGTCAAATCTCATTACAAAGTCTTTTTTCTTTTTGTTTTTGAAACAATGCACACTTTTGCAAAAAATTTATAATCAATTCGAGCCCGTTTTAATCATAAACTTTTTCAATAACATATATATAATAATTGCACTCAAAAGTCAGTTTCATTTACAACCCTTTTCATTTTGGAAAGTTATTACAAAAAAGATTTGATCAATAAACATGATAAAAAAGTCTGAGAATACATCATTTCATACAAAAATTAACAAAAATAATTATACAGACGTGAACTAATCCCAACCTCTAACTCATACTTGAATGCAGTAGATAAACTCCCATTTGTCTAACGGGTACTCTTCTGAGCCCGAAAAATATTTGCAAATTTTCGGTGAGTTTTGCAAACTCAGTGAGTCACCATCAGTGATGGCTCGCCTAGTTACATATCACACAATTCACATTCATATCAACACAATTTAATCATTCATATTATGCATATGCAGTGCACATGAGACCCACTTTCTATTTATTGTTTTGTTGTGACCGAGTGCTTAAATTGTCCCTTAAAGTGCTCATTGATAACTATCCTATGAAGGGCTCATTGATAACTGTCCCATATAGGGCTCATTAGTCGTTGAGCCCGAGGCTGTAAATCACCTTTGAGCTTGAGGCTCATTTTCCCTCGTTGAGCTTTAAGCTCTACTCGGTGGCTACTCTAGTCATAATGTCCATTATATTTCATGCATTCATGATATGGAATGCATCAATTACATTTGCATATTCGCATTCACTCCCATTCACATATCATCGGACCTTAGTCCGGCATTTAACATTAAAGTTGAGAATCACACTTTCATTCATATGCAAATGCACATTAAAAAACACACTTATCATTGGAATGTGGTCCGACATTTAGAAATCATATTATGTACACTTATTTCATCTCATTCACATACAATGAGCACTTTAATATTCTTTCATACAACTCATTCATCGGACCTCCTGTCTGAAAACCAACATAGTCAAACACTTTCACATAATCATTCAAAAATAAATCAATATCAAAAGTCAAACAAAGCAAACAGTGGAATGAGACCATCTAGGTCTACTCATAGTACGCTCCAGATTAGCATTAGCTTCAATGATCTGGAAACATTTGAATGTAGACGTTTGTCCTACACATCAATATGCCAAATACACTTTGCACACACATTAATAATTACACAATTATAAGTATGCATTTATGCACAAGTGTGTCTATGGAATATGTACAATGCATGCTCATGACAATCCCGGGTATCTTTTCAATTTTCACACTATATCCATATTCCCATTTTATCACTCAATTACTCGTTACTTCGATTGTAACATTATTTTCTCTCACAATTAACAATTTTTCATTCACTTTAACTTGAAACCCATTACCCCAATCCTTTGAATCACAACTTCAATCATATGAATGTCTTTATTCCTAAACAAACTCATACCTTTGGCACATTGATATCAAAAATTCATTCACCAATGTTATTCCAACATTATAAGATCACACGTTATCCAAACTTTCCTTTCTTCTTATAAATTTCACCAAATTTCCAAACCTTTGTGTTTATTTTCCATGATCAATTAGACCATTCAAACGAAGTAATTTGGAAAAACTTTATTCTATAAAAACTTGTCCCGTTGTCTTAAGTTTCTAATGACACAAAAATCATTCATTTTGATTCAGTATAGTAAAAGTTATACTCGAAATATTCCCTTACTACTTTTATTTTGGGACAATACCCTATACTCAACTTCCATCCAAATATTGAAACTCTTAGAGTCCGATTCAGAGTTTTATTTCTTCACATAATTTGTATCCCTAAGTTTCTAGTTTACTAAAAATCAGAAATAATCTCATTTTAAGCTCTGCAAATCAGGATATCATCAAAATACTGAAGTATGTTCAGGATAATAACATCAGTTCATACTATCTAAGAATACACTCACTATACCTATTCCACTTTTTCACTCAATTTTTCTCAATTCGATTCATAGGACTATGATTTTTGGTATAGATGTATATCAATGTCTTACGAATCCAATGGTTTAAAAATCAATTCATTTGGGTGTCTAGAGAAGGAGTTATGATTAAAATAATCCAATCTGTTTTTGTCCTCAATTATACTGAACCTGTTTCAGGGAAACAGCTATAACTTTTTGTAGAAATTTCTAGTTAAGGTTTTATTTGGATGGTTCGAAAGAATACTTCAAGAGATACAACTTTCATGAAGACCTCAAAGTCAAATTCTATCTTCTTCATCTAACTTTTGCTTCATCTTACTTTCACTTTGTCTTACTTTTACTTCGTCTTACTTTGCTTTATCTTACTTTTACTTTGTCTTACTTTGGCTTCATCTTACTTTTACTTCGTCTTACTTTCACTTCGTCTTACTTTCCTTCGTCTTACTTTACTTTCTCTTACTTTTGCTTCATCTTACTTTTTCTTCTCCACATATAACGATCATAATTTCCAACTTAGATGTCCAAAAATTCCATACTATATACCGTTGGAAAGATAAAAGAAATTTATACAACTCCCAAGAAGGCAGCTTTGCCAAAATCTATATAGATTAATCTATATTTTCTCCCGATGTCAGAACACTAATTTTACACTCAGCTCCCAATGTACTCCACCCAGTTCTCAACTTCATCAAAGTTTTGAGACTCTTAGAGATAGAATTGAAATTCAATGTCTTTATGCGAAATGTATCCATACATCTCCAGGTTAATACAAATTAAAAATCATCTCGTTTGGACAACTAGAGAAAACGTTATGGCTAAAAGACTGAAGTATATTCAGTGATCATTTTTCAAATTTTCAAACTTTCAAAACATCCCTACAACACATTATACGTCATTAATGATCAATCACAATGATACAACATGACATTTATGAAGATATTTCATGATCCACGACACCCACATACACACACCCAAAATCAAGTCATTAATCCTATATTTCTCATCATTCGAGTTTCATTTTAGCAATACCCATAACATTTAAAGCATAACTTACTTGATTTCAC
>JAOQMP010000002.1:36331234-36347995 GCA_027563575.1 Erythroxylum pedicellare
AAATTAAGTTTGAGTATTTAAGGATGTCATAAATATGATTTTGGTATATAAGTCAACCAATATAGGTCAATGATCGATTAATGTAGGTTAAAGTTGTCAAAAGTATGTACAGAGGCTATATAGCTGACATGTTGATTGACTATTATATTTCTAAGTCCATAAATATTCCAAGAGAATAAATAACGATCGATTAATAGGTAATAGTGGCCGATCAATGCTCTAATGGCCGGCACATTAGTCGACTAATATGCAGTAGTGGTTTACTAATGTATTGGAAGTAGCAGTTGGCAACAATTAGTACTTAGTTCTAATAGGTATTTTAACCCCCAAACATTATAAATATATATTTTTCATTAGTTTATACATAGGAAGTATTTGGTTGTTCTATAAGCTTATTTCAATGAGCTTTTCAAAGATTTTGTGAGCATCCATTGCTGCATTTTAAAGTAAGTGAACATTTAAGTTCAAAACGAAATTAAGCAAGATCTTTTAAGTTTTAAATTCATCTTGTGAGTAGGGCACTTTAGAGAAAGTAAGAATTATTGCTCTTTATGCGTGATTTGTCAATCTTTATTTTTCTTAACACTCTTAAAATTTCTTTATGATTTTGCAATTAATTCAAATTAAATTATCTCTTTATATCATTATATATTAGTATTGATTAAATTGGATTAATTGTCTAAATTCACTAACACTCAAATCACTCCAACTATTAGTTTCCATTAAGGACCAACAAGTAATATCCAAGTAGATCTTTTAAGTTAGCACTTCAAATGAAATTTTAGAGTAAACATCAAAATGGTATGCTTAGGTTCATTCTCACATAGAACATTAGTAGAGCCCCTTTCCTTGATGATAATAACTATTTAATAAGTGTTTAATTGTTCATATTTTTGGATTATATTTGGTGCATTTCATTTGTTTATTTGATTTTTTAATTGTTTCTAGTACTTAATTCATTTATATTTCATTTCATATTGTAATTTACCTACTTGGAGCAAAAAAGAATAAATTTAAGTAAGTTTGAGGTGATTTGGAGCTATTTTGATGAAGTTATAAAAGTACATAGTTAGCTATATGGTCGAGTACCTAATATGTTCTTTTTTTTTTTCTAAATTTCTAGCTTACATGGTTATATTTGAAAAGCTTAATTCATTTTGATTGGTTTTTTATGTGTTACACCGTTGTGTTTAAGTCAATATTTTAAAAACTGGACTGGAAGTTAAACCAATAAAATAAGAAGTTTAAGGTTTAAAAGGTTCAATTGATATTAGACCGTATCAATCAAAGAATTTGAGTTTTTATCAATCGAAGAATGTGAAGTTTAATTGAAAAAGAAAATTATTAAATGAAAATTAATTGATTTATTTCAATTTATAAAAATTTATTAATTTATAAAAATTGACCGATTAAATAATAAAATGATCAGTTTTTAACAATAACAGTTATTAAAGTAAATCAAACTAAAAATTTGAAAATCAAATTGAAAACTTAGACGATTAAAGGTTTTTATGGTTGAACTTGACAGGCTCCTTTTCTGAAAAGACTAAGCGGCCTACCCAGTACCCCACGGTGGCCCTCCAATCTTTTTATCACAAAAAATTTATTCAACATTAACGAATACAGATAGTTGATTTTTTTGAAAATTTTGACAGCATAACAGTTGTATTTTGACATTTTCAAAAATTTCAAAGTTCCTGTAAAAGTTTTAAACCCTTCTATATTCACATGAAAATCTTTACTACAAAGTTTGGACTTTAAATCCACTCATAAGCAATCTCAACAATCACTTTAATAAACTTTAAAAAGCTAAAACATATTCATGCATTTCATTTAAAAACCTTTATATACATGCCTTCTTTACACAAATACTTTCCAAAAAATATTCATTGATATGCAGTAATTCTCAAAAGCATTTATAAGACAAAAATGCCTACATAACAGCACTTGACGAAGCGAACTACTCAAAAGGTGGTGTCCCTACTATTGCAGCCCCTAAGCATGCGCCGAGGAGGTTTTATTTTCAAAACAGAAAGTAGAGTGTGAGTTAAACGAGCTCAGTGAGTGTTAACCTTTCCATGCAAACCATATTTAACAATTTAAACCTCTTTAAAATAAATCCAATTCATTTCTTATGATACAATTCTTATATAAAACATATATGCTTTCTCAAATCAAATTTCTTAAGTTACTTTTAAAGTAAATTGCAGTGTAATCATTATTGTCATGAACTTTCTTATATGACATAACTCACCACTAACTTCGTTGTCATATGGTACCCTTAGGCATAAAGTCATAAAGCTAGTTTTGCATCGCTTATCCACAACTGGTTAACTACTAGTTATGGAGCTGATTTTACATCGCTTACCTATACTAGGTTAACTGCTATGATCAGTAGTTACAAAGTTGTTTCTGCATCGCTTACCTGCAACTAGTTAACCACTAGTTACGGAGTTGGTTCTATGTCACTTACTTGCACTCGGTAATTGTTATACACCGGTAGTTACAGAGCTGGTTTTACATTGTTTACCCACAACTAGTTAACCACTAGTTACAGAGCTGGTTCAACATTGCTTACCGGCTCTAGGTTAACCGCTACGCACCGGTACAATAACATATATAAAACCTAACGGTATACCATAGGCTAAAAAATCATTTCCTTTTTATCAACCAATAACATAATTTCAATGTAGCTTCAAATCGTATGAAATTCAACTTTCAAACTTCAATTCATTTATTGCTTAAACATAAACTTATACTAGCAATATTCGCTTGTAATATATCATTTACATAAAACTCATAATCATACAATATAGTCACATGTCATCAATTCTTTTCTAAAGAATTTCTTTTGACTCTTTCATTTTTAGAAATTCAAACTCACCTCTAAGTGTTTGTAGGTGAACTTGTTTCACTCAGTCCGCACCTTTGTATACTTTTCAAGAATCTCCCATGCCTCTTTTGATGTTGTCGCGATAACGATCTTCTCAAAATCGGATTCATCAATTGCTTGAAAAATGAGGTAAAGTGTGATTTTATCTTTCATACGAGTCTCTTTTAACATCTTTATCTGATTCATTGACATATTACTCGTGGCTGCTGGTTCATCATAGCCATTCTAGACTACAACCCACACATCTTGCGCACCGAGCAATGTCTATATTTGGATACTCTAATTGTCATAGTTATTCTTCGTAAGGCATGGCAATGGAACTTGTCCAAGTGGCATCACGCTTGAGGTTGTCATGGCTCTGATAGCAATTTGTTATAGTCTCATGGTGTATTTGTCACTTTCGAAAGTATAAAGAAGAGAATAATAACAAGCAAGTTTCTTTGTATTATTAACTCTTTAGATTCTCTACAATAACAACTGATTACAACTCCTTATAAAGCCTAAACATCCGATCAAGACTCTACAATTCGTATAACAATAAATAAAAGAATTCTAAACAATTAATTATGACCATCCTTTGCTAAACAATATCCATAACTATTAAAGAGAAGTCCAACTGACTTGAAACTTTCACTAACTGAAACTAGACCTAAAGAACTTTAAATCCATAGATTACACACCCAAAATGACTAACGTTTCACCTTTCAAATTCTCTCTTAAATCAGTCTCAAATTATGTCCACTGTAAACACTTTAGCTATTAGACCATATTAAGTTTATATTTCCAACAATTGGTAGTTGACCTTCATTGTGCAATATTGAAGCAACTACCGTGTCACAAGGACTGTTGACAACGGACTCCTATTACAAGTAGAGGCACAATTCTCAACTACCAGAGAAATTGCTCCTTGATGGCGTTAGTCGATAGAGGAGGCATCTCATCTTGTGGCTTAATATGGTTATTGGAGACAACATTTTAGAGCAAGAAAAGGGAGGTGTGGGATGTTGTTAGAGAAGGAGGAGCTATTGGTGTGAGCACCACAAAAGGGAGATGCTAGCATGATGAGCGGCTGATGGTAGAGCTTGGAGAAGACGTTGTCATACTTGAGTTTTATGCTTCCTCTTTTGTTGCTCCTACATCATCATCGAGAAAGACGTGTGAAGGGTAAGCAATCTGGGCAGCTGCTAGTAAGAGAAGATGGTAATGTAGGTAGTTTGGGCACTAGTGGCTAGATGATGGCAGCAATAATATTTGCAGGTAGGGTTTTAGATTTATGAAGGTAGGATTTGGATTGATGAAGATAGGGATGTTTGGCTACTGATTTAAGTTCTTCTAGATTAGGAATAAGGGATTCTCAACTTAGAATAGGGTAAACTTTTTGACATTAGGATTGATGTACTCCTAAAAACTTTAATAAAGTTATTTCATGTATGGAATAATGTATTTCTAACTTGAAAAGTTTGAAATTTATATTTAAAAGAATTTTAAAATTGTTGTAAAATTTAGAGTTAATTATAAAATTAAATCAATTATTTTCTTAATATGATTAAGATTAATAATTAATTTAATTCATAATTTAAATTTTAGAAAAGTTTATATTAAAAACTAACTAACTATATTAAATTTAATTAATTACACTCCTTTATAATTAAGAAAAATATTTTTCTAAAGTAATTAAGAAAAGTGTTTCTTAATTAATTTTTATTTCAATTTGGTTTAAATAAATTAAATTTATTATTATTTTTAGATAATTAATATTCTATTTATTAAATTACTCATTTACCTTTCTATTTCTATTATAATAGAATTAAATGCGTTTTGGTGGCAAATAATTAGGCATGGTTGACTGCAGATGGTTGGATACATACAAAGGATTAAGAATTGCTCGACAGAAAGTTAGCATTAGACATTAAACTACAGGCAAATGGTATATTTTGCTCATGGGCTTTTGAAAGCCCAGTTAGCTTCACTACCAACACGAGGCATGATGCTTATCCTGGAATGAACATCGGCCTTGAAGTTAGCCCCACACATGACACCCTCACTGTCAATTCTGGGCATAGCTTTCACTTCATTTCTAGGATGCTCAAAGCTCATCAATCCTTGTTCACTGTGGAACATACACCCTGATGGAAATGGTGCAAATGATTTAGCACAGCTTCCTTTTATCATCTCCAAGTTGTCTGAGATTACCACTGTATCAGCTGCTATACCCCAGTATAGACCTCCACTCTCATTTGGTCCCTACAAACACATGTCAAATTCAAAATATGCAAAATTACATGTTAATTCAAAGTCGGCAGGGATTGGGTTTATCATTATCGCATAAAAATGATGAAACCAATCGCAATCCATGTGTTAGTACGAGAATAGCAAGTTTATAAGGAGTTGAAAGACGCTTACCAGAGCAGCAAAGACACGTTTAGCTCTGGAGTCATAGACCACGAACCCAAAGTCTCCATCCAGATCCTTGAGAACCTGGTAGGCAGGGTATGGACCACGGTCACGGAGGGTCCTGTATGCTTCAATCACAAACATGGCCTCATTGGTGCCCTTTGATAGACCATATTGTTTGATAAGGCTACACAGGTTGTTCAAACTCCCCAAGAAAATGCAGAATACATCGTTCATTCCACAAAACAACCTGCAATTTCACTAGTTATATAGACAGGTCGAAGAGAAATGACGCAATAAACAAGAACAACTCCATGACTTTATTTTTGAACTATCAATAGCAGCCTAGTTTATGATGCCTTCCAGACGTGCCATTCTAACTTTCTGGGAAATCTCATTGTTTCCTTTGTTTGAACAAGATTTAATGTCTGAACTCTTTTTGGTGTTTTTTGACAAGACAAAGCTCCAAGGGACAGAACAGAAAGACGTACCTTTGGTGTTCAGAGAAACGACTCTCTGATCGATCATAAGCAAGCAGTGCATCATCTCCAAATCTAACAGAGACAGCATTGGACGGAGTAGAACACACGAAATTCTTCAAAATCTCATCAGGGTTTTTCGGCTTTCTCGATGAGCTCGGCCAAGCGGGGCTGTTCAGCTCCTGAGGAGGATTCATCAAACCCTTATTGAATATTGCCAACATCTCTCTCCAAAATGGAACAGAAAGTACTAAGCTTTGATAAGATCTTTAACCAAAAACAGGAAGAAAAACTCAAAAACTATCACTGGGTAAACAGATGCTTGAAGTAGTGTTACAAGGATGTCACCTTTCTATTCCTTATATAGATTGCTCCGAGAGCCGATGCGGGCGTCAACGTGGCAACTTTATCCAAAGCCGTTGACGCTTTTAGACCTTAATCCAAAATCCAACAATTTGAGTTCGTTGGTTTCCTGTGCGTAGTAATGAACGCGGGCTTTGGATTTGGGCATAAGGGTTCATTTAATCTGAAGTTACATTTTTCAAACTTGTTCCGGATTGGGACGTTTGTGGGATGTCTATTAATTGTATGCATATGGGATTTTTATCAGAGAAAATTGGATTGGTTTCTAAAATATTGGTGGCAAAACTAAAGTATGATGAATCGGTCTGAGATCTTATCTATAAGAAGTTGGAAAGTCGTTAAGTGTGACACTGATCTGAGTCAGCATCTTGAATTGTCTGTGAATTGTTAGACTGGGTTTGGTTTGGAAGCGACGGGCACGTTTACTTGGACTATCAGCCTCCCAAGGCCGGGGACGAAGGGTTGGTTTGGACCTTATGGGTTGTCTCTTTTGAAAGATGACTGACTTTATGATATAATTGGCTCTCTATCGTCCGTAATAAAAATATGATTATATTAATATTAATAATTGAATATATTTTAATTTTTATTTAAAAATATATATTAAAAATAAAAACTAAAACTAAAATTACAAGAGAAAATTTTTTATAATATCTAAAATTATAAAAATAATTTTCAAAATAAGAAAACTTACTATTAGACATTTGCGTATGTTAACCGTGTGAACCTATACAAAATTATAAAAATATTTTTCTAGCTAACTTTTTGTTAATTTAGTTTTAACAAATTATTTTTACAATTAGTTTAATCAATCTTTTATTTAATATAAATATTAAATTAATGAATCAAAATGCATCTAAAAGTACTTATAAGATCATATCCAAAATCATTAGATTTTATATAACATAGAAGAAAAAGAATACATAAGTAACAAAAATGTCAACATTCAAACTTTAATTCCAGATGAACATGAAGATTTAAGAGTTCCTGTTTATTTATTTTTCATTCTGGAGCATATTATAAGAGATTCTACCATGTAGCTAGTCCAATAGTTACTGAATTGGCAATTCCTTTAGTCAACACTATTCTTCTAATTCATTCCAATTTGACACTTGGTATTAATGTCACCTTGTTCATTTTTGGAGATTACGTTATTCCTTTCAATTCATATGATGTAAATGAAACAAGTAAAAGTTATCTTGAGCAGGATCATATCCCTTCTTAATATGATGGTGATTCTTCTAATCTCATTCCACTATGTTTTCCTATTGAATTTGTGAACTTCCTGAAGCTTAAGCCAAGTATAATTGCATTTAAATAATAAATGGTTATGTACATTAGGATTGTCAATTAAGGGAACCAAGTTGGATCTACCTTCAGTTTAAAGTCTCTTCTTAATTGTAAACCATAGTCTGAAGGAAGCTTTGGAATGATTGGTAGGAAACAACACTAGTTTATGTCAAGTAATTGAAGCTGTATTGCTTTTAAGTAGCTTTATACAGGTTTTGTTAGTAAAGACAATAAGGTTGTGACTGAAACAAACAATTTTTTCCTCAGCCTTTGAGTTTAGACCAAGTAAGTTACTCATTATTATTAAGAACCCTTTTAGTTTAGACGAGGCTAGCTCTAGGTATTCTTTATGATAATTGTTGCAACTTTAATCTACTCAAGAGTGTTATTGAGTTGCATAACTTGTAAAGTAAGCATTCTGAGTTCTAATTGTAAAACCAAAACCATGATATTTTCTTATTCTCCAAAATACTCATGATGTTAGGCTTTATAGTGTTCATCAAGTTTGCAATTTGCCTCAAGGAATAAGAGGTATAGTTTCTGATATTGGCTTTTTAAAAGCTTTGGCCTTTTTAGAAATTATACATAAACCCATTGGACATAAATGGACTTATTATCTGTGAATAACTTCTATATTCACTTCATAAATAATACCTTGTTCATAGTTTTAAAAGAGTTCATTCTCATTCCTCTTTTTCTTTTGGCAAGTATATCTTATTTCACTTGATCTTAGCCTTAGTTAAATCATTTCTAATAGTACTTTATATGAAACTCATAAGTAATCTCTCAGTAGCTTTAACCAACTTCAATGGAAAATTAAGATGAGAACTTTAAGGTATTTGTAAATTACTTATCACTAAGACGGTTAGTTGAAACTTGCATATGAAACTAATAACTTTGTTTTTCCAATTCCTTTTCCTTTTATAGACAGCATCAAGTAGGGTTGTCATTCTATAAGGGTGATTCTAGTAACTAAATTTAGGATTCTAAGCTACCTCAATGGCAACTAATGTAGTTTAATTCTTGCAAGTTAGGCTAGTAGTTTAGCTAAATCAGAGTTGCTTATAAATACAAACATGCTACTTTAGTTATAGTTGATAGCCTTGAGATAATGCTAAATTTATAGAACAAATTAACTAGAATCTTTACTGAATATGCATTTACCTTTCCAAACAACATAAGATCATTTGCAAATGATAAGTTAAAAAGTTTGAGTTTCTTATAACTCAAGTAGTCATTTAAATGCCAATCCTACTTAATTCTCTTATAATTGAGTTTTTTTTGAACATAAAGTAAACAGATGAAAGGAGAAATGATCCTCTTGGTACATTCCTTTTCCACCCTCGAGTAGTTCAATAGGTTCCCCATTAACTAATATACTAAATAATGTAGTTGTGATATACTTGTCAATCCAAAGGATGAATTTTAAGGAGAAAACAGAAGCTTCCTTGATGTGGAGTAAAAATATCGAATTAATAAGTCAAAAACATCGCTAAAATTTATTTTGATTAAACAACTACTATTGCTTAGTTTCTTGTCACAATTATTTAACAGTTTTTGAGATATTTGTATATTATCTCCTGTTTTCCTCCTACAAGGTACCTTAATTTAAATCAATCAAGGAATTCTTATCTCTTTTCATTATAAATCAATCAAGGAATTCTTATCTCTTTTCATTATAATGAAAAGCATCCTTGAAATAACTTAGTATAGCACATTGTAATAGGCCTAAAATCTTATAGAGTAGATGGAATGGGATATTTGGTATGAGGTTAATGAAGATCTCGTTGATTGCCTTAAGTAGCTGTTCCTTAGAGAAAAATTTAATATTGTTGAGGTAACCAAGTCCTTTACTAAACTCCATGATTTCTAAAAAAACATAACATTTAGATTATTTGAATTAGGTTCTTTATAAGTATTAATAAAAGATAGAGTTTCTTTCCACATCTCCCTTTGTAAATGATTAAGTGAGAAAGTTTGATTACTATAGGTTGATAAATGTAGGTATAAAGGAACTTATAGGTAGTAAGGATAAGGAACAAATTCTACAAGTTCTTATAATGCTCATAAAATAGTTATTATATTTTTGTTTCATCTAATACTTACTAGAACATTTATTGATTGAGGTGTCAATTAATGATCCAATCTTTCTTTATGTTGCTTCTCATCGAAAGGACACTATGAAAGAAATTTGTATTCCTATCACCATTTTTGAATCATTAGACTCTTGATTTCTTTTTCAACAAGAAGTTATGTATTTTAAGAGCTTCTATGTGATTATTAAAGGATCTCTTTTCTTTTAATCCCAGTATCTCTTTCCCTAGGTTTTAGTATAACTCTTCCTGAGCTATTTTAATGTTAAGTCTATAATCCTAAAATGCAACTTCAAAACTACTAAATCTGCTCATAATAAGCTTCTTTAGTTCTTATTTAACAACAATCATATTTTTCACACACTTAAAAGCCTCAACTCTAGCTATTTTCCTATTCAATCCTTTAGTTACAACATCTTTATATCCAACTAAGCTGAACAGATAAGTATTAAACCTAAAAGGAGCTCTTTTATCTTAATGGTTGGTAAAGGGATATATCTTAATAGGTGAGTGATCTGAGCATATTAACGTATTAAAATTTGCTATATTGTTTCTCAATGTGGTTAGCTACCTAGAGTCTATCCAATTTTTCTAAAAAGCCAATTACCACTTTGATTATCATAGGTGAATTGATTACCATCATAATGCAAATCGATAAGTTGTATCTAGTTGATATAGTTCATAAGGTCTTCATTGAAGTGTTTTTTAATTTTAACATTCCCATTGATTTCAATGGAATAAACAGTACATTTAAGATCATTAATCACTAACTAGGTATTTAAATTGGTTTCGTTTTACAAAAGTGAGGATCTAATAAAGTTGTCTTATGTAATCTACATGATTAAAGACAAAGAAAAAAGTGTTGCTCACTTGAATATTAATTGGCACTAGGATCTATATGAGATGAATAAACAATTCTATGAAGTGGCTATTATCCACAATAGTAAAATTTTGATCATAAGCGACCATTATCCTACCATTATAGTGGGATTAATGAATCACCTATTATTTACTATTTTAAGGGCTAGTTGAATCCCCCTTATATTGTAAATAATTATGAAATTATTTTTAGGATGATTAGCTCTCAATACCCTTTTTATTTGTTTCTTTTTCTAGGTTTCTCTTTTGTTACAATAACAAAGACCTTCTCTAGGATTGTGGCTAAGGTATTGTGCTTATCAACAACTTGAGAGGGTACACGAGAGGCTAGTGTAGTGTTGGGCTTCTTATATCTCGATTTAGTGTTGAATCCTCTATAAATTCACTAGTAATGGTTGTCAGTTGCCTCTTTATTTATCTTTCTATCCTTCAGTAAGAACCTTCTGCTAGGTGTTTATTACTCCATTAGTTCCTTTTTATTACTGCCTTGATGTTTCTAGTTTAGGCATGAAACTATCTGTGGTAATTATTCTACCCCATTAGTTATAATGTCCTTTTTTTATTCTCTTTAGTACTTTCCATCCTTATGAGCTAATTAATAGTCATCCTTCTAAAATTTCCTACCAATAGGTTTATATTTTTTTTACTTGTTTATGGGGGATTTCCATAAGTAACTTATTCCTACTTAATCTTGTATTAAGTCACCTCTATCAAATTTCATGATAGGGCTAGATTACGGTATTTCCTTTTTTCATTCCAACCTCATTTCACGCTCTTACATAGCTTATCCTTTTCATAGCAGAAGTTGTTCATCCAAATAAATAGGTTTGCCTAATGAATTGGCTAAATAATTTAACCCTATTATAGGTCAATATAACATTGGGAAAGTTGATCCCTATGTAAATATGCTTTAGCTTAAACTTCTCCAATCTGATCTAGGTCCCTATTTTGTAAGAAAATTGGTTTGCTATTAACATTATATGGGCTAGCTTTTAGTATCTTCCACATACTAGATTTTGAAATGAATTTTAAGAAAAAAGGTTGTATTCATTGATGAGTACACTTTTTAACCTAATTTTCGTCCAATTATTCCAAGAACATATATTTATGATTTCATTGATGAGTACACTTTTTAACCTAATTTTCTTCTAATTATTCCAAGCCGATATATTTATATTTCATTGATGAGCACACTTTTTAACCTAATTTTCTTCCAATTATTCCAAACCTATATATTCATGACGAGGTTAGTCTTTCACAAAAAATGTAACTTATGTTAAGGACTATTTAGATGCACTATCCTTAAGAACTTTAAGAACTAGAGCCACAATAATGTTTCCTTTGGCTGAATAAAGAGAAAAGTATCTCATTTTAGCAAAAGGGGATTGGTCCTTATCCACATAACACGAGGTGAGCTTGGTTAATAGGGGACAACCAGGTAATGGTCTAAACATATGAGGTATGTTTAGATACCTAAGAGTTAAGAGCTATGAGAGATAAAGAGGAGTAGTCGCAGAAGAAGAGTCTAAAACAATGTACTTTACTTAAAGACTTATAATTATACCTTGTAAAAGCTAAAGAAGGAAAGGAGATTACTAACATAATAATTCTAAGCTGGCAGGGGGTTTAGGAGTAGCTAAGAGAGGTGGAAATGTGAAAGCTGAGGTAAGAAGTAGTTAAGTTTAGGGATAATTTACGTTTGGGGTTGACTGAGTGACAACTCCTAAAATAGACGAAATATAAAGTAGGGTTACAAGATTTTGAAATTCCATTCCTTAAAAAGTAATGAGATTGTCAAAGTTGTTAGGCAATATTAATCCCATCTAACTTAATAGATAAAAATGTAATAAAAATTAGATTTGGTTAAGAGAAGAAGAAACAAGAAACATTAGGGAAAGTCTAAAGAAATCCAAGGTTTTTGAAGGATGATGAGAAAATGGGGCAAAAAAAAGGGAAAAAAGCTCTATACAATATTTAAGAATTAAACAAGGAATGCAGGGAAAGAAGTTGAATGAAAGAAATTTGATAAGGAAGCAAGGAAAGTGAGGTGGGCTTGAATGACCTTAAAAAGAAATGGGAGTATCTCTCTCTAAATTTGACCCACTTCAGTCAATCTTACAGATATAGTCATATAAATAATAGTGTGGCACAAAATAGTAATTATTAAAATAAATTAATAAACCTTTAATAAAATATATTTTTTAAAAAGTTTATAACCATAATGTTTTTAAATTAATTTTAAATAATAAAAATATTTTTTAAGACTAGTGAAAGTATAAAATCATAAAGTCAGTCTTTATATTTTTCTTAATTTATAAATATAAAAATCTAACTAGTTAAAATTTTAAATATACTTTACCTTATTGGTTTAAACCATTAGTTTTAATAAAAGAACTACTACAATAAGACATTGTTAAATAGAATGTTTACGTATTTTCAACAGTGTCTTCGAATAGTCATATAACTTTTTATACAATAATTTTTCTAAAAGATATTATTTGAAAGTGATATATTGTTAAAGTAATGGATGTTACAATCCATATTTTAATGATAACAAAACATAAATACTACTTGCAAGCTTTTTTTTTAATTTTATGAAAACAACAATGGTCATGCATAAATCAAGATACATCTTATAAACACAGTAGAGAAAAGTTAGAGTTAAACTCATTGAAATGAAGAATAAAACATAATAATGTTATAAATGAATACATAATGTTTAGTATACTTCTTACTTTGTTACTTTGATACTTTAGAGGCTCATCATACATAAACACTTCATCATTTTAACTTATTACATAAGTCTTTCCAATCTTCAAGAGGAATTCAATTTTTTATTTCAAAGAAAAATCTCTTCACCCATATAACATGCTTTTAGAAAGATTTTTAGTAGTTTTAAAGTCATTTTTGTATTAAAAATTAAGTTTGAATATTTAAAGATGTTATAATCATGATTTTGTTGTATAAGTCAACTAATATAGATTAGAGATCAACTAATGTAGGTTAAAGTTATCAAAAGTATGTACAAAGGTAACATTGTTGACACATTGATTGACTATTATATTTTTATGGTTGACCAATATCCCAATAGGATACGCATTGATCAACGAATGGGTAGTAGTGGTTGATCGATGCTCCAACAACTAGCATATTAGTTGATCAATATGTAATAGAGATCTATTAATGTAATGGAAGTAGTTGTTGGCAACAACTAGATCTTATTTCTATCTACTAGTTTAAACCCTAAACATTATAAATATATATTTTTCATTGGTTTAGACATGGGAAAATATTTGGTTGTTCTATAAGCATATTTCAATGAGTTTTCTAAAGATTTTGTGAGCATTTATTGTTGCGTTTTGAAGTATGTGAAACTTTAAGTTAACAAAGCAATTAAGTAAGATATTTTGAGTTGGATATTCATTTTGTGAGTAGGGAACCTTAGAGAAAGTAAGAATTGTTGCTCTTTACTCGTGATTTGTCAATCCAATATAAATTAGTATGCCTTTCTTTTTCTTAAACACTCTTTAAATTTCTTTATAATATTGCAATTACTTCAAATGAAATTATCTCTTTATATCAGCACATATTAATATTCATTAAATTTCATTAGTTGTTTAAATTCACCATCACATAATTTGCTCCCATTAGTAGTTTCCCTTAAGGACCAACAAGTGATATCTGAGTAGATCTTTTAAGTTAGCACTTTAAATGGAATTCTAAAGTAAACATCACAATGTAATACTCATATTCATTCTTATATAACCAAGAGTGATAAAACATTAGTAGAGCCCCTTTCTTTGATGGTAAAAACTATTTAATAACTATTTAATTGTTCATTTTCTAGGTTGATATTTATTTCATTTCACTTGTGTATTTGAGTTTTTTTAATTGTTTCTCTTGCATATGTAGCGTCCCCTTACCTTAGAATACATACCCGGACACCCGGAGGTTATTTCAATACATAACCTAAAACAATGACGCGCTACGTGCAATCACTACATTCACTTAACATAGCATCATATCTTTATTCACTTATAAAGCATCACAAGAAAATCACAATATTTTAAAAACTAACTTTTTCCTTATTTCATTTTATAATTACCGAAGGTCTCCAATATGTCTTTCAACATTTCCTACATGTACATCATCGTGCCCTAATACAAAAGTACTATATGAAAGAGGAAATATACTAAAATCTATCTACTATGTCTAAAACCCAACTGACCGACCTTTAAAACATGACTTCTCTTCCTAAGTCTATACTGCTTGTATCGCCTCTCAATAGCTAGAGTCATCTCTCAGTCCTGAAAAGTTAATATTGCAATTTTGGTAAGTTTTGTGAACTCAATGAGGTAACCATCATTGATTGTTCACTCAATTCATGCATTTCATCAACACATATAACATATATTTCACATCTTTGCATAATTGAACACATATCAATTTTTCACTTACGAGCAACCAATTTGTCATTTCAAACAACCGACATACTTATTAAAATGCATATGAAATGCTCATGTGACTCATTTCCAATTATTACATTTTTATGACCGAGTGCCTAAATTGTCCCGTATCTATTGTGGAAACCGGGCTCATTTCAGTATTGTCCCGTATCTGTTCTCTGATGCGCATAACTGAGCTTAAGCTCTTTTCACGTTAGCTACTCAGGTCACAACTCTCATTATCTGATCATGCATTCATGTATGGAATGCACTTTTCTCAATCGATCATATCATTAACATTTAGTCTGTCACATTCACATTTAGTACTTCAATATCCCAATCAAATATCACAATCATCAGACCTTCATTATCTGGAAACCAACAATCAAGACACATTCATTCAACAATTCTAACATAGTATACAACAAACATTTAATTGAGTGAGACCATCTAGGTTACTCACAAGTTGCTCCCGAAGCTAATGCTTGGAAGTTCAGGCAAAGTCTGGAGGTTGACGTTCCAGTTGCTCCTCTATAGTAAATAACACATACATACATGTCACAATTTGCACAAGTATAAGTGTTTAACAATGCGCATGTATGTAATAAAATATGTACAATGCATGTTCATGATAATCCCAGGTATTTATCCATTAGTGTCATCACAAAATCAGTCCCATATCAAGGTTTCTCTAAGTATAATTTATACTTAGGTTTTTACCTCACTAGAACCATTTAAATCACAATTCATACTTTTCCATCCGATATCCTTAATTTGATTCAATCAATATTCTTCATTCCAGTATCAAATACCATAACCTTTTATTGAGAGGTAGAAAGAAATGTGCTAGGAATCTATTGGTCCAAGAATCACTTCTTTTGGAGGTTGGATAACAAAGTTATGGACGAAAGAATCAAACAAGGTTATGTACTCAATTATATTGAACCTATTTCGGGGAAACTAGAATAACTTGCTCTAGAGATATTTGAATGAGGTGTTCTTTAGACGGTTTGAAAGAGGACTTCAAGATATACAACTTTCATGCAAATCTTGAAGAAAGATTCTATTGTCTATGGGGTTAAATTTGGACCAGACAATACAAGATGAATAGTACCCAGAAGAAGTTTATGAACAGTACATAGAAGATGTTTTACAATTAGAGTAACTTTCTATAGAGATATCGGATTAAAGTGTTCTTTAGATTTTTTGAAAGAAGAATTAAATATCTACAACTTTCATGAGGACCTTGAAGAAATATTCTATTATTTACTAGGCCAAAATTGGACCAGACAATACAAGATGAACAGTACCTAGAAGAAGTTTATGAACAGTACACAGAAGATGTTTTACAATTAGCATAACTTTCTCTAGAGATATTTGCTTGAGGTGTTATTTCTATAGTTTAAAATAATAATTAAAGATCTACAACTTTCATGAAGACCATGAAGAAAGATTTTTTCATCTACTGGGTCAAATTAGACCAGACGATACAAGATGAACAGTGACTAGAAGAAGTTTCAGTCTAAGACCTATTTGGAATAATTAGTATAACTTGCTATAGAGATATTGGATTAAGATTTTCTTTAGACGATTTGAAAGAGGACCTCAATATCTACAACTTTCATAAAGATCTTGAAGAAATATTCTACCATCTAGAGGGTCAAATTTTGACCAGACGATAGGGTTAGATGAACAGTGCACCAGATGATATGACATTATCACCAAATAATATGATGTCATTACCAGAAGATATGTCATCACAGACAATATGACGCCACTAGACAATACTTCATCATAGATGATATGATGTCACCAGACGATACAAACTATACTCCTGAGCATCTCCACCTATAAGGACCATAACTTTCAACTCCGATGTCCAAAAATTTCATACTATATACCGTTGGAAGTTAGAAAGATAAGCT
>JAOQMP010000002.1:36378441-36388712 GCA_027563575.1 Erythroxylum pedicellare
GAGCCCTATGGGCCAGTATTTGTATAAGTATGTGATAGGCACTCAGTCACAACAATAAAAACGAATGTGAGTCTCATTCATATAGCATTCATATAAACTGAAATTCTTTGAATGATTTAAAAAGCTGAAATAAATGACCATATGATATGTCATGTTATGTGAGTATCTGAATAATAAATGTATGCTTAGAATGAATAATTGTGCAATATGTCATGTGTGTTTGTCATCCGGTGAAATCATCAATAATGGTTCATTCATCGAGTTTGCAAAACTCATAAAAATTGCAACATCGCTTTTCAGGTTTTTAAAGGTCTCCAAAAAGGTTCCAAGTAAGAGTTTCAGGTCGGGATCAGTTTGCGCCTGCATATGTATTTTGATATGTTGTATTGATAAGGGTAGTCTTAAGTGTTATGCAATGTATATGAAAATGATTTTTGAAATGTAAGGACATAATGAATACAAGTATTTTGTTCTGTAATGGGCCCAAGTGATTACTAAAATTCTAATGTGTTCAATAATCTTTGTAATTTTTGTGACTGAAATTGTTTATAAATCAATCGGGTCGAAATTGATTATCAATTTCCGCATATGCGTATATTGTGTAAGAAAACTTTACAATGAGTTTCATCCGTTTACTGTTTTAGCATGCCACTCTCGCAGGGCATGGACTCGGATATCACCCATAGATGTCGAGTACAAGCCCTGCGAGATTGGGGTGCTACATAAAGAAAAGATGAATTGACTAACAAGATGGATTGTAGAAGCAAATTTTAGTTGAGAGACTATAAGATAAATAAGAATATCAACCAATTATTAAGAGAAAGCCACACTAAGAAAAGGACTATTACTAATAGAATAATGGGCATTAGACTCTACAAAGTGTGTATATTTTTAGAATTTACAAGACCTATATGAAAAATAGCTTAGTAGCTTACTTTACTTGAGTCAAGTAATTTCTAAACTAGTCGGATTAGACTTTAAGGCTAGAGAAGAAATTAAGGAGCCTTAAATCCTTCATATCAAATTTCAATTGAAGAAGGGTTTTAAGATCAATGATATCTTAAAAATCATCACCAATAATTATCATTTCATTAATATAAAAAAGAAGTAGAATGTATCCTCAAGTAGTCTTACAAAGAAATATTGCATGATCATAAGAACTATATTTCAAAACAAGTTTAGAGACATTGTTATTAAACTTGGAAAATCATTATTATGTTGCTTAATTAAGGTTACACAGAGCCTTCATAGTCGAAAAACCTTTAGGTAGATAAGAATTCTCATGAGAAAGTTGCACTTATACAATCACTATTAAGAAATGTATTCTTAACATTCAGTTGAAACAACTTGTATTGCTTTTTAGTGACAATGCATGTTGCTCGATGTATGATCGACCTCTCTTCTTTCTATAAGCAAGCTTCTCGTTGGGAGATTAGGCGGAAATGGAAAGAGATGCTCAAAAGCTTGACTAATACTAGAAAAAGTCCTTTCCCCTTTCTTTGTTATTAGTAAAGAGCTTTTCGCTTACTAGTCAAGTGGTAAGGTAAGGCATTCATAGATGAGAGACTTTAGGAAAGTGGGCTAATAAAAGTAAGATAAGCTATTGAAGCAAAAAAAAATCATATTTTGATGTCATATTCATATGTAAAGCCTTTAGGATGAGTTAGGCTTTATGTCATTCAATAGAACCATCTATACGACTCTTGAATTTATAATATTATTTACAACCAATTATCAATTTTTTAAGTCAACCAAATCCCATGTATATTGATCAATAGGTGCTTGAAGCTCTTCTCAAATTTCTTGCTATCATAAATGATTATATCTAATCCTGTCGTATTTGAGAAGTTGATAAAGTGTAGTGGTAGAATAAGGATTGACTTATGTTGGTAAATTGGCAAAATTTATAAGAAAATGAAGTAAATGAAGCATATAAATTAGATTTAGAATTTCAATAAAGGAGATTATTCAAGAGAGGTCTAAGGTTGTTTGCAACAAAAAAGCCATCACTTATACAATTTTATTAGGAAAAAGAGGAATGTTGAGATTATAAAAGAAGAGATACAGTAGGTTTGTGAATTTAGAATAAAAAAATAGTTGAGAACATTTTATATTCTCAAAAATTATCATGAAGAAAATTCTAAAAAGATTTAAAAAGAGGAACCCAACAAAATAACCATTATATTAAATATTATATCTTAGAAAGCAACAAATTTGTATTCTTAGCTTTAATTTATTATATTTATAAGGTTGAAGAAGAATGAAGTAGGTAGTGTTGAATGTTTAAACATATGATATTTCAGAGAAACATTACCAATGACTAAAGAAGAAGTGTAATTAGTTGTGTAGAAACCATTAAGACTAACTTCTGCCAAAAAAGCTTCAAGTCAAGATGAGGAGATAAAATTAACTTCTAACCATACTTAAGATGTCTTTGTTCTCTTTTTGTATGTCCATTTTATGGTGATATTCTAAGACAAGATTTTTGAACTATTATTATGTTTCTTTATATTTCATAGCATTTTCCAATTGAAGTGTTTTGATTTTACAAGAAAATTAAATAGCAATAATATTTGTAAATTGTAAATATATAAAAGACAATTTAAAATGAATTCATATGAGATAAATTCAAGAAAGTGTAGAATAATAAAAAAATAGAAATAATGTAAGTCATTCATAAAATTATAAAGAGCACAATCTTAAATATCATAAGAACTAAGACAAAGAAAGTAGAAAAAATAAAATTGCTATTAGAAAAGGTAAAAGTGTGACGTTTTGAGAGATACATAATATATATATATATATATAATAAGGAATTTATTAAAAAACATCGAAATTAAAAAATCAAAGTAAACATATTCATATGTATTAACCCAATTATCCTTTATAGGAATTTTGGATTACAGGTCTAGTAGTTGAACCCTAATATATAATAATTGTTTTATTTCTTTATTAATAATAAATTGTTGATCCATAATCTTTAGTGAACTATTATAATTATCAATTTTTTAAAAATTAAAAATGCATTTAATTAATCAAGGAAGAATTATGTACAAAAAGAAACAAAGCTTTTAAGTTAGCTTGACTTAACATTTGGAGCTACAACAAAAACAATAAGATATAGATATGCTTCTTAAATAGTAAGTTTTATGAGGTGAGAAGAGTATAATTGATTACCTTTGTCACCTTGAAGATTGTAACTTCCGATTTGCACTGGGTCAATGTTTAAGTGCACTAGTAAGTAAGGAGAGTTTTTAACTAAACTTTTCTTCTACGTTAACACTACTTTTTGACAGAGAATTTTATATAAAACAGGAGCCTATGGAGCTTTAAATCAGATTCCTTTGCTTTTACTACATTCAAGTCCATTACGAGCACAAGGTAAAAAATGAGACATCACTTTATTCATGTAATTGGAAATAGGAAGAACACCTTCGTTTGGTTTAACAATTGACTATCTTTTGGGCTTCTGATTAAGCTACAAGTAGCAGAACCTTTTAAATCTTTTTTGGACTAGCTCAAGCTCTCCCTGAGAGGAATCATATCACATTCGCTAGTACACTTACAGAGTTGAAGAATGAAATTAGTCAAACTTCCTTTACTTCAAATGAAGTTCGCGTAATATGGAGAAAAAATGTGGATGAAAGATTCACCAATTTGTACTGTAGAAAGATGATTGTAGGTGACTTACCAAGACTTCTTTGGACATATTTGGTTTGGTTTGACAATCATCATCCTCGGGCCTTTCTAACTGTGTGGGTGGCTATATTGAATAGACTACCAACTCTTGATAGAACTGCAAAATTCACGTAACTTGCTATTGGTGCATTCTTTGTAAGGGAGAAGAGAAAAATTCTTGTCATTTATTTTTTAAGTGTAGCTATATGTTCAACACTTAGAAAGCTTGGTTATGTAGATGTTTAATCTTGTAGTTTACAAGTTGTCATATACTAGTAGTACTCGCTTTTAGATTGTCTTTTATGGCTTAATTTAATTATTCATATATTTATCAAAAAATTTATAACATATTAAAAATTTAATTGCCAACACTTAAATGAAATAAAAATTATTAATTGTGAATAATTATTTTTATATTATAAAATAAAGAGATAACAATATTATTTTTATATTATATAATAAAGAGATAACAATTTTTAATTAATAAGATTAGGTGCTAAATAAATTAAGAATTAATAATTTCTAAAAGTACACTCCGTAATTTTTTAGCAATTATATTCACCACTAGTAAGTCTTTTTTAATTTGACACCTTAAGGTTATATCATCCAAATATCATTATTTCATATTTTCTGTTAATTTATTTTTCTCAATCATTTTTTTGATAATTATAGTAAAATAAATTGTGAAGACGTATTCAAGTTATTGAATATATATATATATATATATAACTTAGAGAAGACGTCGCCATCGTCAAGAGCTGGAGATAGCTACAACCCGTAATCCTTTGCTTGGTTGGTTTGTGAGGTAGTTGATAAATAAATACATTGAGCATTAAGGTCTCCACCAATTATTGTACCTTTTTCAAAGAAGGTCTTCCATTTTTCCTTTTTATTTCTGTTAAACCCAAATGTGTAAAAACTTAAAGTTAGTTGTGTGTTGGGTGTTGAGACGACATATATCATGTTTATGGTATCATGTTGTTGCAGTCTCCATATTTACAACCCATTCATATGCTTTGTAAGTTCAAATGATGACCACCAAGATTCATAATAATAACTATGTTAGATTCTATTATCATAACCCCTTAAGTTGACTTTCCAAGATTTTAACAATGAACAATCATGCCTTTGCTGAGTACCAAGGCTTAATAACAATAGTAATCGTTGTTTTTAAAAGATTTTATGTTTTCTTTATTTTTATAACATTTGCTTATGACCTTGAATAAAATTAGGTCAATCATATATAATTATTTAGAAGAGAAAACATAAAAGAAAAAAGAGAAGCAAATATGTAACAATGAAATAAAAAATATAAAGGAAAAAAAGAGAAGAAAACATATAACAATGAAATATATCACAATAACAAAGTGAACTATTTGAAAAGATATTATTCATGTTTAAAATTAAACTCTTGATGCCTTTAACTTTGTAGTACTATTTTCTTCAATACACTAATTTTTCGTTGATACAAATAATATATTATAAAGTGGAAAATAAGAATTTGATCATCCTAATAAAATTCTTATTTTAGCCATTTTCTTTCAATTTTTATTTAGATTCTCTTGTGAACTAAAATTTATTATAATTTTAAATGTCAAATCAATTATGATCATTTATATAATTCATATAATTAAGTTGTTTTTAAATTTATTTATAATTCTTTGATTCCGTTAAATCTACCTTCAATAGATAATTTGGAAATTCTATATATATTATGGTCTGAATCACAACGATTCATTTTTTTAATCTCTTTATATGCAGTTTCCTTAACACTTAATGATATTTTTCATATTTTGTTATATTTTTCTTACTTTTTTAATCTTCTTGTAGTCCATCAAAATAATTCTTTAATAGTACAAACTGAAAAGAATGATAATCTTTGATTAAATCAAGTATGAAACTAGTGGATTTTTTTTCTCATAATCCTCCACTAATAAACATATCATCAACTTTCATATATGTGACCTTATTTTTTACTACCACAATTTTTTTAGTCTTATGTTACATTGCACTTCTAGTAATTACATTTCAAAAAGTCATAAATTTTTTTATAAAAGCAATGATTTATCAAATGATTAAATTTTCTTTTGCAAAGTACAATAAAGAAGCAATGTTTTAAGTCATATTTCTTTTTTAGGAATTATTACAGCTTTCAGTTGATTAAACAATTTGACAAGTGAGTTTATTATATTCTATTATAAGTTTTCTCTTTTTAACCATAAGTATTCTTTTAGGAGTAGAATAATCTAATGAAGTGTGGAGATCATATTGGAATTGGGTCCTAAAAGAAACTTGAGTTTAATTTCTTGGATTATACTTGCATTTTATGGTCATATTCAAACAAAAACAAATAAAAATTGGAACATTTTAAATTTTGCAATTATAATAGAAATAATATTTAAAATAAAATTATTTTTTATGAACAATATAGATGACTAGAAACAATAATTTGGACTAGAACTAAGCCTTTGGATTAAAGGAGGTTTTAGTCATGGAAAGCAACTTGTTCCTGTTCAAATATTGACTCTCCCTCCTAAGCTCATAAGCTTAATGATGTTGGACCCTTACATTACTATTCAAGTCCCCTCTTTTTAGAAAAATGGAGACCAAATCAAATGGAGAACTTGAAATGAAAATAAATCCCTAATTGGATCGATATATATAATATTCCTTTGGAATATTGGCTATAAAAGGGCTAAGATATCTCTCTAGCTTTTCACCTCTTTGTTAAGATAAGGATACTATGAAGATGTCCAGAATAAACTATGCAAGGTTATGTGTCCTCATTGTCATCGATTATAAGCTACCTAAAGTAATCCCTATTTTGAGGCTTGATGAGGTCAATAATATATTTGAAGCCCAATTTTATGTCACTTATGTATAGAGAACAAAAACATCTATGAATAAAGAACATCGAAAGTCAATAGATCACACATTTTTGCAGGCTATTATAAGAAGCTTACTTAAATGGAAACAAGGAAAGATGATATCCTAAAAAGGTCCAAGAAGAAGAGCTATAGGTGCAAGGTTCTACTTTGGGTGTTGGACGGGTCAATGGCCCTAATTCATATTATAGTGCTTATTTTAACCTGCCTATCAACTTGAAACAACCCTTATAGAGTTGAAATGATCTCAAGCTTGGCTAAGGAGGTTATAAATGAAGACTTAAGGCTTTAGCACCACAATATAGATAATATTGCAATACACCAAAGAAGGAACAACCATCAACTCAAAAAATTTAGCAATTTGTCTATACCAAGGAAGCTCACGTGACAATTAAAAAGAGAAAACTGATTTCAATAGGGTTTTTAAGAAAAATTAAGTAGGAAAAAAGAAGGCTTCAAACTCTTTTAAATAATGTCTTTGATTACTTGGAATATTAGGGGCTCAATAGCCCCTCAAAACAAAAAGCTCTCCTCAATTACCTTAACATATTTAAGTAGAATATAGTAGGGTTGTTGGAGATAAATACGGTTGAGAATAAGTGAAAGAATATGTTTTTTTGAAGAAGGGTTGGATGATCATCACCAACCACTAAGATCACTTTTATGGGAGGATTTTGATAGCTTTTGATTCCAATAAATTCAAGATAATAAGCTCTTCCAACTCTAACCAAAACATTCATATGTTGTGCTTTGAAAATAGATCTTATAAGGCCTTTACCATTACTGAATGGAGCTTTATATTGATCTATCTTAAAGGTTTTGGTCTCCCTAACACCTTTTTCAGTTGGACTTAGGAAATCATATCAATTATTTTATATAATATTCTTATGAATGGTGAACCAATTAAAGTAATTAAAAATACTAGAGGGGTGAGACAGGGAGATTCTCTTTTCTTATTTGTTCACATTAGGGATGGAAATTCTAATTAGGTTGATCAAGTATGTCAATTTTTAGGAAGACACTTCAATTCCACTCCAAATGTAAAAGGATGGAGATTATTAACTTTGCTTCTACTAACGATCTTATGCTCTTTTCTAAAGCTAGACCAAGTTCTATTAAGGCTTTGATGATAGCTTTAGATACTTTCAAGAACATCCTAGAGCTATCCATTCACAAGTAGAAAAGCTTACTCATCCTATCTATAAGGGCATAATAAGTAGCAAACTGACTCTCAATAATCACTAGTTTGAAAATCACTAATCCCCCTAATCACATACTTAGATATTCCTAGTACTTTAAAAAGACCATCTCATGTTGATTTTCAACCTCTAATTGAAAAGGTCTAAAGAAGAATCTCTAGTTCCCGTAATCATTCACAATCTTTTATAGTTAGAATCTAACTTCTTAACTCAGTGATCAATAGCCTCCATATTTATTAGTCAGCTCACCTATTCCTTCTTAAATGTGTCGTTAAGGCATTAGATAAAATCAAGATGAAGTTCTTATGATCTGGTAATGGCTCCAAAATGTACCTATTAAAGTGAAATGGTTATATTTGTGTGCTCCAAAGTAAGAGGGAGTTCTTAGTATTAATTATATCTAATACACAAATAAGGCTTTACTTATTAAGCAAATGTGGAGGAATTTTAAGGATAAAAATTTTTGTGGATTAAGTGGCTACATGAATATCACTTAAATAACACTAGTTTTTGGTATACATAGCCTCATTATAAAACTTATGGAATTTATTAAATATGTTCAGATTAAGGGAAAAGATGAGAAGCCAACTTTCATTGAAGATAGGTGATGGAAAATCTGCCTACTTTTGGCACAATCAATGGACATAATGGGGGCCACCTTGGATTGTTAATAAATTCAACTCTCCTAAAAGTACTATACTTGATGATGCTATAGTATTGTAAGACCTAACCACTTTTAAAGGCCAATTAGAGAAAAGTCCAATGAGTAGCATCATCCAACATATTTTGGATCTCAACTTCAACCTAACCATAATGACATTCTACTTTGATATGGCCATCCCTCTGGTTCTTTAACCAATCCATCTTGCAAAGAATTCCTAAGAAAACATAAGGTCTAAGTTAAATGGCATTCCCCCTAGTCTGGAACAAATTTGCTAACCCAAGAGCTTCCTACACTTTATGGTTAGCATTTAGAGACGAGCTAAGCACAATGGATAGGATAAATAAGTTTGTCAATATGTTCTATTAATTGTGTTTTATGCAATGAGGCTCCTGAATCTAAGGAGCATCTATTTTTTTCAATATAAATTCCCTATGCTACTCTGGAAGAAGATTCAATAGCTATGTAATATAGAGACATTGAGAACTAACTTATTGGAGGTGAAAACTTAGCTCTGTTATTATTGCATTAATCAAAAGGGAGATAAATCATCTGTAAAATAACAACGGGAAACATAATGTATGTCATTTGGTAAACATAATGTATGTCATTTAACACTTCAAAACTCTATTAAAGTTAGTCAAAAATACTCTAGGAACTACAGAACATTACAAGACTTCAAATTATGGCTTATGAACTCCAAAATTTATGCACTTAAAATATTCTATCTTGATGGCCGCTCTAATAATTATTTCAAATGGTCCTAGATTAATATCAAACAAGATAAATAACTACATTATTATAAGCTAATATCTTCAAGAAAGACTACTTCTTATGGAAAACAACATACATGCATATATATTCCTTGAAAATGTAAGTTTAGGCTGGTACTTACAAGAGTAACACCTGAATTGGAATTGACTGAACTAAAAAAAGAAGTAAAAAGAAGAACTAGTGTGGATGGGTAACCTTAACCATATTGTGCACTTACAAAATTCCATTTATCTAAAATATTTTTAGTAAGCGCATGCAAAGAATTCTTAAGGCTTTTTGGTTGAAATTGATGGAGAACTAAAGAGTAGTAAAAAGATAAAACACTTGTCCTAGACAAGAAGACAACTGGAAAAGGGCATTTACAATTAAAATATTTCAAGTTTCCCATATAATGGTCTGTTGTACATGTTTATGATTAGAGGTATCATATAGTGGTTCTAAGGATCTTGTGTGTAATAACTAACTCTCCAACTTTATATTGAATTTACCTTTAACTTTTCAAGAAATTTCAAAAATATAAATAGTTAATCAACATCAACAATCTTTCTAAATAAAAATTTGACAAAAAATATTAATCAACATTCACATTAAGTATAATAACCAGCAAGAAAATTTAATCAATAATTATTAATTAACAGTTATCGTTATACTTTTAAATCATCTAATTCGGCTTCTAAAAGGATGTTATTGAGCGTCCAGCTATTTGTTTTAGGGTGGGAGAGAAGCTGAAATTTTATGTTTTCTTCTTTTAAGATTTTGTTCCCCCTGATTTTTTCTTTATTGGAAGTTTGGAGTTTCAAGCTTCTCCATTTTACTAGAATTGAGTACCTTTTATTTGGTCTTTTCCTAGTTTTTTGTTTCTCTTCTCAATTTGTTCACTCTTTAAAGTTGGTGTCTTTACGGTGATTTCTGCCAAAAACTCTACCTTTTTAAAGATCAAAGTTTAAAGCTTTCTTCTTTGTCAAGATCAAAAGTTCAAAGTTTTATCATTTTGTTGGGTTTTTGAAGAACTGCTCTGCCTCTCAACATCATCTTGCTCTTTTGTAAATATTTTACTATTTTGAGAAAAATAAA
>JAOQMP010000002.1:36400521-36410908 GCA_027563575.1 Erythroxylum pedicellare
TGTTTTGTGTGTATTAACTTCTGATTTTATAAAAAGGTTTAAAGATCTATTCAACCCCCCTTCTAGATCGTTTACAATGTGGTGATACTTCCATTATGCATTTCTATTTGACTACTTTCCATGCTTTTGCAGAGTTTGAACAATTGAACAGTAGATGATCATGTGTTTCCTGATCAATGTTACAAAAGTGATGATTAATTTCAAACAAGTAACAAAAGTAAAGAAATATATACCTAGATTAAGTTTGTCTATTTGATGAAATGCAATGGGGATCCCAAAATTACCGAACACATCATTGTATACCTCCATTTATGAGCTAAAGACATCTTGTGTCATCTTATATGCAACAATTGTTGTGATAGTTAATAGCATTCTCCTATTAACTTCACCTTTATTTGCAAAACTTAGTCTAAAATAGACAATAGGATTTAAAAATACTCTGGCTACAAACAATAGAGAGTAAAGTTGTCTAATCTCTCATTAAGACTGTAAGATAAGGTGTATACAAATAAGACATTTTTCATATTGATCTTGATTGTTTTATTCGCCCTCTTTATGGCATCACTAAAATAATTTATTGTTACCTTCTCACTACTATTAGCTAGATGAAGTACTCTCACCAAAGGCTCATAAACTCGGATGTCAAATTAATATTAGGACTAAAATACATGATCTTTAAGTATAATTATCAAAACCTCTATTCTAGTATTAGATTTAGCATACTGAGATGCAACTTATTTATCATTTATAAACATTTATCTCAACTCTTATTTCATAAAAAATACTAAAGTGATAAGAATTTAATAAAAACTCTGGTAATAGCAATACGATATAAATTTCTCCTATTGGTGAAACTATTTCTCATCAAATTTAGGATTTATGCACTATTATAGATGAATTTGGTCACTTTTCTTGCTTTCTACACTTTCTTATCAATAATAGAAAAATATCTATGATCTATATTTTTCAACATGATGTCAATAAAATGTGCATCACAAAGAGTCTAATAAAAAGAATTACACCTCCTTTTCAACCATTTTTTAGCTACTTTATAAATAGAATTATTATCAGCGATGAATTGTACAATATTTTTAGGCCTAAGTTTATTCACAACTTCATTAAATGTCTAAAATAGATTATCAACGTTTCTAACAAGTCCAAATACATCAATGAATTTCAAAAACACCATCCCCTTAGCAAATAAGCTAAAAAATTGATAATAAGCACATGTCTTTTATTTACCTAATTATCACACATAATTAAACTTCTATAAATTGCCCAAGTCATTCTTCTTTTATCCAAATAAATTTTTATTTCATAAACAAAGTTGCTCTAAAGATTACATCTATAGTCATCAATTGAATGAGTTTTATATCCTGGATTACATGAGGCAATAACACCTAACATATGTTGGTAATAATAAGACTAAACAACATTAAATGATACACATGCATTATACTACCATCTAGTCATTGTTGTGTCCAAATTATGAGCTACTTCTTTAGATTATAAGACACTATGAATTGAAGGTTAAGCTCTAGAAGTTGTTTATGGTGCAAAAAAATTATGCACTTATCTTCTTTTCATCCTCACATTAGGGGTAATAATCCTCTTGTTGGGTAAAAATATCACCTTTAAAATCTCCAATACCATCTTGACCACTTGAAAAAGAACTTCTACTACCAATTTCATAATTCATTCTTTTCTTTATATCTTTTTCATATTGATACCTTTTAAACAAAGTTTTCATTTTTTTACTTCACATCATGACTAACTTTCTTACAAGGCTCCACATTGTCTTTGATCCTAGTTAAATGGTTTTTTCATATGGTGATTTCCTCATCTTTCACATGTTTGTTGCAATACAAACAAATAGTATGGTTTATTATATCATGAATCAATCTAGTATAAGCTCAAACTAGATCATTGAATCTTCTTAAACCTAAAGAGATTAAATTATTAGGAATATTAGAATGTCCCTTTGTTTATCTATAAAAATAGATAAAGACATATATCCATATGTCAAGAATAAAAATTATTAACCATAACTAATAAATCTAAATCTTCCCGTGGACATATTTATTAACATGTAATGAGCTGATTTTACCTAATAGATGAAGCAACATTATCTTATTTTAGAACCATGTTATACATATTAAGCTTGTTACTTACTTGTTTGGAAATAAAGTATAACACATAGATCTAACTAGTTTTTACTTTTTATACATTCTTAACCTTAACTAATTGACCATATTTTATACAGAAACTGAAAATCATCAAAATTTTATACTTACCTATTATTATTTTCTAAGATTTGGACAATTAAGTATAATAACTGAAATATTTAATGAAAATGTAAACATTGTATATATAAAACTAAAACCCTCCTAATTTACTTTTTCAAACAAAAGTTAAGAGCATCATAGACCTAATTAAGTACCACCTAATTAATTATTCAAGATTGCAAAATCCAATCCAATTTTGTAATAAAACTTGAGTGTCAAATACAATAAACAAGCAGTCATTCAATGATATGATAAATACAAGTTATAATACATCAAGTATTAGAAAATTATATGGAAAATCTTTTATTACCAAATATATATAGCAGGTTAAGCAGTAAGTAGAGAGTTCATGTCTTAGACTTAGAGCTGATGAGAGGACTAGTGAGTAGATTGGCTAGGGGTGACGGGCATACAAATATGGAAGGCAAGAATTCCACCACATAGTGACTAATTCTGGGAGTTATGGTTACAATGGAACTGAGACTAGAAGTAGCAGTAAGAATCTTTGTGATGATGAATCTAGGTCGGGAGCTACTATATTTGTGATGACAGATGGGGAACTACTATGTTTATAAGCTAATGAGCTCATCAAGTTGGTGATAATGATTTGGTGTATAGATGAAGGGATATGGAGTGACACAATGAGAGATAGGAGTTAGAGTAACGACTAGACTTAGGTGTCATTGAAATGTTTACATGCCAGTGCATCTGATAGATGACTCATTATTTTATCTTCTTGTTTATGTTCATTATGCTATCTCATGTGAGATACAGTAACATCAGAAGCATATAGTCTTTGAAGTCTCGGAGTTAGCAGGAAATAATACATCAGCTTCCAAGGTACTAATTTTTGTTTCATAGAACGCTTTCTAGGCTTGAACCTAGATTGACCACAAAATTTGCAGTCTTATAATTCCACATCATCTTCCTAATACAAAATTCATATCAATTTGCAACAATCAATATTTTCAACAGGCAAACCAAGACTTTTAATAAGTTTTTCATATTGTAAAAACTATCAACCATTGTATAATTAGGAGGCAATGATTTATTATACCATCTAAGAATTTTATCAAAACTACAATCAGAAATATGTCCTTCATACTTTATGTTCAATATTCGAGCAATTGAATACAATTAAGTCATTGTCTCATAATTTGACCATAATTCTTGGTCAACTGAGTGTAGTAAGTCAAAAAACTATTTTGCATTTGAGTTTGGTTCTTCTTCAAGATTTTCTATATTTTCCTGAAAGGTATAACCGGCTGCATCATAAATCATTTACATGTAAGGATTTTAATTTACATCCACAATATTTGTTCTAATCGAATTCGCCCTTCAAACTCATTTAAGTTCACTAATGATTGTACTTTATTACCCCTTGAGGTGCTACAGATCAATAGTTCCTCATGTCATGTCCACTCAAAATAATTAGGAACAAACCCTTTTCTCAACAAATGCCCATTCACTTCATCAATAGGAAGGAAATGAATATGTTTGCACTTTTTACATGGACATCTAATCTTTGGGCCATCCATATATGTAGTTTGAGAACATGTATAATGAATAAAAGCTTCAACTCCCTTAACAAACTCAGGATTAATGAAACTATCAGCTGTTAATCATCTATACATCTTAGATCTATCAACATTACTCATTTATGCAAAACTATTAATTTCAAGCAGTGATTCCATAGTCAGTATCCTTCATGTTCCGCAAAGTTTACATAACATCTAAACTTTACATAACATCCCCTAAGTATTAACCAATTGAATTAATCCCCAAATTAAGAAAACAAGTTCTCATTATGACTCTTAGGCTCATGGTATTTTTCACTGATAAGCCTCACAAGAGTTGTATCACGAGTTATGGGTTAAGATCAAAAGTTAATTAACAAATGTATGGATTTTGAATTCCTCTTTAATATTTTTGGCAACTATCTTGTCTGTATTCTCAAATATGGCAAAATTATTTATTAATTGAAGATCTTTTTTTCTGTTTGTAATCATATATGTTAGAAGAGATTTCAAAGATGCACTTAAGGACGTAAAAGGGAAAAGCAACAACGCTCTCTTTGGTATGGGAACATAAAATGAATTACTTAATTTTATAAAGTTGGAAGTTTGATATTTAACCTAAAGTAATCATGTACTAGTAACAAAAATAATAAGTAAAGATAAAATATTAATAATTTGATTAATAAATTATTGTAACATATAAAATTATCTAATATGTTTAGAAGAAAATTATTATTATATTAAAAAGATGCATGTAAAGATTCACACATGAAAAGTAAAAAGAATCTAATCAATTCAAAGAGCATCAATGAAATAACCCATTAATAAAATCCAGATATTTTGAACTATAATTCTAACCCATCATATATTAATTTATTGATAAACCGAAGTTCATATCATAGATAAGTTTCGGATGGTGCAAGTCATTTACATTAAAAATGCAAGAAGTTCAAATGGGAGGTTTAAACCACAAATAAATACCCAAATTAAACCAAGTACACAAAAAACTAGTAAATAACAAAACTCACTTACCTCAACCGACACTCAAAAGAAGTCATTGAAGTACGTGAAGGAAGAAGATGACAGAGCTTGAGTGAGCTGACGACCAACTAAGATAACCAAAACAAAGCAAAGAAGACAATGACAATTAAAGCAGTACGCAAATTGATATAAATTCATGTCCATAAGTCTTAGATATAACACTTGATTGTCACCATGTCATGCAAGAAAATCCAGTCATTTTCCTTTTAAAACATAAAAAAAGATGATAAAAGTTCTTTTTTCAATGAAAAAAAAGATGTAAAATGGATATGGTGCAAAATATAGAAACAGGTACAAATTCAATTAAAATGTGTGAAAAATTATTGTTGACATTGTCAACTAGCAAAGGAAATGAATGTCAAAACTGAATACCTGTTGAAGCTTCTCTTCAATCTCCTTGAAAATAGAAATATTGCCAACAAATGAGTTCTTACAACCAAGCAATAAACAATAAGATCTTAAACAGGAACATTAAGTATTTGAAAGATATCTTAAATCAACTGGATAAACTTGAGAATCTTACTTTTACATTTTTTCACTCAATTCCTTTAAATAACATCTTAACAATCTAGAGGTAACAATTTATACATCCATAACATACTTATTACTGAATAAACACACAAGATATGAAAATTTGTGGCCATGGAAGAACCTGAAACTTTCAATACGAAGCATAATCAAGCAAGGCCAACAAAACAAGCAAAAAAAGTATAATCTAAGCTTCAATAACGTTTTATGGATTCCCATCAAACTAAAAACAGACAACAAAAACTCTTAAACAAAGTACATGGACAAGGTTATTGTTTGAGGAACCTATCCACACAAAATCTGAAAGACATCTAAATAAAAAAAATTATGATAGACTAAAAACATTAATGAAACTAAAAGTACACAAAGAGATCTAATAACCAACAATGTTCCAATACCTGAAAAGCATCTATGAAGGGGGGGGGGAAATAATTCATTCATGTCCCTTACTTTTAGTTATTATTAACTCAGACGTGCAACTACAGTAGGGGCTAAGTACTAGAATGGTAATGATTGGATTACGAGGAGTTCAACATGTCTTAAATAACCGAGTCAAAGCAGTTATACAAAGAAGTCATTGACGCAGTGGGCAACTAAAAGTCTAAAATGATGCCACTGAGACATAGTCCTAGCAGTGGAAACCCTCTCATAAATATTACTGTGGGAATCAAAACAAAACAAACGATGAAAAACTGAGGAATGGGGGAGAGTAAGACAAGAAATGGAAGCTCAAGTATTTATGGAAAGTAGGTCTAATCATAATTTGAAAGGGAAAATGAGAATTCTTACATCTATAACTCATTATCTAGTTAGTAGGAAAGCCACATTACACGCATGAATGGTATAATTATAAGCATACCAGCATTTTTCGAGTTTAGTGATTATGTATTGGATTATTGGGATTAACAAATTCTCATTAGGAAAAGAATAGAGAGTCACCTATTAGGACATAAGAGGAGATGAAAATGACACTGAGGAAACGTTTAGTGTCAAGTTATTATAGAGATCTTTATCAAAGATTACAAATATTAACTCAAGGTTCCAAAATTGTGAAAGAGTTCCATAAGGAAATGGAGGTTGCTATGGTAATGACAAAGATGGAGGAAGACTGAGAGACAATAATGACTTACTTCATTTATGGACCAGATTAAAAAATTACTAATGCTTTCAATCCATATTAATATATGGAGTTAGAGGATGCAATGTATATGGTCATCAAGGTATAAAGATAACTTAAAAAAAGAACAAACTATGGAGTAAAGAGGATGAAAAAGCTCCAAAGATAAAGCATGAAACATTCACACCACCAGTGCAAGCATTAAGTTGAGAAAAAGTTAAAACTGATTCCACTTCAATAATTAAGAATTGAGATATTAAATAATTTTAAGTGCTTTGAAAAAGGGTATATAGATTCTTAATATTCCATCAAAAAGTTGATGATGTTGAGACAGGATGGAAAAAATATGTTCAAGATTAAAAAAGAGGTGAATGAGAATATTTCTAATTTAGGGGACGCTAATGAAGATGAGTATATTAAGAGGCCTAAAGAGGGAAGAACGCTGGTCATTATAAGGGAATTGAGTTTGCATGCAGGAGAGGATGATGCACATGAGTATCAAAAGAACCTCTTCTATACTAGATGTGCCATTAAGGTTTAGGTGTGTAATATAATCATAAATAGAGGGACTTATGTCGATATAGTAAGTATCGAGTTGGTGGAGAAGTTTGGGTTGACAACTATAAAAGAACCTAAACCTTACAACTTATAATGATCGAATGATAGTCAAAAGGTTAAAGTTACCAAGCAACTCCTTGTTTCTTCCTCGATTGGGAGGTACAAAGATGATATATTATGTGATGTGATGCATATACAAGTTGACCATATTCTATTAAGGCATGATTAGAAATTTGACCAAACAACTATACAAGATGGATATAAGGATAGATACTAGATCAGGTGGGTGTTTAAAACAATGATATTGTAAACTAGCAATCATCCATTATCATATATGTTTCTTCTTTTAGCTCTATAGGATGGTCAACTGGGTACTAAAGGGCATCCAAATAAATCAAAACTATATTTTGGGAGCCATTTCCGCTAGAAGGTTGTTTTTGATGGAGAAATTGAATTTTGCATGTGGCAATAGATGTTCGTTGAGGGTGCTAGGTCTTACTGATGTGATACTAAAACTTCACCAGGGTTGAGTTGCCTTACCTTAATTATATACTACTTCATCAAAATCAATAGCTTCTGGTACAAATAAAATGAGGAATGCTATTACTAAAAAAAAAAGAGTAGTGTGTCAATAAATTTATGGACTTAGCTGCTGGGACTCAAGTATGGTTAGATTTAGGATTGAAAGAAAAATAGTAGATGAGATATAAGAAGAAAAAGAAAAAGAAAAATTAAAGTGGACCTAAATAAATTCTATTTTAAACTCCAGCTCAAAAAATCTTCGGTGTTAATTCTTTAGTTTTTGATACTAGGAGTCCAACAAAGTCAAAGACCAAATCCACAGTCCAACAATGGCCCTTTATTTCTTGATCTCCATACGAAATCCCAAGTACAATGACCAAAAATCTCAAGCCTTAAATTAGAAGACAAAGTCCTAATTATGCCAGTCTCATTTTACTAACCAGTCCAATCTAATTCAAAAGCTAAAATTAAAGGTAAAACCAAATCCAAATCTAAATTTAGGTCAAATTCCATCTAAATTCAATCAAATCCAATACTATGAAGCTCAAAACCATTAGTCCATTTGCTTTTTCAACTCAGGTTGTTGCAGTTTTACTCAAAAAGTTTGTAAATTGTCTATTGTTTGAGGAACCTATCTACACAAAATCTGAAAGACATCTATACGAAAAATAGTGATAGAATAAAAACCCAAACCGATGATTACCCATACAATCAATCCACAAACATAGTTTGCAAATGATGAAAATAGTACACAAAACTCAGTTAAAAACAAAACCCACTCACCTCAATCGATGAATAAATGAAGACGCAAAAGGAAGAAAGGAACAAAAGCACACGAAGGAAGAAAGGAACCGATGCACGCGAAGGCGCAGAACGAAAACACAGAAGAGAACCGAACCACACAAAGGAAGAAGATGGATGCAGAAGTAAGAAGATGGACGGCGAGAAGGGAACTGAAGCCCGCACATAGCGATAGAGAACCGGCAACAATAGAAAAAATGAAAGAGAGGAGAAAATGAACATCGAGGGGGGATTTGGTGGGTAAGTTAGATGTTTAACGAAAAAATGTCATCTAGTGACGACATCGTTTTTGATTTATACAAAATATTGAAGTCGAAGCTAACGGTGGTGTTTAAATTTTAATTTTACCGACAGAATAACTTTTCTATCGATAAATCACTGATAGAATCCAGTTTTGTTGGTACACCTCGATTTTTATTTTTGTCTCAAAGCATTCTTGACAAATTTACGAACGAAATGACTATTCCATTGCTATATTCTGTCAGAAAATTTGTTGGGATACTTTCCTTCCATCTTTACCGATAGAAAATTTGTTCGTCACTAAATACAAATTTTTTTGACAATTTTTCAGACTAAAATTGATTTTCGTCGCTAATTACCTACAGTTTATTTACCGTCAGTAATATTTCGTTGGTAATTTGTAATTTTCTTTTAATGTACTATGTTTATAAGCTGGTGAGTTTATCGAGTTGGTGACAATGATTTGGTGTATGGACGGAGGGAAATGGAGTGACTAAGACAATGAGAGATAGGGAGTTAGAGTAACGACTAGACTTAGAGTAGACGGCAGCAATCTAGTGAGTGGTAGTCACGTATGTTTGTAAGAGAGTGAGTTAGAGAGAGTGAGACAGAGAGATTAATTCAGTGACTTGAAGAGAGGGGGAAGGGGAAGGGAGTGACTGCTACTGCTAAGAATAGAACTTAGAAGCGGTGAGCCGAGTTTTGTACCATACCAATCGGAAACTGATGCAAAATTCAGTATTTTAGTACCGACCATTGATATCGACCAATATCGACTTTTTCCACTGATACCGACAAATATTTGATCGATATTTTATTTAAAAAATTGAAAGTCTTATTTGCAAAATAATAAAAGAACAAATCCCTTCCCCATCATTTGTCTCTCATTTTACTCTCTCTCTCCTCTCTTACCTAGTGTCCTAACCCAACCCTTTTCTCTAATCTCCTCCCTCACGTAGGTAGTCACCAACCACCACGCGCCACCATCGGAGTTCAGACCGTCTACCCATCTGATAATGCTATAGCTGTGAAAATTGCTACGAACAAGGCCTTCATGCTCATCAAATCAATTAATGAGATTACCCATCCGATAATCCTATAGCTAGATCACACCTTTGTGCAAGCTAGCTAAGATCCATAGTTTCTTGCTATGGAAACTCAATCCCTTCATTCTATTGCTCTTTGTCTTGAATTTTGTCAACAATTTTTCCACTCTCAAATTAATATCAATCAACACAAAAGAAATGGAGGATGAGATCGCACATACTTGAGATCTAAGACTTTTGGGTGTATAATCTATAGATGATCAAGAAGAATATGAAGAAGAAGATAACATTTGTGAAGTGGAGAGATGAATGGCTTTGGAGATTGAAATTATTAACTAAATCTAAATGAAAATGATCTGGTCTGGACATATACATGATTGCTTCCTCTGGAGTCTCTCTAACAATAGAGAGGGCCCATATTTTTTTTTTCATTAGTTTGCATTTTGCAGTTAATAATATAATTTATAATTCAATTTTAATTACCATGTTAATAAAGTTTCTTCATTTTTAAATTAAAGTGAATGAATTTAAACTTGTAATAACATAGTTTTTTATTAAATTACTATTAATTTAGTTTCTTATAGTTAAAACTATATCTCATTCATAAAAATAAAATAAAAATTTCAATAAATTCAATTCGAAATAATAATTATGTTTAAATTTTATAATTTTATTAAAAATTTTAGCTAAAAATTAAACCTAACAAAATATTTTTATTGTAATATTTTAAAT
>JAOQMP010000002.1:36420871-36431032 GCA_027563575.1 Erythroxylum pedicellare
ATTTCAAATAAATATTAATTACTTATTATATTAAAATAACATAACATTAAAATAAATATTATATAAGGGATTAAATGAATTTATTTAATTAAAAATAATTTATCTTTAATTTTTATATAATATGTAATTATTGTTAGCGATAAAAATATAATTAAGAACTAAAAATGATTTTATTTTTATTTAAAATAAAAATGAAAATGAAAAATGAAAACGAGAAAACTACCCCAAAAAAAAAAACAATCAAACGTCACTTTACTATAGGACTGGTTAACCGCGGCGGAACTCCAAGTTCTGATCCCTTCATAGTCCATTCTCTGGCATCTAAGTTGCTCCTTAATTTCATCATATTCAGAGTTTGTCCGCAGAAGTAAGGCCTGAAACCTATTTGCCCAACTTCTTGCCTTCCTATTTCACCCATCAGACAGCAATGCATCTACCAACCATACCACAGTTTTATTGTTACAACCCATACAGGCAATGATTGTTCAATCTGTACGTCTTAAACTGGCATGGGTTCCCCTCTCATTTTTCTTTGTGAAGATTTATACTGACAAACACTACAGGGGCCGTCATTCGATTTTGGATCATATCCTAACCAAACCGTTTGTAGAAAGTGAAAGTCTCCATCTTGAGTCAAAATAAAACAATGGATAAACATGGATGTTAGACGACCCACAAACCAAAGGCCCTGAAGCAACGTCCTCCTCAGTCCTCACAAAAAACCATTCCTAACTTGGATGAGTCACCGAGTAGAAATGTTCTTCAATTAAAATGCAACTCTACTTTCACTTTCTTCCCATCAATACTTCCCCTTCTTTGCTCCTTAAACCCTTCAAAACCCTCAAGCCTCTCTGCTCCCTCTCAGACACCCACAAACTCGCTCTCACGCACTCCCTTCAAGCTCAGACCCTCCAGACTCTCGAATGGCCCTCACTCTGCCACCGACTCTCTCCCTTCACCTCAACTTCAATGGGCCATTCGGCTACCCAGAACGCGAACATCCCCATTGGCCAGAGCTTGGAGGAGAGCCTGAAACTCCTCGACCAGACCGAGGCAGCATTGAACGTTATGGAATCTGGGCCTTTGAATCTTTCTGAGATCGAGGACATAAGGGCCATTGTCAATTCTGCGACTTCTGGGACTTTGCTCACTGTTGGTGAGCTATGTGTCGTGAGGCGGACTCTGAGTTCTGCAAGTGCCATTTTGGAGAAGTTGAAAGAAGAGAAGTACAGCACGCAATCTCTTTCTCTGTTTATTGAACATTTCGTATGTTTTTAATGCTTAGAGCTAGGCTGCCGACAAAGGGTCTAGTATGCTTGGTAGTACATATACGTAATATCTCTGAATTGAGCTAGTGGATTCTAGTTTCTTTTTTAGTTTGAAGGTATTTCCAACTGTTTCCTTTTTTTAATTTTTCTCAAGAACTTCTACTGAAAGATGTCAGTGTTACATTCCATACCTTTTCAATGATGATTATGTGGAATTAATCTTACATATGAATAGGTCTTTCCCTCTGCTTGAAATACTTCAAAGTTGCAATTTCCAGAGAGAACTGGAGCAAAAAATAGCATTTTGCATAGACTGCAATCTTTCAATAATTCTTGATAAAGCCAGTGAAGACTTGGAGATCATTAGGTCTGAAAGGAAAGAAAACTTGGAAAATCTAGATCTTTTGTTGAAGGAAATATCAACTCGGATTTTTCAGGCGGGGGGTGTAGATAAACCACTAGTAACCAAGCGGCGTTCTAGGTTTTGTGTGGGAGTTAGAGCTTCACACAAATATTTAGTTCCAGACGGTGTGGTTCTAAATGTTAGTGGTTCTGGTGCAACGTATTTTATGGAGCCCAGTGAGGCAGTGGAATTGAACAATTTGGAAGTCATGCTTTCCAATTCTGAGAAATCTGAGGAAATAGTTATATTAAGCCTACTGACCTCTGAAATTGCAGAATCAGGGACGGAAATCAAACATTTGTTAGATGGATTTCAACAAATTGATCTTGCTTTTGCTAGAGCTGCTTATGCTCAGTCGGTTGCTGGGGTCCGTCCTATTCTAACTTTTCAAGGCCACGGAGTGTTATCCTGTGCCGAAGCAGAAGGTGCATTAACAGTAGATATAGAAGGTATACGACACCCATTGCTTCTTGGATCATCTAACAAAAGTTTGACTAATGTCCTTGAATCCAACTCTGTGGAGTTAACTGAGCCAGATAGGGTAAATGGTGTAATGGTTACTAGACATTTGTCAGACAACTTGACTGATTTTCCTGTGCCTATAAACATTAAAGTGGGATCTGGAATCAGAGTGGTTATCATCTCAGGACCTAACGCTGGAGGTAAAACTGCTTCAATGAAAACTCTTGGCATGGCTTCTATTATGTCAAAGGCAGGCTTGTTTTTACCTGCAAAGAATGTCCCAAGGCTTCCTTGGTTTGATCTTGTTCTGGCAGACATTGGGGACCACCAGGTACAAGTTACTTGTTCATGGGAAATTACTGCTCTGTTCTGTTTGTTGGCCCGTTCCATTCTGACTCCAATATTCTTTCATTGAAGTCTCTAGAACAAAGTCTCTCAACTTTCAGTGGACATATAACGCGGATTAGTAAGATCTTGGACGTGACCTCAAAAGACTCGCTTGTTCTTATTGATGAAATCTGTAGTGGAACTGATCCTTCAGAAGGGGTGGCACTTTCAACTAGCATCTTGCAGTATCTAAAAGACCACATAAACTTAGGCGTTGTGACTACTCATTATGCTGATTTAAGTCTCCTAAAAGATCAGGATGCTCAATTTGAAAATGCGGCTATGGAATTTTCTCTTGAAACTTTACAACCTACTTATCAAATCCTCTGGGGTAGTACTGGTGATTCAAATGCATTGAGCATTGCTAAACTAATGGGTTTTGATGTCAGTATTCTTGAACGTGCACAAAACTGGGTTGAGAAGTTAACTCCTGAAAAGCAACAGGAGCGAAATAGTTTGATCTATCAATCATTAATGGAGGAAAGAAACAGATTAGAAGCTCAGGTCCAGGAAGCTGCATTCCTTCATGCAGAAATTATGAAGCTTTACAATGAGGTAGAATTTATAACTTCCGAGCAATCTTTACAGCTTTTAATTTGTTATCTTTCTTTTGTAATACTGCTATAAGTTCATATTTTGGTTCACAATATCACTGATAAGTCATGAGCACTGGTGATTGGCGCTTTGCTGTTGCACAATTTGTAGCCCTATTGAGACTTGATTCTCTTGTGTTAGCATTGACAAACTCTTGAACGATAACAATAACCAACTTCCTATAAATCAGGTACTGTTTCGCCAATTTTAACCATGAAAGCCTGAGATAATAAGTGATTCTGCTCTTGCCTGTCTTGTTGCCTAGGTTTTCAAATGTGAATTATTCATGAGGATATTCTCAAAAAAAAGTTTATTCATGATGCCTAAAATAGGATGGATAGGAACCAGAAAATTGGAGTATATAATTTTCTGAACAGTGAGATAGAAAATAATAAAAAAATATCATACACTATTCTGGATTAATATTTATGGTATGCTACCAGTTGTTTATGTTATCTCCTTTTCTACCTTGTTTCTCATTTTTTCTTAACACGATCAAGATTAAATATGAGGCAGAAGATCTTGATCAACGTGTGCCAGCACTAATGGAAAAGGAAGAACAGCAGGTTAAAGAAGAGCTAAAAGCAGCAAAATCTCAGATACATGATGTGGTTCAGGAATTTGAAAACAGACTCAAAACAGTGAGTCGAGATCAATTCAGTTCTCTTATTAGGGCATCCGAAGCTGAAATTGCTTCCATAGTCGAAGCACACCGTCCTAGGGATAATCTAACTCTCAGAAAAGTTGATACTACTCCCTATACCCCACAGATCGGGGAACAAGTCCAAGTGAAGGGACTGGGAGGGAAGTTAGCAACTGTAGTTGATGCACAGGCAGATGATGAGACAGTCTTAATCCAATCTGGTAAAGTGAGAGTTCGTGTGAAAAAGCACCACATCCGAGCAATTCCAATTAACAAAAGGAGAGATGCTACTGATTTAGCTACGGGTTTAAAGAGACAGGTGTGTAGAATATCATAATACATAAATTATATAAACATATAATATTTTTGGGCTTCTCATTTCATTTTCATATGTTTGTATAAGTAAGTTTATATGAGTATGTAGTCATACTTGTTTAATCTGCTTGATGGAAGATGTTCCTCCTTTTGTCTCTCTTATGGAGCTCTGGACTTTCTGCATCCAAATTTTTGATTTCGATTAAATAGTGAAGTCGTGATTTTTTAACCGCACGTTTAATCAGATTTAGCTTCTTAAACAATTTCTAGGTTTTCTTAGAATCAAATTCTTTTGTAGAAGATAAATGAATTGATACTTAGGAAAAGTTACAGAAAAGAGTCCTGAACCAGACAAACAAGCTGTGATAACAGGGTTTATCCCAGGGGCTTAGTTACAAAAGGCATCCAGATAGCCTACCCGAAAACTAACAGCAAAAGTTGGGAAGTCTAATAAGATCATCCAAATGATCTCTCATAGTTGCCTCTTTATCATCTTTCTATCTGTTTTAGGAAAAGCAGCCTTTGGTGATGAAAACAGATGAGGAGATTTCTTATGGTCCGAGGGTGAAGACATCAAAGAACACTGTGGATCTTCGCGGAATGCGGGTGGAAGAGGCTGCTATCCAACTCAGTATGGCCTTATCCGCGAGTGAGTCACGTTCTGTTATCTTTATTGTACATGGGATGGGCAGTGGAGCTGTGAAGCAGCGTGCACTGGAGATATTAGGAAAGCATCCCCGTGTTGCCAAGTATGAACCAGAAAGCCCATTGAATTTTGGCTGTACAGTTGCTTATACAAAATAATGTCATTTTTCATGGCTGGTGCCTTGGTCTTGGTGGATTGCATGATTAATGTGTTGGGTTGCACAATTAGTTATTTGAATTCTTTTTCCGAACAGATTGCCCTGGGTTATAGTTTGCATAACTGAGTGGTATGTCAATCCTTTTGTGGTTCTTACATTTGATCAAGTTTCATACATGAAAATGAATCTACGAAGCCATTGTATTTACAGCTTCTATGCATGCTATGAAATAGTATACTCTATACGGAGTATAATATATTCATTGCTTATGGAAGTAAGCTTTATATGGGTGCGTAGCTTACATTCCACGTTTATTGCATGGTGAGATGGGACTATACATATCCATTAGCTTTCACATTTACAAGCTCCTTTAGCAAGTACTTATCCGAAGTTGTGTGTTTGATGCTGTGAACTCATTGGGTGTGCAAATGGGCAAATATGTAGAAACGGAATCTTGATTTATTGAAACAGTATGATTGAGCAAAGTACCAATCATATATTTCTCTTAATTAATCTGCCATGCTATTGACAATCAGAGAAGAGTTTAATATAGAAAACCAAGTTTAGCTCAATCATACTGTGGTTTATGACCATACCCAGTAGTAGTATACTTAAAGCATAATAGAGTTAACGCCTTTGCTCCTTTTAAGTTCAATGCCTGCCAGTTGGTCGTCCCCAACCAACGGTGGATTTCCAATGAGGAGGCAGAGGACTATGGACATCAACATCTGCTGTCCTCCCTGGGTCAGGTTCACGAGCCAAGCCGCTCATGTTGTTATGAAGCTCTTGATAAGTACCGATCTGAGAAAATGAGAGTTTGGGAGCAGGAGGGACTTTGCGACCATAACATACTCCTATGATTAATGACATAGTTAAGGCTGTCAAAATCCATGATTTCAGTGTTGCCATTTTATGGAGAGGCTGCGGCGGATGTGTGCTTGGGATGGTTTTGTTTTGTCCATTTTATATAGTGAATTCAAGGTGTTCGCCGTTCAGCGCATGCTCTGAGCGTGAATAAGAATTGGTTCCTTCCTTATCCTAATGTCAGTCATGCTCAGCACATGCTTTGAGCGTGAATAAGAATTGATTACTTCCTTATCCTAATGTCAGTCATACTCAGCGCATGCTTTGAGCGTGAATAAGAATTGGTTACGTCGTATCCTAAGTCAATCATACTTGCCTAGTATAAAACTTGTGCCTAAAATTTGCGACACAAGTTTGGAATAAGTTGAACTGCACGTACGCTCGCGTGCCGTATAAATGCATGTATGAAATGATTATTTTTTTTAATAGTCTCCCACAAACCAAAGGTAGTTAAAAAACCTATCTTATTAATTCAACGAGTTCATGGTCCGCTGTAGCCAACACCGGTCTTGGGAGGTGAATGCCGACCCAGGTCACCTGCAACAGTTTTCCTATGCGGGTCAGGCTCACGAGCCGAGTTGATTAGTTTATTGTCTGGGTTCATTGCTAATGCCCCGAGGAAACAAGGCCTTGTCTGCAGCTTCACCTATTTCAGTCGGTTTCAAAACCCTGTAGGTAAACAGGGAGCACATGACCATAACACACCCCCAGGATCAGTGACAAAGTTAAGGGTGTGAAAACCCACAATCTTGATGCTGCCATTCTCATACATGAATAGGATGGCTTTATCTTGGTAGTTTATGTAGTGAACGGCGTAAGTGTTTCCATTGAACATACTCTTAGGATTGGGTATATTATACACAGTATAATCAAAATATGCTCTTGGGATCGGGCTTTAAGCTCAAGAATGATTAGGTTTGTTCTGTCAATGCCAATATATTGTTATTATTTAACTTAAATTACAAATTGATTGATTAATTAAATTTAACATATGAGATTTCATATATATCTTCTTAGTCTTTATCTCTTTATATTAAGACTTTGTTAGTATGTTAAACAAAAATCCTTTATGGCATTAACATAATTCAATATAGACAAAATTATCAACGGCGCATGTGTCCAATTTGAATTTTAGGTAAGATTTTCGTGAAGAAGATTAACGGAAAGTCTAACTTAAAAGCGATTAGTAAAATTAAAAGATTGAATGGAAAATCTAGTCGATTAGTAAAATTAAAGGATTGAATAGAAAATCTAGTGATGGGAAGACTAAAATGTAAAATATCATTAAGTTAAAGGACTAAAAATTTTGTTTCTGTCATCTGAATTTAGATCTTGCATTAAGTTTTTACATACTAATTAATCATATGAATTAATCATATTGTTGTTTATCCTTTATAGCGTTACTAATAAATATAGTGTGGAAAAAACTTGTTTTTTAACATATTGAACTTGATGGACTAAATGAGTTTAAATCAATCATTTTATGATAATAAAGTATGTTTCTTCTAATTTATTTATATTTGGTGATATTAATAAGTTAATTTGTCGAATATTCTAGCAAAAAGTGAAAGAAGAACAAAATAAATAAAAAATGAACAAAAATGACAAAGTGAAACACTTATGCAATTCAAGCGAATTTCAAGGCAATTCAAATCAAATATAACAAGAACAAAAAGGATTATACTCTTTCCATAAAAAGAAAGATTATAGTCAACCTATGTGTAACAACGTATTGTGTAGCACTCCACTCTTATAGTGCATATCCACGAACATATCGACCATATTCGAGAATGCACTTTACGAGAGTGACATGCTAGAACAGTCAAACAATCATACTCATCACAAAAATTTCAAACATCACACACATACGCGAAAAATCAATAATCAATTTCGGCCCATTTTATTCAAAAATATTTTTCAATCACAAGTGTTATAACCATTATATATTTCATCGGAATTTCAGTAGCCACTTGAGCCCATTACAAATACAAAACATTTTAGTCATAACGTCATTTCATTACAAAATCATTCACATACACATTGTACAATACTTGTGAATACACATTTTGATACAAAACAATGAAATACATGTGCAGGTGCGAACTGATCCTGACCTCTATCTCTTACTCGAATGCAGTGGCTAGAGTCTAATTTGTCTAACTGAAGATCTTCTTTAAGCCTGAAAAATAATGTTGCAATTTTAAAGTGAGTTTTGCAAATTCAGTTAGTGGACTATTCCCGATGGCTTACTCAATCACATAACACGTAAATTCATATACTCATAAAATTCACATCACTTCATCAATTCAACATGTTGAGTCACATACGTTTCATATTCGCTTAAATCATATTTCACATTCAGAAATCATTCAAACTATTTATTTCAACAATTTAAATCATACATATCAAATGCATATGAAATGCTCATGAAACTCACTTTTAATTGTTATTGTTATGACCGAGTGTCTATAATTATCCCATATCTATTGTGAATACCAGGCTCATTAATAATTGTCCCTTCTCCGTTGGAGATACATGAATAATTTTACATAGTGAACTAGAGGCTCTTACCACATTATGAGCTTTAAGCTCTTTTTCACTTTCTGAGCTTTAACCTCTTTTTTGCTTTCTGAGCTTTAAGCTCTTTTTCGGTGACTACTCCTGTCACAACAACCTTTATGTTATCATACATTTATGTAATGAAATGCATCACATTCACGTATATTCTATCAGTTACTTGATTTCAGTTTCACATTCAGATTCACTTTCACATTTACTTTCACATATTATCGGACCTAAGTCTAACATTCAACAGTTATGTTGAAAAGCACTTATTTCTGTCAGATTTACATACAAGGAGCACTTCTTATGTTCTTAAATTTATCAAACTCCTCGAACTATTAATGTCCGGAATTGTCTCAATCACATTAACATTCAGTAGTAATTCAATACAGAAATTTAAAACAAAATAAACATAGAAAATGAAACCATCTAAGTCGACTCACAGTATACTCCAGATTAGCGTTAACTTCTATGATCCGGAAACGTTTTATCCTGCACATCAACATTATGCAATACACACATTGCACACACTTTATTAATTGCACAATTACATAAACATTTAATTGTACATATGTGTATATGTGTCATGTATAATGCATGCTCAATTACTCCTGATTTCTTTTCAAGCATTATACGCTCTCATAATATCCAATTCTCATTCACCTTTACTTATCACATATTATTCAACTCTTTTAAATCACAACTCATATCATATGAACATCTTCATTTCCATTATACACAAGCCTTTGATACTTTGATATCAACAATTCATTCACTAAGTTATAACCTCCATTATCACTTCATACATATCACACATTTAGTCCTTTAATCGAAACATCATTCTAGATTCAATTCAAGCTCCATTCAAGCCTAAATTAAGTCCAAATAGCTAGTGAATGTCCGTTGGGTGGACCTTCTTGGCTTTTCTAGCTTTCCAACTCTATCCATGTCTGTTTGAAGGGACGATATGTCTGCTAGGCGGACCTTTACAGGTCACTTATAGAAATGTAAAATTTTAGCCCTTTAGATAACAAAATCTCTCTTTGGGATCTTCATAGAAGTTGTAGAACTCGAAGTCCTCTTCGAAAGCATACTTAAATGACCTCAATTCAAGATCCGCAACAAAAGTTATGCCTCTTGCCCCAAAATCTATCCAATTGCATCCTTATTTTCCAGATTTCTAACTCTTTACTTACTACATTCAACTTGATCTATCATTTCTAGTTTAATTACTCATCATTTCCCCATCATTCTTAACTCCATTTAAGCTCAATATCATCCATAAACAACTTATAGTCCATGATTGATCATGACCACTAAAAATAGAACATATACATATATACATTCGTCATCAACTTTTTGCACATGTTCAACTTCATTTCCACTTTCATTTCACTTCTAACTATCACTTTAATTCTTCCCATTTTAAGACACCAAATTACTTCCTTTTTTTTAGCACTAGACTCATTTTAGTTCATCTCCAAAACACCCAAAGAGATCCACATCAATACACCAAGAAAACAGAACATATAACCCATTATCTATCAAATTTTTTGCACCTTTTTTTACATCATCTTTAATAATCATTCTAACTCAAATCTTCTCAGCAACAACTTATGAAATATTGATCATCATAAACACAAAAACAAGAAATCAATGTGTTCATTTCTTTGCCCATGTTCCAACAAATATGTAACACCATTTACTCTATTAATCTAACATTATTTCATTCCATAATCTATTACCCATCAAAACACAAAAGCAAGATATGGATATGTTCATTGTTCACCCACGTTACACATATATTTTCAACATCTTTTTTGTGATCATTTTTATCACCAAATATCATCATATATGCTT
>JAOQMP010000002.1:36439231-36462042 GCA_027563575.1 Erythroxylum pedicellare
AATTTGGTGGAGGATTAATATACAATGTAGAGAAGATTAGTTAAAATTATGATGGTGTTGTGCTAGTAGTTACGGAAGCAATAGAATCAATCAAGTAAATAAAGCAAAATAGTAGAAGCACACAAAGAATTTTTTATATGGAAAACCTAAATGTTCAAAGAAAAACCCATGAAGTGAAGAGAGTCCCAAAATATGCACTACATCAAGGAGAAAAAAATTACAATTGTTTTCTCTCTCCCTCACACAAACCCTAGGACTAATGAAGAGCACACCAATTTATGTTACAAAGGACCACCAAGGGGGTGTTTATATAGTAGTATAACCCTAGGATAAAAAACCTACACAGAGTAGGAATTTGGAAATAATTGAGATATATAGCCGTTAAAAAAAGAAAATAAAACAGGCGACCTATTTATACTAAGTATCAGTTACGTAAATGCATTGCCATATATGTATGAGAAGTTTTGGTCATCATCCTGATAAATCTCCACCTTGACACAATACCAAAAGTAGGAACTCTCTTTTCTGTAAACCCTGAAAGGCACTCAAGTATCAATAATACTAGTTAAGTCCAGGAAATGCTTAAACTTAGCAATAGGTAGTGGCTTAGTCAACATGTCAGCAAGGTTCGTAGTGATGTGAACCTTCTCAACAATAACTTCATCTGCTTTAACAACATCCCAAATGATGTAACATCGAACATCAATATGCGTAGTCTTAAAGTGATACTATTTCTCATGAGGTGCATGACACTTTACCATCACAGAAGACAACAAGGACATCTTGTTCTAGACCAACCTCTTTCACCAAACCTCGGAGCCAAATAGCTTCTTTCACTCCTTCGGTAGTAGCAATATATTCCACTTCAGTGGTTGATAATGTCATAATGGACTGTAGAGAAGAATACTGATTGTTAGTGGAACCACAAAGAGTAAAAACATAGGATGAAAGTGACCTTCTTCGATTATAGTCACCACTATAGTTGGCATTAATATAGTCAACTACACCACTGGGATCAAAATGACTTTTATCGATCTGAGCTCACTAGAAACCTTCAAGTAGTGAAGGATCCACTTCACAACTTCCTAGTGCTCCTTAATAGGATTATGCACGTATGTAGATATAACACTGATAGTATAGGCCACATCTGGCTGGGTACATATAATAACATAAATCAAATTACCAACGACACTAGAGTACAGAATGCGAAATATATGCTCCTTAGCTTCACTAGTAGATGGGCATTGAGCGTACAGCAAGCAAAAAAATAAACTTATCAAGCACCTTCTGAATATATTTCTTTTGAGAAAGCATAAGTTTACCCATTTAATAATCCTGAATAATCTTCATCTAAAGAATCTTCTTAGCAACACTTAAGTCTTTCATATCAAATTCACTGATAAGTTGGGCCTTAACCTATCAACAAGACTCTTACTAGGTACTGCAATCAACATGTCATCAGCATAAAGCAAAGATAAATGAAGGAACTATAAGGAAACTTTTGAAAATACACACAATTATTATAACTACTTCTAGAGGAGCCTTACCTAGTTATAAAAGAGTCAAACCTTTTATACCACTATCTCGTAGATTGTTTGAGACAATATAAAGATATCTTCAAATGACAAACATGGTCCTCTTTTCCTTGAACCAAAAAACCCTTGGGTTAATTGATGTAAATTTCTTCTTTAAGATTACCATGTAGGAGTGCAGTTTTCACATCTATTTTCTTAAACTCTAGGTCATGAAGAACAACAAGAAATAATAGTATGCAAATAGAGGTATGATGAATAACGGGAGAGAATACCTTAGTGAAATCAACTCTTTCATGTTGATCAAAACCACCTACAACAAATCGAGCCTTATATATCTTGCTTTCAACACCGAGGATGCCTTCTTTAAGCTTATAGATCCATTTGCAACTAATAATTACCCTTAGGAAGCTTCACTAAATCCTAAGTCTCGTTCTTATGAAGACTTTCAATTTCTTCCTGCATAACACCAATCCAATTCCCAGTGTCTGCACTAGCAATAGCCTCAAAATAAGTGTCAACTTCCTATATAGCAATTAAAACATAAGCAAAGAGATCACAATCATAATCTTGCAATCTCGTTAGTAATTGGGTCTGTCTCATAGGATGATCTCGGGCCAACACATAATTAGGTTGCACTAGCAATGGATCTGTTAGAACCCATTTTTAAAGCCCAACTATCATTCCAAATATCATAAGACGTGAGCATATTTCTCTGTAGGGTTATTTTAATGAAATCTCCTTAGTCATCATTCACATAACATCTCAAACTACAAGGGGAGAGCCCACACCAGTCAAACGGCTAAATCATCACTTGAATTTTTTAGCAAAATTGTATCTCCATGTATCTAGTTTATTTTGAAACAATAATCATCTCATTCAGAGCTCTATAGATCAAGATATGATTAAAATACCGAAGTATGTTCAATAAACAACCAATTCATGCTCTTGCAATCAATTCCCTCATTTTCTGTCCATAAATCTTTTTTAAATCAACAACAATGGAGACTAATTTTTATTAATAGGTAGAAAATTCGTTAAGAATCTATTGGTCTAAGAATCACTTCATTTGGAGGTCGAATGATGAGGTTATTGCCAAAAGAATCAACCATGATTATATCCTCAATCATATTGTACCAATATTGGGACGATTCATATAAATTTCACTAGAGATATCAGATTAAGGTAATTTTAGGATTTTTCCAAAGAGAACTTCGAGATCTACAACTTTTGTGAAGATGTCAAATTGAGATTTTGCCATTTAGAGGGTCAAAATTGCAAATTTTGAAAATGTAAAGTATATGTCCGTTAAATGGACATACACCTATACTTAACGGACATTCACAAGGTCTGCAGCGTTTTCCAGACTTATAAAGGTCCTTTTAATGGACCTAATGTCCATTTAATGGACATGTGTTGGGCTAGGGGAGTTTTTACACCTGAGAAGGTCCAAAGCCTTTCTAATGGTTCCAACATCTATTTTAACATCACTTTCACTCATAATCTTCCCAAGTTCACTTCTTCTAATACAATATCACTCCTTAAACAATTAATTTCCAAATTGATTGCATTAAACACCCAAACCTCAACCCAAATAACTCATCACATGTAACAAATTCTCATCATTTCTATAGCTATTATGTACATACCTCCTGTAATACCCCACTCCCGCAAGACACGTGCCCGACATCATGGGTGATGATCGAGTCCATGTCCTGCGAGGGTAGCATGCTAAAGCACTCAATCATTCAAAAATCGGTATAATTTTTTTTGAAACAACAATAAACATATGCGGAAATAATAACCAATTTGGGCCCGCTTTTATTCATAAACATTTTCAATCAACATAACACAATTAATAGAATTTCAATAGCCAATTGGGGCCCATTACAAAAGCAAAACACTTTAGTCATAATGTCTTTACATTCCATCATAAAAACCTTTATATACACATTATACAAAAATTTCGGAATACTTTATTTTATAGAAATCACGGAATACAAATTTATGCAAAAATAGGAAAACACTAATGCAGACGCAAACTGATCCCGACCTCTATCTTTTCCTTGTATGCAGAAAGTATACTCCCGTTTGCCTAACGGGGTATTCTTTTAAGTCTTGAAAAATATTTACAAATTCTGGGTGAGTTTTGTGAACTCAATGAGTGACCATCATCGATGGCTCACTCAATCACGTAACACATAATTCACATCATTACACATTTAACACTTCAAATTCAATGCACTTTAATCATTCATATTATGCATATATAGTGCACATGAGACCCATTTTTCATTTGTTACTTTATTGTGACCGAGTGCCTAAACTGTCCTGTATCTATTGGATATCGGGCTCATTACAAACTATCCCTTATCTACTTGGGGGATATAGGGCTCATTTTACATAGTGAGCTTTAGGCTCTTAATCACTTTTGAGCTCGAGGCTCATTTTCACTCGTTGAGCTTTAAGCTCTAATCGGTGGCTACTCTGTTTACAACTACCATTATGTTTCATGCATTCATGAAATGGAATGCCTCAATCACATTTACATATTCCCATTCACTCACATTCACATATCATCGGACCTTAGTCCGGCATTCAACATTAAATTTGAGAATCACACTTTCATTCATATACAAATGCACATTCAAAACATATTTATCATCAAGTTATGTACACTTAGTTCATCTCATTCACATACAAGTAACATTTCAATATCTTAATCAATTCATCATATCATTGGACTTTCTGCTCTTGTTAGGATGGATACACATTGGAGGCAAGTGGGAGCACTTGCCCCTACTATCTTATCTTAAAAAAATTTCATATAAAAATATTATGATATTAAGTTTTAATCCCATAAAAAAATTTATTATTATTTTGCCCCACTTAAAATGTTATTCTTTTGCCCTCACTTAAAAAAATTTCTGAATTTGCCCTTGACTATTGCATTTATTTGAATTCCACTATGAATAGATAAATCATATATGTTAATGCTAAATGTGTTACCTACATACTTACACTGTGTTTTCATATTAATTATTTATTTTATCGACTTTTTTTGTGATTATTAAATCATCAGGTGAAAGTTACAAAAAGTAAACGGCCAGGAACACGACAAAGATGTCAAGATACTGTAACTATTTGACGAGGTCCACCAAGCAAAACCTACCCTTTTCTCTTTCAACGATTGTTCTTTATGAGACGGCTCTGTTTGACCAATGAGACAGAAAAACCAACAGCTGGGCTGTCCTCTCCTCCTAGCATGTTTCATTATTACAGCTACAGCTGTATTAACCATAGGTTCCTGTCGTCAAGTGAACCACAGCACCAAGGGTAAACTATCTAATTTCATAGGACTTGATGCGTGTCAGTGTCACATCAATGATCAGTGCCCGTGTTGTTGTGACCTTTTTAACCTATCCTGTCCTTAAATTTCCCATTCTCCGATAACCCTTTGTCTCTGACATCAGACAACTCTCTTCTCGTCTCACTACTTCGACCATGGAACTGCCTTTTCACAAGGCTTAGACAAACACTCAAAGTTTGAAACTTTGATTCAAAGCTTCAACAAAAATGGTGTCTTTAGAAGATTCTCCGTCACATTACTCTTCAAATCGATTCCCTTTAACCGGAAACTGCAGCTTATACAGCTCCACTACCAAAACTCACCGCAACATTGGCCGGTCCATGAGGACTAGACGGTCCAATCTCTACGAAAACGACGACGTCAGCTTCAGCTCTTCTAGTTCAGTTCCCGTTAACTCGACAACCTACTTGTCGGAGAACCTTACAGACTCGGTCATCGACGTAAGACTCGATGAACTCGCTTCAAAAACCAACAACACCAGTAGCTACAAGTCGGGTAAGTCTTCTCCTTCTTTTACGGAGGATGAGTTTCTCGATATCTCGCAAGCGTTCAGCGGTTTTTCAGTGTGTAGCAGCGATATCTCGGGAGAGCTCCAATTTCTAGCGAGCTTGCCGCTGCCGGAAAATGTATCCAGTGAACAATCTGAAGTAGAGCCATGCATGGGGTTTCTACAGCGAGAGAGCTTCTCGACAGAGATAATTGAGAGCATCTCGCCAGAGGATCTGCAGCCTACGGTGAAGATCTGCATCGACGGGCTGCGGTCGCCGTCCACTGCCATCAAAAGATCCGCCGCGGCGAAGCTTCGATTACTGGCCAAGAACCGGTCGGATAACCGTGCGTTGATCGGAGAATCAGGGGCCATTCAGGCGTTAATCCCACTTCTTAGGTGCAACGATCCGTGGACACAGGAGCACGCGGTCACAGCGGTGTTGAATCTCTCACTTCATGAGGGAAACAAGGAGTTGATGACCAACGCTGGTGCGATAAAGTCTCTGATTTATGTGTTGAAGACCGGGACTGAGACGTCGAAGCAAAACGCGGCATGTGCATTGCTTAATTTGGCTTTGGTTGAAGATAACAAGACGTCAATAGGGGTAAGTGGGGCAATCCCGCCCTTGGTTTCTCTGTTGATTAATGGTTCTAACAGAGGAAAAAAAGACGCGTTAACGACCCTTTACAAGTTGTGTTCGATACGGTCGAATAAAGAGAGGGCAGTGAGTGCCGGTGCAGTGAAGCCGCTTGTTAGGATGGTGGCGGAGCAAGGCGTGGGAATGGCAGAGAAGGCAATGGTGGTTTTGAGTAGTCTGGCAGCGATCAAGGAGGGTAGGATGGCGATTGTCGAGAATGGTGGAATCGCTGCTTTTGTTGAGGCTACTGAAGATGGTTCTGATAAAGGAAAGGAATTTGCTGTGCTTACATTGTTGCAACTGTGTGCTGATAATGTTAGAAATCGAGGGTTGCTTGTGAAGGAAGGTGGGATTCCTCCTCTTGTTGCACTTTCGCAAACTGGAAGTGTTCGTGCAAAGCATAAGGTTGGTGAAAAATGGTAACTTTGGATTTGTCCATTGATTTAGAATTTAGAGTTGCTGAAGTTTTGATGGTTTTTGATCGCTTGTTGTTGCTTGCAGGCTGAGAGGCTTCTTGGGTACTTGAGGGAGTCAAGGCAAGAAGCTTCATCTTCCACTCCTTAATCTCGTGGTTTACGCTACAATCTTTTACTTCGAAGTTACTAAGCATCAGGTTTTTAGTTGTACAGTGTGGCTGATGAATGTGGGAGAGAATAGTTAAGATTAGGATTCAGGAGTTCAATGAAAAGAGACCGACTTATCATATTGTACGGTGTAATCTAGCTTCTGGGATCTTGTTCTTGTTGTTACAGATTTTTTTTATATCTATACTTTATGTACGTACGTTAATTCAGTACTCTGATTGATACGACAGCTTGATCTCCCCAAAAAAAAGTACGATTTTGACCATTAAACAACTAAGACTTAGAACTTTAATATACTCCAATTTTAAATTTTCATTTATTTTTATATACTTTCAAAACTATTTTATACCGAATACAATATTGATAACGTTATGCTAGTTAATACCTGAGTATCGTATTAGATAAATTTTAAATTTTATAAAATTACAAAATAATCTGTTAATATATTATGTTATATAATTTTTTATTTTACTTCAATCGTATCTTAAAAAATTATAATAATATAAATTTGATATAATAAATACTTTATTTTTATTAATATTATTTTCACTTATTTCTTATAACTTAAAATAAATTTAATTTCAAATATTATCTTACATATTTTGAAATTTATTATAATATTTTTCATACGACAAAATTTAAAAATTATTAAATATGATTTTATTAAATTAATATATTTAACTATGTAATATACAATCACTTTGTATAAGTCTAATGAAATAAAAATATTTAATAGATTTTTATTTTTATTTTTGTTAAAAAATTATATACAATTTTATCAGAATGACGGGGAAGCTCCTCCACTCCTCCTGTCACTATCATCATAAATTCTTTTCCATCTTTTATTGGCGCTTGCTTCCTTTGTGTTTAATTTTTCCAAAAACTTATCTAGCTCCTCTTCATCAATGATGGGAATATCATCATCTGGATCTTGAGCATCCTGGAAAGGAAGGGGTTTGAATATGAGATGGTCCAGCAGTGTTCAAGCCTTGATCTATGTTATCTTCATATCTAGTAGGAACATCTTGTAGTTCAAAGATGTTGCAATCTTCGGTGTACTTATAAAAATCTTGCTTGTAACAAATTCTTTTTGGCAAGATTTGTAACATTTTTACTCGATAATTGACATCCGTCCCAATAAGTATGTCAGGAAGATTACTTTCTAATATTTTTGTCAAAATGACACAACTTGGGAAGAACTTTATCCGAGTCCTTCTCTTTGTGACAAGGTCTATCTTGAAGGATTTGTCGTCAATTACAGTAAAGTATTCCTCATAAGGATGCTATTCTTCTGTAGGAAGAATATGTGGTTTTATAACACTTATATAAGAGCATGTATCCATATAACTAATAGCTAGGATTGATCTGTGATACTTTTCTAAAAGTAATTGGAGCTTGACATAGGGCCATGTTACTACTAGCTTTATGGTCTCTCGCTTGAAACAAGACTGCTTCCTCATGCACATTTGTTTATTATCTTCTTCATCAAGAGAAGAAGTTTCATCATCAGTAGATTTACAATCAGGGAGTGAAAACAATGTCTTCTGATCTTCATTAGACTATTCTTCAAAAAGAGACTCAATATCCTCGTCATCTCTTATAGGCACCATAACTTTAATATATTACAAGATTTTCATATCCTTGTTGGTCCTTTTTGGGCATCTTTTTGCATAATGACTTGGCTGTCCACATAGGTAACACTGATATACTTTTTTAGTTTTGAAAGTACATTGTTTAAAGAATCTTATCCTCTTTTTCCCCTTTCTGTTGAAAGGGTGAACGTGTAACAACTTTCTTCTAAAATGTTTCTCCATCTTTATGTTATATGCAAATTTCTCTTTGTCTTTTTATTTGATCTTTAACTAGTGCTTCTTGCACACTTGTTTAAGTTGTGGTCCACCTTTTAGCATAATTTTGAAAACTTATGTTATTCACGTAATTTATCAAGCGTTACTAAACTGATTGGTAGATTTCTTTAAGAGAGTTTTCATACATATCTCTGTGAAGAGAATTAATTGCTCTTTATAGCTCTGGCTGTAACTCATTAGGAAGAGAAACAATAAATGTGTACCAAAGATTGACATCATTGAATTCATTAAGCATATAATTTTTTCAAACATTCATTCCAAATGCTTTTGCAAATCTTTCTTGTTCATATAACAACATTTTGTTTTAAAGTACTCATATTTGCTTTACAGATTAATGAGCTAGAAAAATCTAACGAATTCTTGATGAATCATTCCTAATAAGGAATTGGCTTATGACAATTGTAAGACTTGTATGCATCTATATTCACTAAGGCTTTATAACCATTCTCTTAAAATTCTTGTCATTTTGCAGACAATTTGTCAAGATATCTTTAAGAGAAATATCTGGCCTCATCATTTAAGATCTATCCAAGAACTTAATTCATGTAGTTGATCTCTCTATTTTGTTAGTGGGATATCATCAAAAGTGAACCATAGTCTTGAAGTAGGTTTAAAGATAAAAGTTGCTTATGATCTTACTGGTTCAATTATTAACTCTGCATCTTCAACTTCTGGTTCAGCTTCTGTATGTGATTGAGAAGAGAGGAACATCCATCATCATTTGAGATATTTGAGTGAGATTTGTAAGCTGTTCAAAGCTTTCTATAAAAGAATCAAAATTTAGTTATCAGTGTGACTATCGGAGCTATCTGGAACTGTATGACTTTTAGAGCTATCTGGAACTAGTTAAAGCATAGCTATGAATTATTGATTGCGTATAAGTTATTTTGTTATGTTCAGGGAAGGTCTTTCTTTTGGTGGAGAAGTTGGTGATGTTTGATTTGTAATGGTTAAGAAGTTGATGGAATGTCTCTTACTGGTAGGTTTAGCTTAGAAGGTTCTGAAGATTGTGCAAGGGTTTGTTTGAATAATGGATAGGATATTTTGAAGGCTTTTTTATAGTCAGTAGCTTTAAGATATGATGGAGTGTTATAAGTAGGTCTTATAGTTGGAAATGTCAAGGGGTATGGTTCATATATAACTCTTGATTGTTTTTCAGTGACTCAATTCTTTTGAGTTCTTCTAAAACTTTTTTTAGTTCTTTTTTTTTCTTGGAGAAATTTAATCCATAATAATGTGGTCAATATATCGTCTCAAATCATAATCAAATTGGTAGCTTGATTGAGTAGTCATTGATGTAATTGTCACATTTGACGAGATATAACATCAACATTTAAATTTAGTCCTTATGTCTGTTGGGATAGATCATCAAACTTTGAATCAATTCTATAAAGGACATTGTTTTATGCTACAACATTTTGTGTCTGCCAATTAATACTTCTTCTCCCAGAGAAATTGGTACATAATTACTATATAGATCGATACCTATTGATCTTGAGTATGGCCTTATAAATACCCTAGTTGTTTTATTAGTTTGAGTTTCCAATTGTGAAAAATCTTTCTTATATGGTCTCATCACCATACAAGTAAATGGTTTGGGGATCTCCTTAAGGATTGGAGAGATTATTGGCATAGAGCGTCTTTATTAAATCCAGTGTTCCTTTTCAACTGCTCTCAATATTTCACAGAGATCCCTTAATACCACTTGGGAACCTTGGCTAGAGAGTTATAGTCATATTAGGAAACCACCGGTGATATGATAGAACAAACCACTGTAAGATAATTGTAACTAAGACTCCAAGTATACTAATTGAGCCACAAACCTTTTATCTCTGAACGAGTGTCAAAGCCTTCCTCTTAAGAATCTAAGCTAACTAATCTTCCTCTTGTAACTTAAAACTTAAATAGGATCATAGGTCAGATACTTTCTGATGCATATGATCCTTATAGAAAGACAAATGTAGAGCATACTTGACTTTCTAATGCATATAATCCTTATAGAAAGCCTAATGTAGAGCATAATTGTATCTTTGTATGATAGAAATAAACTTAATAAAGACTCAAGTTTTCAAGCGAGAGAGAGAGTTTTTAGAGAGAAGCGATATGGAAATACATAGCTTTTATTAAATGGAAATGTTTCTTGGATACAATAAAACATTAATTGAAACTTAGTTACAATACAAGTCCTTTGCCTGTATGATTACAAATATCTATGAACAAGGACAAGAACAAGGTCACTTCACATTTTAAATGGATAAGAACAATATCATATAAACTATTTTAGATGAGAACAATATCATATCAACTATTTTAGATAAGAACGATGTTATATCACACTATAAACAGATAAGAATGAAGTTATATCACAAAAAGACACCTAACATAAAGACAAGTAACTTTAAATAGAGGGACTCACAATAATAATGGAAGAAATTTTAATCGTCATAGTTGTCGGATATGTTCTTGCCACGATTGCACATTTGATGGGATGTAATTATTATTTTATGTAGGAAAATTTTAAGTTTTTTTAATTTAGTTCTAATTTTTTCTAAATTTATAATTATGACTGGTATTTGACTAGTAATTGACCGATATTGTAGGTACTGACTGATGCCAACCTAAAGAGTCAATACTAAAGTCTAGTACAAAACTGTTTGATTTGATCTTGATTTTTTGTCTAATACTGATCGATGCGAAACAATACTGTAAACAATGATACACAATATATCTAAGTTAAAGTCTTTTTTAATTAGAATAGAGAAATAATGTTGACAAGAAAAAAAGTAATAAATTTAACAGTCAATTAAAAGCTCATCATACCAAGCTATATGATCCAATGTTGTATTCTATTGTCAATCTCGATAGCTAAACTACTTGATCCTCTCCATCTTTTTGTGTACTTACCTTGGTTGTAAGGATGACAATAAGGTAGGAGCCTGACTTGAATTTTTTTAAAAGAATAAAAAATGTAAAAACAACATTATTTTTAGTAAAATTACATTGTTTTACTTATAAGAGTCGAACCTTCGACCAGACTGAGTCAGGCCTATGCAAACTTTCTGAAGCCCAAATTTTTAAAAAAACTCAAACTAAAACTCGATTAACTAAGACCTGAACCCTTGATTTTGCGCCGGCCGAGCCCACACTTGGGCACTTTTGCTATTTCTACTTGGTTGATTAGACTTTGATTTCCCTTTTTTTTTTACTTTTTAAAAGAAAAAAGCACTCAGACAACTTGCAAGAGAAGGCAAAGGGAGAATCGTACCCTCTCCTTCCCATGCAAGCTAATAAGCAACTAGGAAGAGGATTGAATCAATTCAATTTAATACTTTAATATATATCTAAATAATCACTTGTTTCGTGTTGATAACTGGTTAGTATTAAAAATGAGGCTCTTAGTTCTTATATTTAAGGAATAAATTATTATATATTTTTTCAAATTAAATTAATTATTGGTTTACTTTTTATATATATATTTATTATTGTCCAAATAAATCGTGGGCCTTTGTTATTGTCGCGTGGCCCCCATTTGTAAAAGTGTGTATATAATATATTATCAGACGATAGAAAATTTGGTGGAGCTCTGGTTCTGCTTTTGCCCATACCGCTCTGTAAATCCCCCAATTCTTCCATTTTCAACAAACGCAGTTACTATTGGGCTTCGGGTTAACCAAATTAGATTCAGGTGCTTCAGGTGTGTTCTTGGAGCTTCAACTCACAATTATTGTGCTTCATCGGTGCTTGGTTTATTGGTGGCTTGAGTCGGAATTTGATTTTATCGTTGGTAATGTGGATAGGTGTTTGATTCTGTCGACCATTTCGAGTGCATTGGGCTGGTGTACTCTATGTAGGTTGGTTAGGTTCAATCAGATGGTTATACAAGTAGTAGAAATAGTCTTCATTTAGCGTTTGCATACCATTCCTTTGTGTGAATGTTTTTCTGTGTGTTGGTAAAAATGCGACTTGGCATTTGGTTATCTTTGGTTCTGGATATTATGTTGAGAATCATTTGGTCGCCAATTGACTATGGTTTATATGCTGGATAAAGTTGATGTTTTTGGTCTCTTGGGTTTAGTTTTTCCTGGTTCCTTTGTGATGACTCAAGGACTTTGGGGGGGTAACTGTGTCCCCTTTGCTACATAACGATTGCAGACCTGTAATTCTTTCGAGAAAGTTTTGGATGCTTTTTCATTTAACATTTGCTAGTATTTGTTAAGTTACGCTACAATCGTCTCCTTTTGATGAACTAAACTAATTTTGATAATCTATTTTGCTTTGTTAAAGTATTCAGGAAGATGGAATTATCTGCTTCAAATGTTTCTAAACATGAAAGTGAAGAAAAAGCGTTGAAGGCTTTGCTTGAGGCATTTGGTTCTTCATTGTCTCTTGAAGCAATAGCTTCTGCTTATTGTGATGCGGGCAAAAATGCAGATTTTGCCGCTGGAATTCTGAATAAGATACTGAAAAGCACATCCACTACATTGACTCATGCACCAACTGTGGAAGAGAGCGGTGTTGAATCCGCTGAATCATCTGATAACACTGTGTTTGAGAAGTTAACTCGAACAAGAGCTTCAAGACAAAAACTGCAGCCAGCTTCTGCTGGCACGATTTCAGGTATTCTTGGCAAAAATTATATTAACTCTGTGCCAATGCCCGATGAATCTATCATGACAATGAAGCCTGTAAAACTAAATGCAAACGAGTGGCCAATATCTGAACTTTGGGGAGGAGAAACTGAAGATACTCAACCAGATAATAGAATACACAAGGACATGGAAGATTTTTTGTTCAAGATGCTTGGAGATGGCTTTCAACTAGAAAGGGATGTGATACAAAAAGTTCTTGGTAACTGTTTCCTTCCTGTCTTTAATGTTTAAGTACTTACGAAATATTTCCTCTAAACGAAGATTAATGGATGATTAGTTTGTATGTCAAGTTTGATATCAATTCTTGGTGAATTTTATTTCTTACTAATCTCCTCTTGCCTAGTTGATCAAAATCTATATCTCTACTTTCTAAGCATATATATATACCTCTTGTGACATTTTGCTTTTGTATTTTCTATTTACTAATCTCCTTTTTCCTAGTTGACTAAAATCTATATCTCTACTTTCTAAGCATATTTACATATATGCCTCTTATGACATTTTGCTTTTGTAGCTCAAAAATTTTCTATTTGCTTGATTTATCATAGCCCATACAAAAGATAATGTCTTTGATTTACTTATTAGTATATAGTATTATGTACTTGATTTCTTGTTGAGGCACTAATTAGGTATTAAATTGACTGTGTAGGTAAATGTGGGTACGATATGAATCAGGTATGAATCATGTCTTATTTTTTTTGCTTAAATTTTCTTTTCTCCTTTTCTCTGCTCATTTGACCTTGTCAAAGTTAAAATCAAGCAAGTAATTTTGTATGGCATCTATTTTTCATCATAATACTCTAACAGTGTTGGTTGACATTTAATTTTGAGTAATTGTATAAAACAATCACAAACTTTCAAAAATTTCAATTATAGCACAACTTTTACGCTTTATCAATGAAATATGTGAACTTTTCTTTTTGTTCGTAGCCTACTATTTGTCTTCATCCAAGAATGCCCTTAAACCATCTGACCAACATCTAATACATTAAGTTGTAATCTAGTATAACATGTTGGAAGAATACGAGATTTAGAAATGCCCAAATTAAACATTTGGTTTTTCAACATCTTTAACTATTCATTTTCTTCCCGACACAACTCGATTCAGAAGAATGAAATGACTAGTACAGACCTCTATGAACTCTGCACTCCAAATTTAACACGTTATGATAGCTTACACATGAAATGATTTGTTTGGTTAAGAGTAATCTTGGGTGGAGGTTGACAGTAGGCTACTATTGAGAAAATATTAATTTGTGTGTGTTTGGTTACAAATTTAAGGTCAGGCTATAGTAGAAGATTGCTGAAATTGAATGGATTCTCACATAATTATTGTTTGTAGATTTTGTATTGATGTTTACATGTGGGATTTTAAATGGTCGATTCCTAAGTATTAGGTATCTTCACAGTACAGAAGGTTCTAGAGAATCAAGGGTGTAGATTTTAGGTGGCCTTCAGGATGTGAAACATTGGAATAACAATAAAAGTTCAAAATTCTATTTTGTTTGTGTTCTTCAACCAAAAGGCCTTTTTATGGCTGGAAGTACCTTTTCAGTTATTGTGCTTTATTATCTCTGATGGACATTGGAACAAAGTAATTTAAGTTCATTCAATTTCCAAGAGACCGCATGATTTGGTTTTGGTGCCGGTACAAATGCTGGTTTCTATTCTGCATTTGGTTGCACTTTTGACTTCATCCTTCCTTCTTCACCTTTCAGAGCATGGAGAAGCTTCTTAATCTGTCAGCAGTGGATTCGGATGACAAAAGCAAGTATCTTGGAACTTCCACTGACAAGGTTAACATGTTTTAAAAAAATTATACATTCAATGGCTTCTGAGTCTGTCCTTTTGTATATATGTGTAGCTGTGTATTTATATAGAAAAGACGTGCCATTTGAAACAGAAATGCTAAGCTTCTCAATCAGTATCTGATTCTTCAGTTACACCTTTTTCTTGCAGTTTAGAGATGCCTTTCCCAATTCTGAAGGATCTTCATGCCAAAAGACATCGCAATTTATTGATTCCTCTGGAGGGTATGCTACGTGGAAATTTATAAATGAGATCAAAATTTACTATTTTAAGTATGACACCTTGTTGAGTAGTAAAATTATTGTAATTAACCATTTTTTTTATCATTAGGAGGGATATTTCTGCTTATCCTTATCATTTTTTAATCACAACAAATTCTTATACTCTTCCTTGGTGCAAATAGTATCTCAATTACAAATGGGGCAAAATTAACTGGGCGAGAGCAACAGAGAAATGATCTCCAGATGGAAGTTTTGGCTTCATTTTTTCAAGCTCCCGACAAACCTAAGGAAGACGTACCTAAACAAAGAGTGAGGTCTACAAGGACTGCAAGGAGGCCTTTGGCACTTGGAAAACTAGTTGAGGAACCTCCAACGGATTCTACCTTAGAACTGAAGGCTAATTTGGTTAATACACACCAGCACAGTAACAGAGGTGCGTTCTTGTCCATATCCTGAGATAGTTAATATGGAAATTATAGCAGTTATTAAAGCTGGAACGAATCCACAGCTTGCTAGTTTTATTTCAGTTGTTAGGAATCTTTGCCAGATCCTTGATGTTCAAACTATCTCAGTGTGACTCCACTATTCTCCCATTGCTTGTGGCTGAGAAACAAATGTTTGTGCCCATCTAATTTTCACACACACTGCTTCTCTTACCTTTCCTTTATGTGCACCTCTGCTAAAAGAAAATAGGTGGACATATATTGCACTACTACAAGTACACATCGATTTGTGCACACACAGAATTCAACTTCCTAACCGTAAGTTCTTATGATTCCCAACAACTTACTAAGGTTTACCATTGGCATTATGTCATTTGTAAGTTTCCTCCAACATTAGGGTTTAAAAACCAGTTTTTTGTGAAACTATATGCAAGATTCATTTGGGGAATGATCTCCTTTACGTGTTCTAAGAGTGTTTTGTATCCTTCCATTCTTAGCACAAATATCTAATTTGGTAGTTTTGGCTATATGCTAGGATTTGAACTGATAATTGTAGAGGCTCAATGTGAAGCATTTTGATACTCAAGAACTGCTTCTGTTATTACTGCTATTTAATATAATGTTGCCATCATAGTGAGGTTATTAAAGTTTCACTTGCTGTGCATATGGTTCTATGACTTAGAACGTTATCATATTACTTAGGCCTTGAATGGTGTCTACTACCTAGGGATTAGTATCATTCTCTCGTTCATTAGTCCTTTGGATTAGTTTGCTTAACTTCATTGCCCCTTCTTTCTGTCTTAACTCTTCATGTTTGGCATTTTCTTGTTCCTTGCAGATGAAAATCATGAGGATGGTTATCAGCTTCTTCGTAAAGCTGTTTTGGAGTACCGGGCAACAATGAAAGAATACTACAAAGCTGTAGGTTGCTTTCCGTTTTCCATGACATGTCTCTGATAGATTCTCAATTTCTAACATTTTCTAAGACAAAAAGGATCATGGAGTAGTCCAATACATTGAGGCTTAGCTTAGGATCAAGTTTGTGGGAAATGATTTGAAATGCTTTTGGTTTTTCTTTTGCAATATCCTTTGTAACTAAGTTGAGTTTTCTCAGTGTTTGTAGAGGCCTAGTGCATGAATGGCAATGGGCCAGCCCCCCCATTTTTTAAAAATAATTTTCTTAAATTTAAAAATGTAAAATAATGTCTTTTTTTTAATTGAGTTCGGGTCTGGGATGGCTAGCCAAGGCCTGCCCGAGGCCCAACTCTTTTACTTAGAAGAATTAGACCTCAAGCTAGTTTGGGCCTCAGCTAACACTTGGGTCTAGGTTCATGGGCCGGCCCATTGCCATCTCCTAGTGCACTTTTTTCTTAATGCTGTTTTTACCTAATGTAATTTTTGGTATCACACTGTTGATTGTCATTTAATCCTCCAATGAGAATGTTAGAATTTTAGCTTTCTATTTTCAGGCTGTGGATGCATTTGCAAAAGGAGATTATGATAAAGCAAACAAACTTATGGACCAGGTAAATTTCCCGACCGCCAGCGTATGGCATTTTGAATCAGCAATCCAAATTCTCCGTTTTCTTTCTTCTTTTTGAAATTAGAGAGGCCCCCAAGATTAAAACAAGGCTTTGCTATTGCCTGATGAAGCTGTCAGGATACCAAGTCTAGTTGTTGCATTTGCCAATAGTGGAACTTACAGAAGTTCCATTATATTGAATGAGTCTGGAGTACTAAAGTTGTCTCACTCCAAACGATTGCATATGTAACATATCTGTTTGCAAATGCTGTTGACATCACAGGGTCACTTCTTTCATGAAAAGGCTCAAGAGGCAGATGAAGAGTCTTCACAAAAAGTATTTGAAATCAAGTAAGGGATTTTCTTTCTATCCATTTTCGCCTGTACTTTATGGTAGTCTCGATTGGCTCTATCTTCTCTTTAATTCCTACATTGTGTTCACATTTGCAGTAACTCGAACACACGGGATGAAATATCACTTGACCTGCATGAGCATGGTCCTAGGGAGGCCATTCGTCTTTTGAAGTGCCATATTTCCCGCCTTGCAGGAATCCCATGTAACTCATAAATCACTCTCTTTCTTTTCTAGTTTTTCCTTGAAATGTATCATATAAAGGAGAGACAGTCTGAACCTTTCCCTTTGTCTAAATGCTTCATCAGCTTTCAAGTACCTCAAGGTCATCGTCGAGACGGATGAGCGGGATACATCTAAGGGCGCCCGTAGAAGACTGGTAATATATATATTTGTCCTTATTGATTGCGCTTACATGCCTCGGGGCTGATATACGGCTTAAAAAAGGAGTTTTAGGATCATATTGAAAGAGATATCTACCAAATATAGATCCCTTAAAGAAGGGAAGGATTATTGTATGCTTTGAAAGGGATTTGGTGCCTCGTGTTATGTCTTGGGCCTGCTTTAAAACAGATCCACATCTAAAATTTACAAGGAAAAATTACAAAGAAAACCATAGAAAGCTACAAGACAAAAAGGAACTAATTTAATGAATCATGACTTCAAAGCTGTCTTGGTGAGATCCTTAACCTTAATACTAGATGGAGGTAGACGGCTATTTTTCTCAATCTATATTTTTTGATGTGCTATTCAGATGCAGTTTCTAAATAGGACTTCCTTGGGTAGCAGTTGTTTATTCCTTTTATCTCTTATCTGTTGGTGTTTGTAGATCTTGAAGCTTTTGGAGAAAGATTCCATTAAATGGACTGAAGGAGAAAATGCTGGAACTGTACTAATTCATGTGGATAATATCAACCCAAAATCTTTGAGTTTCGTGAAATGATAGCTGAACATGGAATCGAAATGGTTTTGGAAAAAAAGACCATGCATTTGCAAACACTCGCCAAAAGAGTATATTTTCTAAAAGGTTGCATATTAAAAAGACAATTTGGTAAGTAATGCGATTCACCTGGAAGGTGCGAAGAGGCTTTTAGTTTGTGTTTTGTTTTGTCGTTTCATAAGCATAGAGTCGGGAACCAACGGCTGGACCTGTCGGTGATCATGGCCCTCTGCTTTTTGTCATTCGTAGTAGAGACAATGGGCCTGGCCTTTTATGTCTGTTTGTGAGTGAAGTGAGCTCTTGGAAGAATGAACCGAAGTTAAATACAACTTTGTTCAAACGGTAAATCTGTTATAGAAAAGAATATTGACTAACCTAATTTTATTAAAATGAAAATTAATTATATTATAATATCTTAAGTAATATTTATTATAAACATAAATAATAAGTTTATCGTAGAAATGTTTTACTTTTAAACTTTATTCATTTACTGAAAAAGATCAAATTTATTTTAAAGCTTTTTATTTAAGAATATATATTTGAATTTGTGTATTTAAAATTATTTTAATCGTAATGATATTTAAAATATAATATTTTATAAATTTGATTATGTTAAAAACAAAAATAAAAAACTAAGACTAACTTTTGTTATTATAGTAAATAAATGAGAATAAAAAGAAACCAAACTAAAATCAGATAAGTTTTTTAATTAAAATTGAAAATAAAAGAGGTAAAGAGAAAGCTAAAAGAAAACAAATGGGAAAGGCAGCAAGTACTTAATTTTATATAAATCCATTTTCAGCTTCTAATTATAGGGGATTGACCAAAGTCTTATATAAATCCATTTTCAGCTTCTAATTATAGGGGATTGACCAAAGTCCCACTCCCACCAATGCCTTTGATGAGATTTAATTGGAGCAAATGTAGGATCCAGATGGTGGCATCATCCACCTTTAGTCCGTCCACGTTTCTTCAACAGCCAAAACACATTTGATAATTGAAAATTTGGGACAATGAGTAAGGTGGATCAGGTTCAGTGATCAGTGATCAGTGATCAGCGAGCCCGGATGAAACAAACAAGTTGAATCAGCATGTTTGTTTCAGAATAATCCTTTCTCCTCCACATTACAGTGTTCACTTTTTCCTCATTGCAAGAATTTTCTTCGTTTCATCATCTTCATCAATCTTATCAGTTCTCATCTGTTCTAGAAGTTCATGCACTTCTTTGCCACCTCTTATATAGGCCTTCAATAAGGCATGATAGATTTCTCTGGTCATTGGTATTACACCCTTCAATGAAGTAACAACAGCTTCTGCGTCTTCAGCACTACCTTCATCACCAAGCCAACTTAAAGCACCTGTAATCACCGCGGGGTTTGGTGACCATCTTTTACCTTTCACACGCACAGACAAGGCAGTGTTCATACAATTGAAAGCTTTCATCACCTCACCTCTATCAAGGTAACCTGCAGCCAGTGTGCCCCAACTCTTTGGGTCCGTAGCTTTTCCTTTCTCCATCAAGTCTCTAAGCAGTGCTTCTGCTTTGGCATACAATCCTTTCCTAGAATACCCAATAATGATAGCATTTGGTATTCGAAAATCATAGCAATTTCCAGATGATTCCCACTCTTTCATTATGTTCTCAGCATCTTCAAAAGCATCAAGCTTCATAAGAGATTCCACTATGTTTATGAAATCCCGGTTTATGCTCCTCTTACAATCAGATTTCTCCAGATTCCAGAGCCTCAAAACCTCTGACTTGATTCCCAAAGTTGCATATAGTGTTATTAGATGGTGATAGCCAGTTCCATCTTTCTTACAAAGCCTCTCTTCCGATTTTCTTAGAGCCTCAATTGCCTTATCAACAAGGTTCGCTTTAATATAGAAATTGGCAACCACGGCGTAGGTGTTCCAATCCATGACAATGTGAGGTTCACGCTCCATCTCATTCAAAATTGGTTGCATTCCCTCAATATCGGATCGAGCACCATAGGAATTGATGCATATTCTATAGCTGAAGTTGTCAGGAGAGACACTGTTCTCCTTCATCTCCTTCAACACATGAGGGACCTTCTCATGTTGATCTAGATACGTATAGAGGCACATTATGTTATTGTAAGTGAGGGGTGAAGAGGCAAAACCCAATTCTTTCATTTTCTGTAAGTGTGCAATGGACTTATCAGTTTGACGCTGTCGAACGTAACAATTCAGAAGAGCACCGTATGTCTTATCAGTTTTATCTTTGTCCGTCAAGCTATTGAAATAGCTCTCGGCAGAAGCATAACCACGCACTCTACCAATGAGATCCAATTGAACAGCATGTTCAGAATGTGAGAATATGCATAAGCCCTTGTTATTCATCCACTCGGACACCTATACCCATTGCAAGAACAATTGAATGAAATAAAAGAACCTTCAAAAACAAAAACATCACCAGTTTCAGATATGTCTTCCAATCACGATCACCGGAAAAAAAAAAACTAATCCTTTCAATGCCAGTATTCCAAAAAGAAAAAGGCAGAAATATGGAAGTTTGAAGTTGTCCCCTGAGAGTCTTGTTTTTTCTCTCATATAAAATGCACTCAAATCTTTGAGCCCTATCCATTAACAAATAACAAACTATTCTAAGTTCCTAAAAACCCCCCACATGATTGCTTAGCAACAAAACAGAATACAATTCCAAAGCCACCAACGAAGCAAGAAAAGGGCATCAAACCTCAAGAGCTTGAGTGAAGCGGTTCCGCCGACGGAGATCACGAATAATCCGTTGAAGCTCCGCGAATCGAATCTTTTGACCACAATCGAGCCAGTTGTCCAGTTCAGGTACCACACTAATCTTGGGGTCACCTAAAGGACTGATCTTTGAGTACAAAGTAACCTTTTTGGTTCTATAAGTGTAGTAAAATCTGCTAAAGAATGCATTTTGATAATGGGTTAGGGTTTTGGATAGCATGTTCAAGGAGATGAGGCTCTCGAGGTCAGAGTAAGAGGGGCTTTGGGAAATACGGTTTAACAGAAATGGGTTTTGGAGTGTCTCCACTCTTAGGGTGGATTTTTCTGTTTTTGAAAATTGAATGAATTACTTAATAATTAATAATTAATAATTAATAATTAATACATTAGCCCCAAACTTCTCCCACACACACAGGTTTAATAAACAGATAAATCTCTGGATCCAAAACGGTATGCTTAATCGTCTAGTAGATGATTCTAATAATTTAATCTGATATTTTATTTATAGTATTTCTCGTAAATTAATTCTTAAATTAGTACCTAATTTTGCTAAATTATTAAATAATTGGTCAATATAAAATTTATGTATATTTTTAAATTTAATACTATGATGTGAATTAGTTAAAGCATAACTAATCTGATAAGTAATTGAAAAAGGGTATTATCTTATAGTCATTAAATTTTCTCTATAGAATTTATAAACAATAGTAATAGTTACATCTAAATTATGTGATTGTAAAGGAATTCCTAACTTTAAATGATTATTAAATTTTATTTTTTCATAAGCTAAATTTTTATTCATTATTCTTATAACTTGATCGATTAAATTATTCATGCGTTCCTATTGGAGAGTTTATTCCTTAATGGAAAGTAAATTTTTAATAAAATTTGAATAGTGGATGGATGTATATGTCCTATTTTATGTCATTTTTTCGTTTAGAATTTTTTGTAATTGTTTATAAATTTGTTCTCGATCTATTAAATTTATGCGGATATATCAATTACATTGGTCTATTATGATAGGTGTTTCATGAATTAGTTTTCCATAACAAATAATATTTTTACTATTTATTATATTTTTAATGAGATGATAATTAATATGTTGTTCAGTTTTACGATTTTACTGTGTTTTGGCAATTTGTTTTATTTTTTATTTGATAATAATGTATTAATATGAAAAATTCAAGTAGATTCAGTTAATTCTAAAATATCTACATCTAATATATTATTTGTTGTGATTTCTGACATATTAATGAAAAAAGTCTTTTATGTTTGGTTAATAGATAATTCGATTGTCTTGACTATATGAATTATATAGATTAGTAGCAATATCAAGCTTTTCTTTAATAGATATTAATCCATTAGTATTAATAAAAATTGTAAATAATTATATCGTTCTTCATAATAATCTTTTTTTGTTTTATATTGAGATACTAAACTTTCAAAATACATAATTTCAGTATGTAGGTGATTATAGATAATACAATAGTTATTCATATATAAGTTTGATAATATTCTTGAATATGTTTATAAAGTTATTTTATTTCTTCTTTTTCTTGATGATAAAAAGTTGTATGATTATTAATAATATTTTGAAATGTCTGAAGAGTATTTGTAGAAGCATTAATAGATATAAGATAGGTATATGTTGAGGTAAATGT
>JAOQMP010000002.1:36493747-36506780 GCA_027563575.1 Erythroxylum pedicellare
TGATGTGAGTTAACTAATCTGATAAGTAATGGAAAATGGATATTGCCCTAGCGTCATTAAATCGTCTTTATAAAATTTGTAAGCTATTGTTATTGTTTCATCTAAATTATGTGATTTTAAAGGAATTCCTAATTTAAGGCGATTGTTAAATTTAATTTTTCCATAAGCTAAATTGTCGTTCATTATTCACTATTATTTGATCATTTAAATTAGTCATTTGTTCATCAACAATTGTCATTCTTATGGGTGAATCTATTCCTTCTTGAAAAGTTGATTTTAATAAAATTTGTATTGTAGATAAATGAAAATATCCAATTTTATGTCTCTTATCTTCCAGTAATTTTTGTAATTGTTTAGAAATTTGTTCAGGATCTATTAAATTGATTCGAATATGTCCATTATATTGGTCTATTCTAATGGGTGTTTCATGAACAATTTTACCAAAATAAATAATATTTTTGTGATCAAAAAAGTGTTTAAATAAAGAAGATTGAATATCTTGGCCTGCTTTTAAATTTAATTGAGGTTTAGCTATTTGTTTTTTTTTTCAACTAGATAATAGAGCATTTATATGGAAAGTTCCTGTTGATTCTGTTAATTCTAAATTGTCTACTTCTAACATATTTTGTTCGTGCTCTTGATCAGACATCTTAATGAGAAGTATTTATTAGACGTTGATGTAGAAGAGATTGTAAATAAGTTAGTTCTTGATTATAAAAAGTATATAGATTTTGAGCTAATTCTAATTTTTCTTGTATTGGTTTTAGTGCATTTATATTATTGATTACAAATTGAAGATAACTCTATTGGTTTTCATAATATTCTTTTTCTTCTTGATCTTGCAGAATTAATGGTTCAATATACTAGATATGATGCAGTAGTTGGGTACTATTGGGTTCCATCTAAATGTGTGTGATAATGTTTACTAAAAAATCGATGCAATATTTATAAGTATTTATTATAAATATCTAAAAATGCGATTTCTGTATCAGAGTAGAAAGATAAATTAGTTTGTTCAGTGTTTCTATAATACATATATGTTAAGAGATATCGTAAAACAGATGGTTTAAATTGATGTCTAAAACAGTGCCATAAAAATATATAAAGAGATCAAGAATCTAAATACGTAAAACAACTAGATAAAAAAGATAAAGAGAGGTAAACATGCATAAACGATTAGATAGTAAACATAGATAATATTAACTTCATTCAAGAGGAGTACAATGATTCGAGCTAGAAGTAGGAGTATTGACTTCTAGATGGGAAACGTAATGTTCTAATAACATTAAATGAAATTGTTTAAGTTCTGCTTCTTCTTTTGCTAAGATAGTTTGATACTCTTGAATACTTTCAAAACATTTTTCGATTTAAATTGTGGGGGGATTTGGAATATTGAGGAAGTACATAATTAAATGCATATATTTTCTGGCTAAGAGAATCTGTTTGCTCAAACATATTTTCTGGTTGGTCAGTGTAATATAATTCCATATAGCTTGACAATGATTACAAGCTGATGACATAGTGATTAATCTGACAAAGTTATTAAGGTTTTAGAAAGATAAAGATAGAAAGAAATATATATGACTATGAATAAAATAACATAAAATAAATTTGCTATCCGTCTAGCTTATACAAAGATAAGTAATAGATAAATGAACATGTATATTGATTAATGAAACAAAAACATAATTAAAAACATACCTATTTTGCTATTTTCCTGTTGAACGCCACAACATAGGCTTAATTTAGGAGAGAGTAAGAGTTAGGAATTCGAAGAGTGCTTTTATTTCATACCAACATCGGAGAAGAAACTTACAATATATAGGCCTAGAAAAGTAGACATAAAGTAAAAAGACTAAAGTAAAGTAGACAAGATGTAAAGTAAAGTAAAGAAAAGAAAAGAAAAGAAAAGACTTAAAGTAAAAGAAAGAAAAGACCTAAGAAAGGACCTTAGTGGTCTTAATAATTTACATTATGTACAAAAGTAGACAGTTTTGGGGTCTACATTGGGTCGTACTTTATTCTTCAATTATTGTTTCAATCGAACAGTTGTCGTCTTTGTTGATGGTAGATGTTGAAGGATAATAAATACATTGATGCTGAGGATGATTGCTAAGCTGTTGACAGATATCTTGCTTCCATTGATTTGATAATTTGTTGAAGATATCAGAAGTGTTTGAAAAAGATTGTTCAAATTGTATAATAATTTGAAGAGCTTCAGTAGTTATTTGTGTTTTGTAGGTAGAGATCATGATCATATTGGGATATTTATAATTGACTTTAATTAATGATTCTGGAGTAATCCTTGTGCATTGTTGATAAACGCCTTCGAGACATTGGAGATTAAACTGATTGATAAGATCCCAGCGAAAAGTGTGTCTTGGTGGTTCATCAATGGGTGGATACATTCCATTGCTGGTTCCTATCTAGATGAAGATGTCTCTAGATACTTTGATTTCGACATCTTTTAGATTATCTGTTTCCTTGAAAATTGGGTACCTACTGAAGATTTTGAGAAACATTTCTCTTTCTTTGGCAAATCGATCTTGATAATTTTTTACTGTCTAGATAAATCCTGTAGGGAATTATGATAGAATGTTTAATTTTGTTAAATAAATAGTACCAATCAGTCCACTTTGGAATAATAGATGGGTGGTTATAGGATCTGCTTATGGGAAAATGATTGCTTTAGGTCCATATTTGTCGTGATTTTGTGGGTAATACTGAAAAATCTTTTGTTCTTCCTTCCAGTCATAAGTGCTTGGAAACATTCACAAAACATTTCTAATGTGATCCGTCTCATTTCTTCCTTGAATGCTTTGGTAGGTACTGAATTGATTTTGTCCATATTGATGGGTTTGCCGAATGATTTCATGTTAGGTTTTAAAGTCGGTTTTTCTAAGGCTTGCTTATATAGTGGTCTCAAACTTGGGCCTTTGAACTCAGATTAGGCTTTTTCTGCTTCTTGCTTACTTGTAAAACTTTTTATGTAAAATAGATGATTTTCCCGTGATGTGTACCGCAACTTTATGCCATTCATCATAAATTCCTTCCATGGGTCCATTAAAGATGAAATAAAATTTTTCTTATAAAAAATATTCTTTGCGTTGAGAGGTGGAAGATGGTGTGGATAAAGAGAGTTGGGTAATTTATTGAGGAGTAATAGGTTGAAGGGTAGGTGGAATTTTAGTGATAGTCAAAGATGCTTGATTAGGAGAGATAGTGGTAGGTGCTTGGTCAGGAGAGAGTTGTTTTTCAAGTAAGGTGATTGTAGATCGAAGTTAGTTTATTTCCTTGGTGATAATGCCTACTTGTTATTGGAGGTCGACTAATTGTGATTCCTTCTTTTTCAGTGAATCCTTAAGACTGATTATTACTGCTTCCATTCTCTAGTTAAGATATCTATATGACTGTTGTCAGAAGATTTTATGTAATGAATATGAAAATTATATTGATTTAATTCTAATAGCCATCGAATTAAACGACCTTGATTATAATTTGCTTTTTCTTTTGCAAAGAAATTACTCTTTTTTATTCCACTTTTCTTTTCACTCTTCTCTCCTTTTTATTGCACTACTCTCTTTCTTTTGCTAACTAGTGCAATTACTCTCAGTTGGGCCTTTGTCCTTATTTTCTTGAATGGCCTCTTTTTCTTTTTTTCGTTTTAAACTCTCAACCTCTCCAAGTTTTTGTTCTTCCATGACTTTTGCAAGTCTCAATTGATCCTCATGAACTGCTCTTGCTTAAAGAGGCGCCAATGTGAAGTGTTTCTCCCCCATCTTGAATGAATAACTATTTTTGAATCCATCATGCACTACACGCCTATCATATTGCCATGGTCTCCCTAATAGTAAATGACTAGCATGCATAGGAACTACATCACACAACACTTCATCAAAATATCTCTCAATTGAGAACGCCACTAGCACTTGCTTGCTTACCTTAACCTCTCCACACTCATTAAGCCATTGCAACTTATAAGGATTAGAGTGCTTAATGAGAAGCAGCCCCAATTTCTCAACTAAAACCGTGCTTGCAACATTGGTGCAACTACCTCCATCAATTATTAAACTGCACATCTTACCCTTAATTAAGCATCTGGTGTGGAATATGTTCTCCCTTTATTCATCAAGCTCTATCTTTTCTTGTGCATTAAGAGCTCACCTCACTACTAGTGCTTCGACCTGGACTGGTTACTCAACTTCTTCATCAGTGCAATCCTCTAGCTCAGGCATATCACCTCCATCACTATCTTTTGATTCAATTACCCCATCTCGCAAATATATGATCTTCCTATTGGGACATTGGTTTGCCTTATAACCTGAACCCAAACACTTGAAGCATTCGATGTCTTTTTGCTTAGTGCTAGGATTTTGATCATTAGATGTAGGCGCACCTTTAGAGGTTATCCACTTTTCCTTAGACTTGTCCTTATTGTCATAGGACTTATCCTTGCTCTTTTCCTCCTTCTTTGGCCATTTAGGACCCTAAGAATTTGAAGATCCTGATGTGTGGTCCTTGCTGAAGCTTTTTCCCTTCAATTGCTTCTCAATCTTCATAGCCATGCTTACCATATCCTCCAACTCCAAGTATTGATGAAGTTGTTATCTCTTTGTTTAAACCAGCAAGGAACCGAGCCATTGTAGCCTCTCTATCCTCCTCTATGTTAGCTCTTATTATAGCTATCTCCATCTCCTTGCGGTAATCTTTCATGCTCTTCGTGCCTTGCCTTAATGTTTGGAGTTTTTGATACAACTCCCTATAGTAGTGACTTGGCATGAATCTCTTTTTCATGATGTGCTTCGTCTTATCCCAGGTTTCAACCGATCTTTCTCCAATTCGTTTTCTGTTAACCATCAATTGATGCCACAAATAGTAGCATAATCAGAGAACTCAACTGCCATTAGCTTCACCTTCTTCTCCTCAGAATAGTTGTGGCAGGCAAATATCATTTCTACTTTCCTTTCCCACTCCAAGTAGGCATCTGCATCATTCCTTCCTTGAAATGGTGGCATCTTCATTTTGATGCTACCATTTTTTCTAGATACCTTTTCAATCTCTTCCTCCTCACTGCCTCTTTCAACTCTTCCTCATCAAATCCATCTTCATCTTGCTCTTCCTCATAGTGATAATGATTATGAACTAGAGGGTTCTCTCTTCTTCTTGTCCCATTATTCCCTAAAGATTTGGCTTGAATAGTTCTGAGAAGCCTATCTTGCCTTTCAAAGTTTCTATCTTGCTGCTCAAACTTGTCTTTGACTTCAAGGTACATAGTCTCTATTCTCTTGAACTAATTTTGCATTATTTCAACAGTAAAGAATGTATTTCGTAGGTTCTCTTCACTCCCATCACTCTTTAAATCTTTATTGCTATTATGAGACAAGATAAATTCCTACAAGAAAATGTTGGAAGCCGCACAACGCTCCCTTATGTGTTTCTCTCTAGAACAAAATTCTCCACTTGTGGTTTACACAATAAAGTGGCTTTTCACTATATAATCTCACACTCTTGCCTTTTTCCACTTAAGTAGAAAGCACAAAGATAACAACCTTAAAAAAGAAAACGATTAGATGAAACAAATCTAGAAGTAAAATATTGTACCGACAGAAAATAAATCAAAGTGCAGCAGGGTAGGCAATGATTCTTATGTCAATTGAACAATTATGAGTGCAACAATTGTTCAAATCAATGTAGAGAAGCAAAGATAGATACCAAAACAAGCAATAAACCAAGAAACAAAGAAAGACAAACAAAAAAATATGTAAAACTCACCAAACCCAAGACCAATTTTTTTTATATCCCAGTTTGCCCAAAATTCCAAGAATTGAACAAAAGATTAGAAAAAACGTTTCTTGATAGGTTCTCGAAAGAAAGAAAGATCAAACAAAGATTCAAAGATTCGCAATCTTAGATGTTTATTGATCAATCTTGAAATTTCTTTTCTTTTCTTTCTATTGTTCACATTTTCTTGATAGGTTCTTGAATAAAAGAAAGACAATCTAGATGAATCTTGAATGATAAGCACAAATCTTGAATGAAAGATCAAACAAAGATTCAAGAATCACAATCTTGGATGTTTCTTAATCAATCTTGAAATTTCTTTTCTTTTCTTTCTATTGTTTTCATTTTTTAATTGATGTTCAAGAAAACAAAGAATCAATTAAAGAAACAAAAACATAAAGAACCAATAATGGCGGATTCATTCCAAACAATTAAACCCTATCTTTTTTGTGATTTTTCTAAGAAATCAATAAAGAAAACAATGAAAGATACGTATGAGTTCAATAGAATTAAGCCGAAGCTCTGATACCAACCGATACGAAAATCTCAAGAAAACAAGGTTTTAGAAGCCCCCTAATCCTATTAAATCAAAACCCCAATCTTTATATTAGAAGAACATGCTAGTTCAAACCCGAATTATACGAAATTGAGACCCAAACGTAAAGAAAATAGAAGAATTGAACACGTCACAAGCGATTACCTTAATAAGTGTTGCAATCCTTGAAAGAACAACAAGAAGAACATGCCTTTCTTAAAGAGAATATTTCTAAATTTCATTAATCAACTAATCTAATGTTTAAAAGGATAAAATAAGGTCTTATACCCTTGCCCACGTCCTAAACCTAACAGGAATAAAAAAGACAAACCTAATCCTAGCCAGTTTAGGAGTTTATAGCCCAATAACACAATCTGATCCTAATCCACTTAGGATTGGGCTAAACTAACTTAAATAAGACCAAAATAACTTAAATAAACCTAAGGAGGAATGGGACTAATGGAGCACTCTACTTAGGCCCACACGCTTGGTTATCCAAAACTGGCTTTAAAATAAACTAAGGCAAGTGACTTTTAATGAATGCATGTGCTTACAAATAAATATCCAACCCATAACAAGTCTTTTGGCCCTAATAAATAAAGGATAAATAACAAGCCCAATATATTAAGTTAAGCCCATAAGAATAATTGAACTTGTCTTGAAATTTGGCTAAGTATTAGCCCCTCCACATGCCTTCTTTAGAAGAATCACAAGCTTGACTACTCCACTTGAATTCTCCATGGATGGTTTGTCCTTGTCAATAAGGTGAGATGTAAAGTGACTTTGAACAAAGCCTTGAAGTGCTTGTTTAAGCCTTGCTGCACATTGCCTTGTATGGCAAAGTGATGGCAGACCCAATAGGAACTTGTCCTAGAGAACCTTCAACAAGATGAAACTATGCCTGGGAGTAGATAAAATCAAGAAAACACATGAAATCACAAGAAACAGAATTGAAAAGATAGAAACAGAACACAGAGAGAAAATGGGAGGTTAGAAGAATGTTGGTCGATGAAAAGAACCCTTAGAGAACTTGTCTCTTAGAACCCTAGTAAGAATGTTGGTCAATCGAAAGAACCCTAAGAGAACTTATCGCTTAGAACTCTAACCTTAGGACACGACAAAGGAAGACCTCTCCTTTGATAAGTCAAGTATTCTCAAAGAATACAAAGAAAGCAAGAAAGCACTCAATATTATTTCTGAATGAAAAAAAATCCCCTTTCAAAGTATATAGAGGCTGCCTACTTATAGGAAAAACTTGCTAACTTAATGCCCTAAAGAAGAAACTAAATAAAAGGAAACAAATCAATCCCTAAAAGTAAACAAAATAAACTTATACATGTGTTGATTAAATAATCTTATTTCAAGGAAAACCAAAAGGAAACTAATTAAAACATGATCTGGTATTTTAAGTGAGTTCTCCCAATTGGACTCCATGTGGGCCTTTGGACACTTTATGTTGGGCTTCAAGGAGTAATACAATGCCTGTTGGATCTTTATGAGAGGAAATCTGACTCAACAACATGAGCTCTATCTCTTAAAGGTCTTGGATCAAACAATTCAATGCTTGTTTCATGGCTTTGGCCCTAGCTCTTGTCATTGGGCCTCCAACATCTTGTAATGGATCTTTAGGAACATTAGACTTTAATGTTGGGCCTTTGATATGGGAATTTCGTTCAGCCCCTTGCCTTGCACATTCAAACTTCAAATCTAATCTAATTTCAGTTCCTAAGCCTCCTTTTGCAAGCTCATGTCCATGCAAGTCATGTGTTAGGTTTCTTTGTGGCGGATCACACCAAGTATGTTTCTCTTCTTATTTTTCACATGCCTATGGTTCTCCATCAATAACAAGTCTTTTGGCCCTAATAAATTGATAAGGTGTCAGTAGGCCTTACAAATTAACCCAAAAAGCTATAACAAGTAGTATGGGCAAGTAGGGATCGTTCTTATAGAGAAATATAAAGTATGAATCCCAACTCAATTCAAACAATTTAATATGTTTAATAATGAAACAATAATGGATAAAATTAAAGTGATATAGAAACCCCCAAAAAATAAGGTTCTTGAAACCCCCTAATCCTATTGAATAAAAACCCCAATGTTTCTATTATAAGAACATGCTAGTTTAGACCCCTATTATATGAAATTAAGCCACGTACTAAACCTAAAAGGAATAGGTTACACGACCCTTTAATGCGAAAACAAGCCTAATCCTAACTAGTTTAGGAGTTTATAGCCCAATAATGCAATCTAATCCTAATCCATTTAGGATTGGGCTAAACTAACTTAAATAAGATCAAAGTAACTTAAATAAACCTCGGGGGAAGATGGGCCTAATGAATCACTCTACTTAGGCCCACACGCTTGGTTGTCCAAAACTAACTTAAAATAAACTAAGGCAAGTGAATTTTAATGAATACACATGGTTACTAATAAATACCCAACCCATAACAAGTCTTTTTGGTCCTAATAAACAAAGGATAAATAACAAGCCCAATGTATTAAAATAAGTCCACAAGAATAATTGAACTTATCTTGAAATTTGGATATGTATTAGCCCATCCATATTCCCTCTCTAGAAGAATCACAAGCTTGACTACTCCACTTGAATTCTCCATGGATCGTTTGGTCTTGTTATCAAGGTGAGATGTAATGTGACATTGAACAAACCCTTGAAGTGCTTGTTTAAGCCTTACGGGACGTTGCCTTATAATAGGTCCACTTGGTAAAGTAAGCTTGTCTTGGTGTGTTGCACCTTGATCTCCATTGCCATGGCTTCTTGTATCATTCCCTCCCTCCTCAAAAGGATTCATCCTTGAATAAGCCCCTGCATTATCAAATGGAGAGAGATCAGCAACATTAAACGTAGTAGGTACTTGATACTCACCTTGCAAATCGATCATGTAGGCATTATCATTAATCTTTTCAAGGACTTGGAAAGGTCCATCGTCTCTAGGATCCAACTTGGATTTCCTTTTCTTAGGAAACCTCTCTTTCCTGAAATGCAACCAAACCCAATCACCAGGCTCAAATTGCATAAACTTTTGCCCTTGATTAGCTCTTTGTGCATATGCTTCATTTCGCTTCTCTATGTGCTGTCTCACCTTCTCATGAATGTTGTGCACCAAATCTGCCTTCTTTTGTCCATCTGCGTTAGTTATCTAACTTAAAATTAAAGAAAACAAATCTAAAGGAATTTATGGATTAGAACCATAAACAATCTCAAAAGGAAAATAACAAGTAGTAGAATGTATGCTCTTATTGTATGCAAATTCAACCAATGACAATCATTCTTCCCATGTTTTAAGATTTTTACCAACCACAGCACGCAAAAGAGAACCTAAAATTCTATTCACCACTTCAGTTTGTCCGTCAATTTAAGGATGGAAAGTATTAGAAAACAAAAGTTTAGTACCTAGCTTACCCCAAAGAACACGTCAAAAGTGGCTCAAAAACTTCACATCATGATCAGAAACAATAGTCTTAGGAACACCATGCAAATGCATAACATCCCTAAAAAACAACTCAGCAATATTTATAGCATCATCAGTTTTATAACATGCAATGAAATGTGCCATCTTACTAAACCGATCTACTACTACAAATATAATATCCCTATCCTTTTTTTTCCTAGGAAGCCCTAAAACAAAGTCCATAGATATGTCAGTCCACGGATGCTTAGGCACAGGCAAAGGTGTATACAAACCATATGGATGAGTCTTAGATTTTGCTTGTCTACATGCAACACACTTAGAACAAATTTTCTCAACATCTTTTCTCATGTTAGGCCAATAAAAATGTTCACAAAGTATGTCATATGTCTTTTGGACCCCAAAATGACAGAATCCGAAGCATACAAATCCCTAATGTACTCAAACCCTAATAATTTAGAGCTTAAAGTAGTGATTAGAGTGTACCTTCTTGAAAGTGCATCAATAACTACATTCTCCTTACCTTGTTTGTATTGTATCACGTATGGAAACATCTCTATGAACTCTAGCCGCTTTGCATGCCTCTTGTTCAACTTACCTTGGTCCTTTAGATGTTTCAATGACTCACGGTCAGAATGGATCACAAACTCCTTTGGCCATAAATAATGCTGCCAAGTCTCCAATGCTCTCACTAAGGCATAGAGTTCCTTGTCATAAGTGGAATAATTCAATTGGGATCACGAAGCTTTTCACTGAAGTATGCAATGGGACGCCTACCCTGCATCAAAATAGCACCAATACCTAACCCGGAGGCATCACATATCTTAAAAGCTTCATTAAAATTAGGCAAACTCAATATAGGTGCAGAACACAATTTATCTTTTAATGTATTAAAAGCAAGTTCTTGTGCCTCATTCCACTTAAATCCAACATCCTTTTTAATTATTTCAGTCAATGACACAGCAATGGTACTAAAATCTTTCACAAATCACCTATAAAAGCTAGCTAAACCATGAAAACTATGCACATCACGAATACACTTAGGAGTAGGCCAATCTTTAATAGCCTTAACCTTCTCCTCATCAACATGCACTACACCACGGGCAGAAATAACAAGGCCAGGAAAAAACAACTTTATCCATACAAAAAGAACAATTTTTAAGTTTGGCATATAGTCTTTCACGCCTAAGTGCTTCTAGTATAGATTTAAGATGCATAAAATGCTTATCAAGGATTTTTCTATAAATCAAAATTTCATTAAAGTATACAACCACAAACTTGCCAATAAAATCACACAAAACATGGTTCATTCATCTCATGAAAGTGCTAGGTGCATTTGTCAAACCAAATGGCATGACCATCCACTCATATAGACCATATTTGTTTTAAAGGTTGTTTTCCATTCATCCCTTACTTTCATTCTAATCTAATGATAACCACTCATGAGATCAATTTTTATAAAGAAACAAGCACCATGTAACTCATTAAACATATCATCTAACCTAGGAATAGGGTGGGAATACTTTACCGTTATCTTGATTATTGCCCTGTGATGGAGGTCCATCTAACAAAGTCTTAGACGATGTTGCAAACATGGTCTTGGGTCCAAATGATGAAGATGGTTCCATCATAGAAGAGGAAAATACTAATGATGATTTTTTAGGCTTAATCATGAAGTTGCAGGTCCATTTGAAGCCATTTGACCTTTGTAAGGTTGCAGCTCATATTGATCCATTGCCTTATGATGAAGACGAGTTTGAGAAGCCCATTAAATAAGCCCAAGACATCCAAGGAAGCTGCTGCTCCATTGCTTAGTGGCATAGAGTTGTAATCACCTTATTGAGGCTAATAAGAGCATCTAATGCTCATTATTTCCATTATGAACTTGCGTTATCTTTCCTTTATTGTACTGGTTGTTTTAAAAACTTAATTTTAATGTTTAAAGTCCATTAAAGCTGCAGGCCATAAGGGATTGCAATGAGGGGTCAGTTTTGTGACTTTTCATTTTGCAACCTTTCCTTATTTATATGTTGATTGTATTTCCATTTTTTTTGGACACACGTGAATCAATTAAAAAAAATTTTCAGCCACTTTTTGCTGTGATTTGTCATTAAGGTTGTTAGTTTTTCCAAAACTAACATTTGGGGTTTGATAGTTTTCCAAAAATTATTCGTTTTCTACACCACCATCATCTTATCGCCAGATTCGACCTACCCACACTATATCAGCCATATCTCCCAAACCACACATCCGATTTATGTAAATTTGATATCCCTTGAAACTAGACGGAAAATCCTACAACTTTCATTAAGACTTTACCCAAAATTCCCATCCCATAGTTCCATAATTCATCCACAATCAGACTATTTCCACTAGAACCTTTTCACCAAAATCTGACCTAAACGTATCCAATCAACCTATTTTGCCATCATCTTTACGCTCAAATCACCATCAAGTGGTATCAGAGCTAGGTTAACCTATTTCGCTTCACTGAAAACCGACCATGACCACCATTCCATCCAAAGACCAGTCACCATTGATTAATGAAGAATTGTTGCAATAGCTTGAACAGCTCCGCCTTGAAAATGTGACCTTGAAGGCAAAAGAATTTGCTTTTCGACCAGCCTTAAGAGGTAGTAGAATTTCAATCCCTTCACTTCCGGAAGAGGAGATTCATGAAGAAGATGATGGAGACCCATATGACTATGATGATGGGTATGAAGAGAGGGATTTTGAGAGGTAGACAAAGAGGGCGTGGAAGAGGTGTCGGAGGAGGTCCAGGTCGTGCAATAATGGCTAGACCACAACACAATAGGCAAGATGAGTTCTACAGCTTCAAGATAGAAATTCCAGAGTTTGAGAGTAAGTTAAATCCGGATCTTTTCTGAGAATGGGTGTGTACTACTGATAGGATATTTGAATGTGGAAATGTGAGTGATGAGAAAAAAAAATGAAACTTGTTGTGATGAAATTAAGAGGTTATGCTAGTTTATGGTGGGATAATGTTCGGAAAAGGAGAGATAGGGAGCATAGGCGTAGGATTGCAACATGGTCTAGGATGAGGAAGAATGGAAGAAACATTTATGCCTCCATAATATAGGCAGGAAATGTTGAACAAAATGATGAGTTTGACCTAAGACCCACTCTCGGTTGAGGCATATACAATGGAGTTTGAAAATCTATTGTTGAAGTGTGATTTGAGGGAGGATGAAAAGTTATGAATGCAAGATATCTTAGGGGTTTGAAAATTGACATTAGAGATATGGTTAGCCTTTATCAATACAACACC
>JAOQMP010000002.1:36583972-36598853 GCA_027563575.1 Erythroxylum pedicellare
TCAATTCCCTTTAAGCATAAATACATCTTTAACACAATACATATACTAACACACTCATTCAAGTTCATTTAATATTTGTAAATTCCACTCAAAGATCGGGGTCCAACACTCAACAAGTGAACATACAAAGCCAAAAACAAATAATAGTTGAAGCATATAATTTTAGGTGGGAAGACATCCCTTTGATGTTCCCTAAACTATGGAACATTTGGAAGACATCCCTTTGATGTTCCTTAAACACATCCTTAAATGTTTTACTACTCCACTCCCACTTGGAGGGGTGTGTCAATTCTCCCTCTGAAAACATTTAGATGTGTAACTCCTATTATTCTCAATAATAGGAGGACATGTCAAACAACCATGAAATACTCCTTATTCTCACTCTTGAGAATAAAATCATAGGAGAGTATGTATGAGTGGACATATAAACTTATCTTGATGCATAATCAAGATAAGTTTATAAGTTTATATCTTTATCACCTTATCTTGATGCATGCATAATCAAGACGATCATAAGACTAAAGTTGTCATGTGTTGGTTCATGACTCTCACTTAAATGTATGACACATAAGTCACATATTCCTTTTAAGAGATAATATACATTTAAGAATTTAGCGGTCTTATCCTTGATCTTACGCAAAGATGTAAGGGCGAATAGCTCGTGTGAGAAAACCAACCTCAGCCTAAGATTGACACGTGCATTTTTCGTTATGGTTTCAAAGTGAAAGGCACCAATAATTGATAAACAACTTTTCATTTATCAAACGTCTTACGTGTATGACACAAGAAGGAGAAAATTACACCAACATTTCATAATCTACGAAAACCCATTGCCTTTACATGTTTAGAAAAATGAAATGGTGGCAATGGCTTAGTTGCCACCATTAGGTCTGTGGATATATACTCTAACTTAATTTCTCCCTCCTCTTTTGCATCTTTAACAAAATGATACTTCATGCTAATGTGCTTAGTCTTTCCATGATACTTAGGGTCCTTAGTGTAAGCCAAAGCTGCCACACTATCACAATAGATAGTTATGGGCCTTTCTAAAGGCACAATTGACCCTAAGTGCTGAATAAAATTTCCAAGCCATAAGGTCTTTTGCACAGCCGAGGCACTGGCAACAAATTTATCCTTCATTGTTGACAATGCTGTGCAAGTTTATTTCTTGCTACTTCAAGAAATAGCCCCATTATTTAGCATGAAGACATAGCCAAATGTAGATTTGCACGAATCATGATCACCACCCAATCAGCATCAGTGTAACCATGCAAACCAAGATTCTCTCCTTGGTAGTATAGCCAATAGTCCTTTGTGCCCTTGAGATACCTAAGGACCCTTTTCACACATTTCTAATGCTCGATTCCAGGTTTAGAAGAATATCATACCAGTAGACCTATGATAGTTGTGCATTAGTATGTGTTTTTCTAAGTATTTGGTATATTTTTCTTGCATGATAGGTTAGTACTATTGTGTTTTAGGATTTGTTTTGTGTGTTTTTTTAGTTTGATCTTTATGGTTGTTCTTTTGTGTATGATATTGGTTTAGGGTAGGAATTGATCATTTTGGTGTAGGAATGGAGGGTTGATACCTTTGTGATTGAGCTAGGGACTAAGAGAAGAGAAGATAAGAGAAGTGGAGCTGCTAAAATATAAGAGCCCATAATCGTGGAAGAGGGCATGTTTTCCACGATTGTCAAAAATCTATGGAAAAAGTTGTTTGTTAAGTTAACCCACGATAGTGGAAAGCACAAGTATAATTCCTACAATTGTGGGAATTGGAAGTCAAAGAGACACACAGGTTATATGTATTTTTTTAAGGTTTTCGTGACTTTATAAGACATAGAATTCGGAGAGCCGCCAGAAGGTTGTGGAACTTGCTTCCTGGATCTAAAAGACAGATTGAGAGCCTAGAGATAAGGGATATTCAAGGTTTCATTCCTGATTGGGCAAAGAGCACCCTATCATTCACAATTTCCAGATTAGGCAAAGAAGAGGAGGGTTTATCCCGTCCAGTCTTATTTCAATTTCTTTCTCTTCTAGCATGACTATCATTGATTATTTGATTGTTGGGGACGTTATAGATATTATAATTGGCTAAAACAATTTTTAGGGTTTTTTGTTGAACTATTTATGAACCTTTGGTTATTGATTTAATGGTATACATGTTTGTGTTATTTATTGTGCTTAAACCTTGCAATAAATCGAGAGAATGAGCTTGGTAATCTATGCTAATTGTATAATAAGAGTTGACCATTAATAGACCTATAAATAACAACAAGTTATTGATTTATTAGGAAGAGATATCAATGGATTAATACACTGCCTATAGCATAGCTTCATATCTAGTTGAATGTTTAGGAAAGGCTTTGCACATCAAAAGATCCTAAAGTTAATTCTAATTTATTTAACTAGTGACATTTAGTTACACCTTGAGAGATGGTAGCTAGAATTTTAGGGAATCTTGGGCCAAGCATAAATCGAATCAATTAATTAGATGGGAGCAAATACGGATAACGAAAAGTCCTAATGATTAATCTTGATTTTCTCCAAGTCTTAGTTTATGATTTTGGTTTGGGTTACATTGTTCCCTGTTACTTTTAGTTTGTCTTTATTTTACTTATCTTTTTAAATTCAATTGAAACGATTTCTTAATAAAAAAACAACCTGAATTAAGTGGTACCTAAGCACAATCCTCATGGGATCGATATCCACTTTCAACTACAAGTATAACCCATATACTCTCAGTTTTGAGCATAAGATTAATAGTGTGTTTTGCATTCAACAAGTTTTTGGTGTCGTTATTAGAGATTGATTGTTTAGCATCTTGTTTAGTTTAGGTTACTTTGATTTAAGAGTTTTTTTATACTTTTCCTCATGTCTTTGCAAGTGCATGAATACAAGGAACACATGAAGGAATATTGAATTTTTTGACAAAGAGTTAGAAAATATCACAAGGCACGAATGACAGTTGAGAAGAGCAAAGCGGGAAGATATTATACAAAGAAATATGGCGGAAGAAGGAGAACAAAGAGGGGCCGAAAGGACATTGATGGACTTTATGAGATCAAGATTCAGTCCTTAAAGAGTTCCGAGGTCAACGATTTAAGCTAACAATTTCGAGACCAAGACGACATCGCTCAACATTCTTCAGAGTAGTGTGCAGTTCAATGGGTTGTCCAATGAAGATACTAATGTCCATCTCACCAATTTTTTAGAGATATGCAACACTTTCTGGTTTAATAGGATGTTTGACAATGCCGTGAGGTTGCGATTATTTTCTTTCATTTTAATAATACTTTCCATTGAATAAGACAATAAGGATCATTAAGGAAATCACAAATTTTCAACAAAGCGTTGAGGAGTCTTTATATGAAGCTTGGTAGAGGTTTAAAGAACTATAGAGAATCTGTCCCCACCATAACCTTCTGAGGGAATTCCTCATGGAAACATTCTATAATGGTGTAAATTAGAGCACAAGAGGGACCATGGATGCAGTTGCAGGAGGATCTTTAATGACGAAAACTATCGATGCAGCGCATGACCTTTTGGAAGAGTTGGCGAGCAATAGTTGTATATGGTCAAGCGAGAGGAGTAGATAGGGGAAGAAGGAGCAAAATGTTATAATCCCGATTGACTCTATTATTGTTTGCAAGCACAGATCACAACCCTTACCAAGCAGTTGAGCAACATGCAAGGGGCATCTTCATCTACAGCCAAAGCTATGTAATCACAGTGTGAGTTATGCGAGCAAGACAACCATTACATAGTAGAATGCTTTTTGTTGGGAGCCAGTAGCACTGAACAGGTAAGTTACTTCGACCAACTGCAGCGAGGTAACAATCTGTACTTGAATACTTATAATCCGGGGTGTAAAAACTACCTAAAATTTCTTAGAGTACTAAAAATACAGATGGCCAAGTAAGACCGCAAAGACCTCCAAGATTTTAGCAAGAATGACTTGGATCTTTGGAAAACAAAATGGACAAGTTGATGGATGTTTTCGAGTCCATAATGTCAAATCAATAAGGGAACCAAAAGAAAATATTTTTGAGCTAGGAGGAAAGTCAAAAGAGGATAGAGACAAAGTTTGATCAGATAATGAAGAACCATGCCTCATTCATCCACAAGTTAGAGGTACAGGTAGGTCAACTTGCTAATGCTATGTCTTCTAGAAGTGCAGGTAGCTTACTAAGCAATACGACCAACCCAAAGGAATAATTAAAGGCTATCACACTTCGAAGTGGCAAGCATATAGAGGAATCAAGTGTGAAACAGGATAGCCAAGAAAAGGGAAAAGGCAAGGAGATTCAAGAAGAGAAAGAATAAGAGAGGCCGTATGCGCCACCACCATCATGCAAATCCAAACTTCCATATCTACAAAGGGTGAGACAACATCAGGTGGAAACTCAGTTTTCCAAGTTTCTGGAGAAACCAAAGAGGCTTCAGATCAACCTGCCATTGGTGGATGCTTTGGAGTGTATGCCTAAGTATGTGAAGTTTCTGAAGGATATACTGACATATAAACGTACTTAGGAGGACAATCAGACGATCACTTTAATGGAGAATTATAGTTCGATTATCTAAAGCATGATGCCTTCAAAACTACAAGATCCAGGGAGTTTTACGATTCCATATGTTATTAGTGACTTTGAATTTTCTAAATGCTTATTTGATTAGGTGTAAGCATTAACTTCATGCCTTTGTTCGTTTTCAGGAAATTGGGACTAGGAGAGGTCAAGCCAACAACCATGCTGATTTCACTTGTGGATCAATCCATTAAGAGACCATATGAAGTTGTAGAAGACATGTTAGTAAAAGTAGATAAATTTATTATTCCTGTTGATTTTTTGGTATTGGATTTTAAAGTTGATAAAAATTATCCATTGATTTTTGGGTAGGCCCTTTATGAATACTGATAGGGCATTAGTTTATGTGCATAAGGGAAAACTTGTTTTGAGGATTGGTGATGAGCAGGTTAAGTTTAATATATCTAAATATTTGAAGAAATCGATGGATGATAATGTATGTATAAAGATTGATGTTGTGAATGAATGTGTGAAGGAGGTTGAAGAGGAAGTTAATGAAGTTGCTAAAGTACACAAGGATGAGAGCGTGAGAGAAGATGATTTATATGAGGAAGTTGAGTTAGAGAAGTTAGAGAGAACAGATACACGTACATCATCTTCTTTCATTAAGCCCCCCACTTTCGAGCTTAAACCCTTACCTCCCCATTTAAGATACACCTTTTTAGGTAAGAACCATACCCTACCCATCATTATCTCAAACCAATTAGATTTTAACTAAGAAGAAAAAGTGGTGGAGACCATTAGGAAGAGGATGAGAGTAATGGGGTGGCAAATTTCTAATATTAGGGAGACTAGCCCCAATGTGGTGATGCATAAGATTGACTTAGAAGAAGGGTGTAAAACTGTAAGAGAGAGATAAAGAAGGTTAAATCCAAACATGCAAAAGGTTGTGAGGAAGGAGGTAGTAAAGCTGTTGGATGAAAGGATTATTTATCCCATTTTAGATAGTAAGTGGGTGAGTCTAGTATAGTGTGTGCCTAAGAAGGGAGGCATGACAGTGATGGAAAATGAAAAAGGTGAAAAGATTTCCACTAAGACCATCACAAGTTGGAGAGTATGTATTGGTTACTGGAAGCACAATTTGGCCACCAAAAAAGATCACTTCCCTTTACCTTTTGTGGACTAAATGATTGAGTGGGTGGCTGGCCATATATTTTAAAGTTTTTTTGATGGATACTCAGGGTACAATAAGGTGGTTATATATCCACAAGATCAGGAGAAGACCACTTTCACTTGTCCTTATGAGATTTTTGGCTTATTGGAGGATGCCATTCGATTTATGCAATGCACCTGCCACATTCTAAAGGTGCATGATGGCCATATTTGCGGACATGAATAAGAACTTCATGGAGGTATTTATGGACGATTTCTCTGTCTTTGGAGATTCTTTTCATCATTGTTTATTTAATTTAGACAGAGAGCTTCAAAGATGTGAGGAGTCTTAACTAGTCTTGAATTAGGAAAAGTGTCACTTTATGGTCCAACAGGGAATTGTATTGGGCTATGAGATCTCATGCGAGGAGATTGAGGTGGATCGAGCTAAGACCGAAGTAATTGAAAAGTTACCACCTCCCACCAACATCAAGGGCATCTGAACCTTACTTGGTCATGCATGGTTCTACAAACGGTTCATCAAGGATTTTTCTCTTATCGCTAGACGTTTAACTCATTTATTAGTTAAAGATGTGCCTTTTGTTTTTGATGATGCTTGTTTGGATGCTTTTAATAGGTTGAAGAAGGCACTTATATTAGTACCTATTTTGACATCGCTGGATTGGTCTCTTCCTTTGGAGATTATGTTTGATCCAAGTGATTATGCCATTGGTTGTGTCCTGGGTCAATAGAAGGAAAAAACGTTACATGATATCTATTACGTAAGCAAGACCTTGATGGGAGAATAACTAAATTACACAACTACGAAAAAGGAGTTGCTTGTTATGGTATTTGCATATAAGAAATTTCGTTATTATCTTTTAGGCTAACATGTCATTGTTTTTACAGATTATGCAACATTGCAATATCTTTTTGCGAAGAAGGATGCTAAGGCTAGGTTTATCCGATGGGTACTTCTACTCTAAGAAGTCAAAATTGAGATTAAAGACAAGAATTTAGTAGACAATGTTGTAATTGACCACCTCTTGAGACTTGAAGGAGGGCATCATAAGGAAGAAGAGGAAATCAAGGAGAGCTTTCGTGATGGGGCTTTAATGATGGTAGATCATCCTTTTCATCTTTGGTTTGTAGAAATTGCAAATTACCTCTCAGGTAGTATTCTTCCTTCCGATCTTTCTTATCAACAAAGGAAGTGGTTTGTATTTCAATGTTCTCGTTATATTTAGGATGAAACTGTATTGTATAAGATATGTGCTGACAGTGTGATTCGTAGGTGTATCCTCGAAGATAAAATGCCTGAGATTCTAATGCAAGGTCATAGTTCACCTTATGCAGGGCATTATGGAGCTAACAAGACTGCAGCTTAGATCTTATAGTGTGGATTCTATTGACCAACCTTGTTTAACGATGCTTGAGATTTTGTGCTAAGGTGTGATAGGTGTCAAAGAGTGGCTAACATATCAAAGAAGGATGAGATGCTGCTTTCAAACATCATGAAGGTGGAGATATTCGATTTGTGGGGATTAGACTTTATGGGACCATTCCAATCCTCTTCAAGTAACACTTACATATTAGTTGGAGTTGATTATGTTTCCAGGTGGGTTGAGGCTGTAGCTACTCCAAATAATGACGACAAGGTGGTTTAAAAGTTCATCAATAAGATCTTTATGAGATTTAGGGTGCCCAGAGCGATTATAGGTGATAGAGGGAGCCATTTTTGCAACAAATATTTGAGGCTCTTCTGAAAAGATACAATGTTCATCATAGAGTGGCGACTCCTTACCACCCCCAAACCAGTGGTCAAGTGAAGTTAGTGAACAGAGAGCTGAAGAAGATTTTGGAGAAGTTAGTGAGCACCTTAAGAAAGGATTAGGTGTTGAAGCTAGATGACACCCTATGGGCTTATAGGACAACTTTCAAGACACCCATAGGAACTACTCCATATAGATTGGTGTATGGTAAGGCGTGCCATTTACCTTTGGAGTTGGAGCATCGAGCCTATTGGGCCATTAGGAAGTTAAACATGGATTGGAAGCTTACGGGTGAGAAAAGATTGTTACAACTTGACAAATTAGAAAAATTGAGGTTTGACGCTTATGAAAATGCCAAGATGTATAAGGAAAAGACAAAGAAATGGCATGATGCTCATATTAAGAAGAAGGAGTTCAAGAGTGGAGACTTGGTTCTTTTTTTTAATTCAAGACTTTGATTATTTCCTGGAAAGCTAAAGTCAAGATGGAGTGGACCTTTTAAGGTTATTCAAGCGTTTCCCCATAGAGCTTTTGAGTTATAAAATGACGAAGGTGAAACATTCAAGGTCAATGGGCATAGATGTAAGCCATACTATGGAGGACCATACTCACAAGTCTCTTTCCTTTTTTCCACTTCTTTATGAAAGAATATAAAATGGCCAAGATAATGACCTTAATTTAGCATGTTTACCTTTCTTTTGCATGCTTTTGTGTACTTGTGTGTTTGATTTGTTTGGTTTAGATTATGTTTGGTTTAAATTTTGTTTGAGTTTGAACTTGTGATCTTTTCAAATTTCTTATTGGATAGTTAATTTTGATGTGTTGGTAGGCTGATTGAATGTTGGGAATGCATGTTAAGCTTAGAAGAAGAACAAGAAGTTGGAAAAAAAATGGATAATCCACAATCGTGGGAATTGGATTGATTCCTATGAATGTGGAAAGGCTTTCCAGAAACTTTCTAGAGCCTTAACCTACGATCATGGAAATGGAACCATTTTCCATAATCGTTGGAAGGCTCTCCAGAAACTTTTTGGAGCCTTAACCCATGATTATGGAAATCATAGTGATTTTCACGATCGTGGGATCCTTCGATAGAAACTCTTTAAAACCCCTCTTCTCTTCTTCTTTCTTCACTTTCCCTCACTTTCTCTCTCTGCAGTTGACTATCTCACTAACCCTAGCTTCTGAAATCTTTCATTTTTCTCCAAAATTTGGTATTTTCTTCATCTTTTCTATCATTAATCACTTCTTTTACACCTGTTTCACACTACACCATCAAGAATACAAGGACTTGGTGAGTTCTTATGTCCTTCTCTCTTTAAACGTACTCACTATCTCTTTTGCCTATTTTGTATATTTTCTTCTTCAATGGCTCCAAAGAAGCTTGTCGCTCAAAAACCTATCGACAAATCACGTCAACAAGTCTCTGGTGAAGGTAAAACCGATATAGCTGCAAATTTTTGTGCCTCATTTCTAATTTTTTCAGAAAACAAAGGTATGCGATTTCGGGACTTTAAAGATAGAGAATTACTGCCTCTGAGATACTTGAATTTTGAATTGTTAGAAACTCTAGGTTTAAGGTGTAATATTGAATGATTAGCTGCAAATATTGGTTGGGGTCGGTTAATTTGTTGTGATGTACTGATATATCCCATGATGATTGTTGAATTTTTTACCATTATGTGTTATAATCCTAAAATGGATACATTTTGGTTTAGAATAAGTGGTCATGTTTATAAGCTTGATTATACATTCATTTGTGCACTTTTTGACTTGTCAAATACTAAAATTTTATATGATCATGATGATTTCTATGTGGATGACTATTGGAAAAGCCTTACGGTTGAAAACACGTTTGATTCTAGGAATGCTCCAAACACCTTAATTCGTAGAACTGAGCACTTATTGCTTCACAAATTTATGTGCTTAATTGTCTTTAATAAAACTGAAAGCAATAAGTGTTCTGCTAAAGAACTTTTTTGTTCTTTTATGCATGAATCACAAAGTTAAAATAAATACCCCGTATCGCATTTTTAGGTTTATTATGAGTTGTGTTAATAAGAAAAGCTTATATTTTGGTATGACTTATATTGTCACTACTTTGGCTTCATTTTATCATCTTGATGTGGATACTGTGCGTACTACTAACTATGATGTGTTTGATGTATCATATTTAAGATGCTCTGAAATTTTAGAGCTCCATTTTACGAAGCTCCGAAATCCTCAGACACGTACTGCAGTTAAGAATAAGAAGGGTAAGAATGTAGCCATGTCTCAACCATCCACCTGTCAGGCGTCACTAGATCCCTGAGAAGAAGCAATAAAAGAGGAACCAATAGTAACAACAAATATTGATCGGTTTCAACAAACTATTGACCAGATGACCGCAAATCAACAACAAATGATGCTACAAATCAATGAGCTCAAAAACTAAATGCGACAACTACATAAGGGGTAGCGGTACAAGAAGAAGAAGTTCCTCAAGTTCATCTAGTAAAAGAACATTAAAGTCCCCTCTCCTATTCCTTCACCACCTCAATCTCCATAAGCCTTCTTACCCTTCACTTTTATATTGTTTTATTTACTTTGTTAGTTGTGTTATTTGTTTGCTTGGTTAATGTTGTGTTTGATGTTTTGATTTCAATTTGTGGTTGCCCAGTCACATTAAGGACAATGTGTTGTCCAAGTGTGGGGACGTGACATTTTCCTTATCAATTGCATTATTTAAATATGTTTTATTTATTGTTTAGGATGCATGTTTTAGGCATATTACATTGTTGTTTGATGTTGTGTTGTGTTAAGCAATTGAACCACACTTAAATCATTTTTTTATATGTTTTGCCATGAGATTCTATCATGTTAGTTGGAATAAGATTGAATGCATGCTTGAACTTGGAGTAGGCTACTTGAATAGAGAGTGAATCATGTTGAGTAATGAAAAATCGTTGGTTGCATAAGCTTACTCAAAATGTGACAGTTGAGCAATGAGGTAGTGTAGAGATGCATATTGAATTTTCATTTGAGCTAATATGAGGATTGAGCTTATGTGACTCCATCTATAGTCATCTTATTTCTTTAAGTGTGTGATAATCCTTTAGGTTACCACCTTCAAAACTTGCTTTGAATCGATTTTAGTCTACTGGATGTATGCTTAATAGAAATGATTAAGGCCCTTTTTATGATAACCTTTGGCTTAAATGACCTACCCTTGTTATTATCCCTTGTTAGCATCATTGAGCCTTAACCATTTTTTTCTTAAAAAAACCTTATATTTCAAAACCAGAAACCTCATTGGCTTACCTATTCACAAGCTTAAAAAGTATTAAGTGATGTGCTAGTTTGGGATTTTTAGTACAAATTTTTTCCATCCGAGATGAGTTGAGTTATACTTCTACTCTTCGATCCCAATGTATCTAGTTGATATTTTGTTTATTGTTTTTTCAATTATATAAAAAGAGAAAAAGAAACAAAAAAGAAAAGAAAAAGGAAGAACATTTTGGTTAGCAACAATAAATGCGAAGTAGTAGTATATTTACATTTGTATATCTCATAATATGTTTTATATCCCTTTGTTTACTTGTTACTTTATCAATGCTTGTGTTAAACCCTTTACCTCTTTTGACCTATGTTCACCTTTACCACATTATAACCTAAAACAAGTCCTTTTGATCTATTTATGCATGTAATCATTGTAGAGCAGAATTGGTGTATTAGCAAGCCTATGGTAGTGTAGTTTCCTATAGGGAGCTTGAGCGAAACACTAACCATCAAACAATTGAGAGAAATGAGTGAAACCATGAGGAAGATTCATTATGTGTTCATACTTATCTTTAGGTGATGGTGCCATAAATTGAGTTTGCTTATATACATTAATGAAAAGTAGTCATGATATGTGTAATAGCTTAATACTTGAGTTGACTAAACTTTGAAGGATTACATGCTTTGATCTTTATGAAAATGAAGTGATAGAATTGATTGGTTATCTTTGATTTTTCTTGAGGACAAGCAAGGATTTAAGTGTGGGGAAGTTGATAATTGTGCATTACTATGTGTTTTTATAAGTATTTAGTACGTGTTTCTTACATGATAGGCTAATATTATTGTGTTTTAAGACTTATTTTGTGTGTTTTCATTTAGTTTGATCGTCATGGTTGTTCTTTTGTGTTTGATATTGGTTTAGGGTAGGAATTGATCATTTTGGTGTCGGAATAGAGGGTGGACACCTTTTTGATTAAGCTAGGGACCAAGAGAAGAGAAGAGAAGTGGAGATGTTGAAAAATAAGAACCCACGATTGTGAAAAAGGGCATGTTTTTCAAAATCGTGGGAAATATATGGAAAAAGTTTTTGTTAAGTTAACCCACAATCATGGGAAAAAGCACTAACCCACAATCGTGGGAAAAAGAACAAGTATAATTCCCACGATTGTGGGAATTAGAAGTCCAAGAGACATGCTGGTTTATGTATTTTTTTAGGTTTTCGTGACTTTACAAGACATAGAATCCCAAGAGCTACCAGAAGGTCATGGAACTTGCTTCTTAGAGCTAAAAGACATATTGAGAGCCTAGAGATAGGGGAGATTCAAGGTTTTATTCCTGATTGAGAAAAGAGTACCCCGTCATCCAGATTTTCTAGATTGGGCAAAGAAAAGGAGGAGCTGCCCCGTCTAGTCTTATTGCAATTTCTTTCTCTTCTAGTATGTTTATTATGGATTATTTGATTGTTGGGGATGTTATGGATATTATGATTGGCTAAAACAATTTTTAGGATTTGTTGTTGAACTATTTGTGAACCTTTGGTTATTGATTTAGTGATATACATGTTTGTGTTATTTATTGTGCTTAAACCTTGCAATAAATCGAGAGAGTGAGCTTGGTAATATGTGTTAATTGTATAATGAGAGTTGAAGATTAATAGACCTATAAATAACAAGTTATTGATTTATTAGAAAGAGATTTCAATAGATCAAGACACTACTTATAAGATAGCTTCATCTATAGTTGAATGTTTAAGAAAGACTTTGCACATTGAGAGATACCAAAGTTAATTCTAATTTATTTAACTAGTGACAATTTGTTACACTTTAGAGAGGGCAGCTAGAATTTTAGGAAATCTTGTCCAAGCATAAATTGAATTAATTAATCAGAGAGGAGCAAATAGGGATAATGACAAGCCCTAATGTTTAATCTTGGTTTTCTCCAAGTCTTTGTTTATGAATTTGGTTTAGGTTGTGTTGTTCCCTATTACTTTTAGTTTGTCTTTATTTTACTTATCTTTTAAATTCAATTGAAATGATTTCTTAACAAAGAACAACCTAAATTAAGTGGTGCCTAAGCACAATCCTCGTGGGATCGATATCTGTTTTCAATACAAGTACAACCTGTATACTTGCAGTTTTGAGCGTAAGACTAGTAATGTGTTTTGCATTAAATAACCTACAGCTTAGCTAATATTAGGTTGTGTACATAACATGGCATATATTAGACTTCCAATGGCACTTAGGTATGGGACCTTTTTCATTTCCTCCTTTTCTTGAGTACTACGAGCAGATAAATCTTGCCTAAGTTTGTAACCATTTGCAAGTGGTTTACTAATTAGTTTTGAGTTTATCAAGTTAAACCTTACAAGAATCTTATCAATATAAGGTTTTTAAGACAAGGACAACATCTTAGCTTTCCTATCTCTTAGGTTCTTAACACCAAGGATATAGGCAGCTTCTCCTATATCCTTCATGTCAAAGGTGGAAGACAACCATCCTTTCATGGTTTTCAACAAACTCAACCCATTACTTACTATCAATATGTCATCCACATATAGAGTCATAATGGAAAATTTAGACCCAGAAGTATACACATAAACACAATGGTCTTCATGCATCATCATAAAACCAAAGTTTGTGATTACATCATGAAACTTCAAGTACCATTATTTTAAAGCTTATTTAAGACCGTATATAGACTTCTTAAGTCTACATACTTTGTGCTCTTGACCCTTTTCTACAAACCCTAGGATTGTTGCATGTAAATCTCCTCTGTCAAATCACCATTGAGAAAGGCAGTCTTTACATCCATTTGATGCAATTCCAAGTCCAAATAAGACACAATAGCAAGTAATAATTTGATGGAATTGAATTGCACAAAAAGAGAGAAGGTATCCTTAAAATGTATGCCCTCCTTCTATATGAATCCCTTGGCCACCAATCAGGCCTTGTACTTTTCAATAGTACCATCAAAATTCAATTTTATATTGAGAACCCATTTGTTCCCAATAGCCCTTCAACCAGGAGGTAATTCGGTTAAGTCCCAAACCTTATTGAGATGCATCGAATTCATCTTATCTTGCATTGTTATTAGCCACTTCTTTTTGTGAACACCTTCAAAAGCTTTTTGCACATTAAATGTGTAACATCCTGTTCCTATACTAAGGGTTGGAACCCTAAAAATTGATACATGTGAGATTAGAGAGAGATTAAGAAAATTGCATTTCATGCTCATGTATAATGTTAGCATACACACATGTGCATTTGAATTTTTGCACACATTACAACGGTTGTATATGCACTCATTTGACATTTTCTGGGTATAATTGATATTTAATGTGATTGTATTTGGAATTGTGAATTATATGTGTTAACAATTTATTTGGAGAGTATATTTATTAACTCAAAATTTTTGGTAAAAATTTGAGAATTTTTTGAAATTTTAAGGATATTTTAGACTAGAAAAAATGCCAAGTGGCAGAACAATTAATGAATAGTGGTAGAAATAAATTTCAAATGGAAGTAGAAATTTTAATATGTGACATTAATATTTAATGACTTATGTCATTGAAAATTGGGAGACAATTGGAGACAAATGAACTAGTTAATAAAAGACCAAGAAGAGAACTTGAGAGAGTGACATGTGGCAAGTGACAAGTGTCACTTGCCACACCACATGTTAATTCATAAATTTATTAAGTGAAAGACCATGTTTTGGGTCTTTCACTTGCTAAATATGACAATGCTTCTCTCATCTCCATCTTCTTCATTTTCTTCATCTTCCTCTCCTTAATAACGACACGCACTTATCCAAGCCTCAAAGTTGAACCTTGCCTTCTTCCATCATTATCCACTTAAATAATTTGCTATCTTCTTCTTGTTGCTAAAGGAACCTAACCTATTCCACCCTAAAATTTGATAATTGTATGATTCTTGGAGGCCAGGGTTCTTGGAGACTCTTGAAGAAGCCATGGATAAACAAGTATAGTATTACATGAATGAAAAATGTTTTGATGATGGTTAAGAGTTAAATGTTCACAAAAATGAGAATGGTACATGCTAAAACGTGGATGAGAAAAGTGGATAGATTCAAGCCTTGCTTTGGTGTTTTGATGGATAATAGATTAGGGAATGACATAATGTTGGATTGAGTGAGTGAATGGTGTTTAAAG
>JAOQMP010000002.1:36598953-36611795 GCA_027563575.1 Erythroxylum pedicellare
CTTCACATAATTACCGATTTGAATGATTTCTCGTTCTTATTAAATCACCTAACTCATTCTTATTCGATTCACTATCTCAATCTATCACCAAATTATGCAAGTGTAGAAATCAATCACAACGAATCCAAATAACAAAAACAATCAGAATTTGATTTAATCAAAGATAAAAATAACTCAAATGTGAGTTTAGAAATTCCTTAACATTCATAAAATCTTATCCCATGCAGCTATCCCAATTCTATATATAAATAAAATTGAAATACATGAAAAACTAGATCTACATGGATGAAGGAAGCAGCAACATCGGGAAATCTCCTGTTATAGGAAGTACTTCACATCGGCTTTTTCTCCATATCTCTCTTCTTTTATCTCTTTCTTAATCTCTCGATGAACTCTCTCTAGGGTTTCTTGATGGCAGCTGATGCAATAAACTCTTTCATCACTTTTGTCTCATTCTTTGTATATTTGATGTGTTATGGGCAACCTTAAGGTTTTTTTCGAGATCGAAAGGTCCAAAAAATCTCTTAATTTGGCTGCACACCTGCCCAACACAAACCATGACCTTGTCCCTGCAAACCACAATCGTGGGCACCTTGTAAGCTATTTGTCACGATCATGGCTGGCAGGCTAAGATCATGAGCCAAGGCTTATGCTTCTATCACGATCGTAGTGATTTGGCCACAATCATAGGTTGTCTCCCTTGCTTCTGTCATGATCATGGCTCCCTTGCTTCTGTCATGATCGTGGCAGATGGGCCACGATCGTAGGTTGTTGGTTCGATCTAAGTCTCTCCAAAACTTCTCCGTTCTCTGCTGTTGACCTTGAAAAACTAACAAACACAAAAAGTTACCTCAAAGACATAATAATTAAGCTCAACTGCTTGTACTAACCCATAAAAACACTTCAACACAAATAATTCACAAACAAACATAATTCTACCAGAAAAACATACTAAACAATCGAATAAACAAATAAACACATATCAAATTATACCTTAAAATAAGATGCATTTCACACCTGCCATATAACTTATAATGTATGCCAAATTTCTTAAGCCATTTCACATATATAGACCTTATTAAATTCTTTTCTTCCTAATGCATAAAAAAGGATGTGGATGGCCCTAATATTTAAGGAACCTAATCTTTTATCTTGATGTTCTCATTCTTCCTTTAATTTGGGTTTAAAAAAATTATCACAATTTTAATAGGAATAAAGAGACCATTTCACACTATTTCCCTAAGGTCAACACTTTTGGCCATTAAAAAGAATCTCTTCCTAGTTTTCCAATTAAAATACGGATTGCTATTAAGGAAAGGTGGTCTACTAATGCTTTGTCCCTCTTAGTTGAACAATGATGATGCTCTTAAATATGTCATTATGATCTTTTCTGTAGGATTTAAGACCCATTATGATACCAATTTTTAGTTCCTAATGGCACCAAAAGGGGTTGAATTAGGTGTTTATAAAGATTCAAGAACTTTTCTAAATAATACACTTAATCAATAACATTAATGTAATTAAAGATGAAAATTTGCTTAATATAAATCAATTAAACAATTAAAAATAAATTAAAGAGGATAAAAGAGAAAATGCAAACTAGTTTATAGAGGTTTTGTAAACAATCCTTGCCTACATCCACTCCCAAGACTTTCCTTGGAATTTGACTATACTCCTTCTTTTAAGGTAAAGAATAACCTTTGTACAATCTTTCTCAATAAAAAGCCCATCTTACAATCTTCTTCTAAGGTAAAGAGAAACATCAATCTCACTTAGAACACCCTAATGTGTAATAATATATTCCCCAAACTAAATGTTAAAACTTAAATTTCCTTAATTATTCACCTGATAACTCCAAAATGGCTTACTCATAAAAATATGACACAATGATGCTCAAACAATTGAAAACTTTTTGAAATGTGTATATACATATCTTAAAACCTTCTTAATGCTAAATATAATGAGAACACACTTATTTATAGTGTTTTGGGACCCAAAATAGTTGTTAGAGCCAAGAATTGTTACAATGGATATATGCGATAGCCTAGTCAACCAATGTAACATAAATCTATACTAATCGACCAGTATGCATCAAAAGCTCTAGATTCATTAACCGTTGGAACACTGGTTAACTATTAGGAATATTAACCAACCAATATTGCACATTGGTGTTTTTCTCATGTGAGAAATAAGTAAAGCTCTATATGGCATATAAGGAAGAACCTTGATAGGGCACTTAATGAATGAGGAGTGGTTGTCAAAATTCCCTAAGAGTAAAGCTTTTTTATGGACCTAATGTTCTCAAATCACTCCTATATGTTCATTCTAAAAAATTGCATGAGAGAGTTTCCTTCTAGGTTTAATAACTTTCTAATAGATAATGATGAATTTAATGAAGCTATTCTCAGAGGTATGTCTCATATTATCCACGTAAAAAGTTATAATTGAATAAATAGGAGCTAAAGGTGCTAAATGTCAAGAAAATTGTTATTGTTGGATATATTCTACTTTGTGGTTTCCTTAATATTTTATAAGCTCTACTCTCAAGAGATGTAATTTTATACATTGTAATTTCCACCTTTTGAATGAATTTATTACTTACTTTTAAAAAAAATGTTAAGAAAACTACAAACGCTTGGAAAAATGCTATAGATGCTAAAGATAAAATGCTCATTGTTCAAGTGCCTCCTTATCCACATCTTAGACACCCTAGATTGATTGATTAAGAGAAGATAACTATTAATTCTTACAAAAAGGCTATTATGATCCATAATTCCTCACTTAAATAAAGCTAAAGTTTAATGGAAAAATTAAGGGGATAGGAACAGTAGATTTTTCCCACAACTCAATAATGTAAAGAAGAATTTTAATAGAATTAACTCCTTAAATAAGCAAAATAGGGAAGCTACCACATCTCATGAGGATCTTAAGGGGGAAGCTTTTAACTTCTTCAGAAACTCTCTTAGTAAGACTACTTATAATAGCTCATTAGTGCAAATCCTTAGCTCTTTCATAAATAATTAGTTTAAGGAAGATGAGATAGAGTAAGATGTTGAAAGGATAGTGTTTCAATTGACTGTTGTTAGGGCCTTTGGCCTTGATGGTCTTAATAGGCATTTCTTATAAAAATCTTAGTCACTTATAAGGAATTTGGTAGAGTTTTTGAAAAGGGCAAGCTCCTGGAAGAGATTAGTATGACATTTATTTGTCTAATTTCTAATATTCTTAGTCTTAGATCACTTAGTGAGTATAGGCTTAACCGTTGTTATAACTTTTTACATAAAAAAAGTTCTTAACTCTTGGCTATAAAATTAATGCAAGTGCTGAATTATTTGATAAGTGAAACATAAAGACCCTTCTTAGAGTATAGAAAAAATTGTATTATGAAGGTGAAATTCTTTACTCATAACTTAATAAGTTAGGGTTTTATTCTATAGTTTCTTGAGATGTTTGGCTTTACTGAAAAGTTTAAAAACTGATCAAGTCTTTGCATAACTACTACATCTTTTAATGTATTATTTAATAGAGAGCCTATTAACCTATTCAAGGGTGGTAAGGGACTAAGGCAAAGAGATCCTATATCTCCTTACTTGTTTATTTTATGTATAGAAGCAACAATCTCACTAATCAAGCATAATATATCCTTGGATCCTACTTTTGAATGTTATAATAGATGCAAAAGAATAGGCTTGTTTAGTCTATCCTTTATGGATGACTTGATATTCTTTTTAAGAGCACATTATAGATCGGTGAGTGTTTTGATGGCTTCCCTTCATAGCTGTAAAAATCTTTCATGTTTGTTTATTAACTACAACAAAATCTATTTGATTATTCTAGATAGTTCATATCACCTTACTGATTAGCTTGCAAGCATCTCTAGTTTACAAGTCAAACAACCCCATTTAACATATTTTGGTCTCCCTTTTTCAACTAAGAATATCCAATTTAGAGAGTGTATACCACTAATAGAGAAGATACCATAAAGATTGAGAAGTTAGTGTAATAAGGATCTTTCATTGTGAGGCAGATATAACTAATAAAATTATTAATCAATTCTCTTATACTTATTGGTCATCCCATATTTTCCTTTCTAAGAGCTTAATCAAATCAATATAAAGGTTAATGAGAGGTTTTCTTTATAGTGGGAGATTCAATGCCAAGATATGTTTCAGTGAAGTTGGCAAATCAATAAAACAAGAAGGTTTAGGAATTACATTAATTAGCATAAGCAACAAAGTACTTATAAAAAAGAGACTTTAGAGATTAGTGGAGAACGAGGACTCTTTGTGAGTTATATGGATTTACACTTACTTTTTAAAGGGTAAAAGCTTCTGGAAAATTATAGCACGACTTTCCTTTTCATAGTTTTGTCCGAATTACTAAAGCTAAGAGGAATTCTAGCAAGAACCATTAAATGCAGGGTTACAAACGGTGAAAGAGCTTCATTTTACTTTGATAATTGGACCAACGTAGGTCCTCTAATCTGCATATATCTACTTACTTATATATAGAATAACGCTTTAAGTAATGCTAAGGTAAGTGTAGGGATCAATTCTAATTAATGGGCTAATTTTCCTATAGAATTGGCTCTTATTATACTAAATTATAGTCTTAACTCTAAAAGGAAATACTACTACCAATGGGTGGGACATTCTTCTAGTTAGATCACTAATAAATCTTATCAGGATTTGGTAAATTTGAGACGAGAAATTAAGATTCGGTACAATATTTTCTAGAGCAAAATCCTAATACTTAAGATGTCTTTCCTAATATGGTTATTTGTTAAGAAGAGAATAGAAACAACAAACATGTTGATTTATCTTAATTTATCTAGAATATGTCCCTTATGTTAAGTGGCTTCAAAAACCCTTATGCATTTTTTTTAATGTAATTTCTTTGTAGAAATATAGAGTATTATTCTAGACTTATGCCATCTTCAAAAGCATAACCTCAACCATGCTGAGTTTATAGAATGGTTTTATAAGGACAAAAGCATTTATAAAAGTAATTTTTTGTTTATGTGATAAGCTTCTGTAAGCACATTGGAAGAAAAAAAAATACAAGATATTTTAAGGGTATGGAGGATTCCCAAGAAAAGGTTTAAGAAAAAGTTATTCAATGGACTAGAAAGCAATTGTTGTTATTTCATGGATAATAAACATAAGGTAGGATATGAGAATTGTCAAGAAGATGAGTCTTGTATCTGTACTTTAGAGGTAGAGATTGTTAGATGGTTCTCTGTGTAGCATTAAGGGAACTGACAAGGGATGCTTAGATAACACAATTTTTAATATCATACAAGTGTTTTTAAAGGTGTTGGAGGAACATTTATAAGTATTATCATTGTATAAGATCTTAAGCGAAACACCAAACTAAAATTATATTTCATCATATAGTTTATGAAATATAATAAATATATCAACGTAATCTTTTTTAAAAAGCGACTAAGAAAAGCAGATCAATCATTTATAAAGGTAAAATATTTGAAACCAAACTAAGTAATTAGACTCAGGCCTAAAACGTTCGAGTGAATAACATAAAAATGAACTAATTTTCTTTTGTCACTTTAAAGGAAGTAAGCTTTGTGATGTTTCCTTAAATGAAATGGTTGTCATTCTAATAAAGGAAAACTAGATAAAATAAAACCTAGTTATTTCAAAACGGGTAATCATAGGTGAAAAAAAACCTGTGCTAAAGGGAAGGGGAAGTGTAGGTCGTACAAGTGGGCTTTGATGGTGTACCAGGCTCAGACAAGTGCGATTACTCCTAATTAGTAATACCATTAGTAAACGGTATCAGTTTATTATATTTAGTTATTATGCTCAAAAGCCTAGGTAACATTAAATATGCAGATCAAAGCTCGTGCTACTTGACTCTACACAACAAGGCATGTAGTATAGTGAAGGATTTTGAGGGGCCTGGGGAGAAATTGGACCTGATCCAAATGAGCCCCTGTATAATCAGGACATTATATCTCAACACAAAATCTTAAAAGAAAATAAGTTATGAGTCATATCCTTATATCTTTTTCTGATATGGCATTACTTCACTTGTGAACTAACATGCAGATGATGACGATATCAGTAGATCTCTAAAAGATAGATAGTAAAAGGTTATACTCGTGCATCCAATGAGATTACATCTGAGACATCAAAAATAGGTGTATTTAGATTATCCTTAACTCCTTTTCCTCGAAACCAGAAGAGTACTATAATGGACCCAAAAGAATAATTAGTCAGTAAGGTGCTCATAATTAGTCATTAGGGTACAAAAAAATATTGTTGAGATGCTAAATATTGTAAGAGGTGTAGAAGCAGCAAATGATATGCTAAACTCAATTATAAGTTACACTATGATTTTACAATAAAAGAACCAATTTTACGACAAAAGAAGTTTCCAATAAGGTTTTAAATTATGAAGTATGAGTTATACTTCAATTGTAAGTGACTAAGATAATTGTGAAAGATGCAAGATTCATTATAAAAACTACTGTTGAATTTATGGCAAATTGCAATAAATTACTTTCACCACCAACTTTAGTTTTTCTTTTCACCAAAATTTCCTTTCTCATTATATTAGCTTTTTAGCAAATGTTTACATTGTACAAGAAACTATTTCTTATAATCAAGAAAAGCTAGATTCAAGGTCATTGGAGGCCATAGAAAAGGAGCAAGCCCCACTTAAAACATAATAAATAAAATTTTAAATATTAGTTGGAGAGATATAAAGCATATAATTGTTAAAAGTTATAAGTAGATTAAAGGAGTGGAGTACAAAGAGAGTTTTACAATTATTCATAAGTTGAACGTAAGATGTTTCTAGTAATGAAATTTGTAAATTAATAGTTTTTACATCAATTAGACATCAATAATATATTTTTGTTATGGTTATATTGCTAAAGAGTTTTATGTGTTACCTCAAAATGATTATAATAAAACACTTGAGTGTCAAATTTGTAAGTTCAAAAGATTATTTTAAGATTTAAAGTAAGTTTCCAAACAATGTAGAATGTAGAATTTAAAACCAAGTTGAAGTCTTATAGTTTTGATTAGTCCACTCATAATCATTATTTATTCATTCTTATTGTTGAAAATCATTTGATTCTCTAGTTGTCTATGTGAATGATTTATTGAATATATTGAAAAACACATCGAGAGCAAAATTATGAACCCTAGCTTCTTTTAGGATATTTCAATAATAATTTTATCTTCTAAAGTTAAATTTGTCCGTTCCCTAAATAAGCCTTACAAAGAGCTCATTTCATGTCTCCTTAAGTTATAGGTCACTAACCTCTAAGCTAATGGGAACTGGTTCAAGGGCTCATGGCTAATAAAAAAGAAACAAGATAAGGCTATAGTGAACTATAATTAGTTAATGAAATTTTAATATAGTAGTGCTAAATTCATTGACAGTAGGAGCTCTGATAATTCTTAAATAGAAGTACATGTTCTTACAATAAGCCAGAAAAGAGTTTTTCCTTTCAGGTTTTTTACTTCGTATACCACTCAGCCGACTCCATATGCATACCACACTCGCTTATCTTTTTGGATGCAATACAAAGGGACTAAGCTTGGAGGTTCAGGAATTTACCTTTTTTACTTTCTTCATAAAGATAAGAGCTATAAGGGAGGAGTTTAAAAGGCTAAAAGTGTAAAATTTACCTAATGTAGAAGCCACTCTTTCTAGAGCTAAAGAGAATCTGTTTAGGAAGTAGTATGAGCTCTATTAATATCCAGATAATAATGATAAAAGGATGGTTAAAAGTGTTGCAATGGAGGGAATATCAAAGCCTTGGAGGATCATAGCTTAATGATTCAACATAAATCTAGGGTGTTGTGGATGAAGAAAGGAGGATAACAATATAGGCTTCTTTCGTAGGTCTCTATTGGCAAGAAGGAATACAGAACAAGATTGTTTATTTAAGGAACAAAGTATGTGTGAAGCTGTCCTAGAATTCTTCTTTAGTTCAATAATGGTGAACGCTTATAATAAAACTTATTTATGCTTAGTCCTTAAAGTGTCCCAATTTCCTACTGCAACATCTATTAGGGACTCTCCCTTCTATTATAAGTGAAGCTCAAGCAGCCTTCATGAAAGAAATGAGTATAGGTGATAATGCTTTGATCACTCAATATCTACTGAAGAATTATCATCTGCAAAGTTCAGGTAAATAAATATCCATAGAGCCTTATACCCAAATAGGTTCATAGCTTAGATCAATAATTAGATCTTCAGCCCCTCTTTCAATGTGAACATTAATGGTAAAGCGTCCAATGCCTTCCGAAAGGCTAAAGGATTAAGGTAGGACGATCTCATTTCCTACTATCTTTTCACAATATGCATTGAGGCTCTTACCAAGATTATCCAACTAAACACTGCAATTGCCAGATTCTTTAGATTTTATATTTAAAAAAAAAGTGAAAGAATAGGAGCACTCATCAAGCTTTTATTGATGATTTATTACTTTTATTTGCTCAAGTGCCCTTAGCTCAGTCCTTTATTTCATGAAATCGTTGGAGAACATATACGAGTCGAGGATCAACAAAGAAAAAAGCTTTATTATGTTTTCCCATGATACTTCTAATCTTCCTCCTTGTGCAACATCTTAGGACTTTCTCCTATTCTCCTCCTTTTACTTACCTAGGAGTTCCCATCTTTTCAAAGAGAACCACATTCAAGGATTGCCAAAGTCTATTTGATGTGATCCAAAGGAGAATTGGTAATTGAGCTAACAAATGTTTATCTTATATTGTTCAATTGCAACTTATAATTTCTATCCTTGACATCCTTTTTGCTTACCGATCCTCTTACATTCTATTACCTAAAAGGATGAATAAGGATATTGAGAAAATGTTCAAGAAATTTCTTTTGTTTGGAGATTAAACTGCAAAATTCAGTTGGAATGACATATGTTTACCTAAAACTAAATGGGATATCAACTCATACTGTTAGTAAATGCCTCTTAGCTGAGAGGTGATGGAGATTAACCAATGATAAGGATTCTCTATGGATTAGATAGGTATATGGCCATTATTTGAGGAATAATAACCTATTGATGGTAAATCCTAAACAAGATGCATCATAAAGTGGATTAAGAAAAGGAAACTCTTCAATTATCAATCTAAATGAAGATTGGGAATGGCAATAAAACTTAGTTGTGAGGTGAAAATTGGGGAACTTAGCGTCCATTATACTTTCTCCCAGCTACTCAATGTTTAAGATCCTTCTTTCTTTCAAATGTACTCTAATCAGTGAAGGGAATTGGTTATACAATAGAAGATATCCTAAATTCTACTAAGTTGTCCCCTAACTTATTTACCATACTCCAAAGAGCAAGATAAGGCCATTTTTCTTGGGCATCCATCACGTTAGTTTACCATTGTTTGGATTTATTTAAAAGGTCGGGCTTAAGAGTCCCTTATTACAAGATGGTTTGGAATAAGTACCAAGCCCTTAAGGCCTCATTTGCTTTATGAATGGCAGTGAGAAGAAGGCTATCAACCATAGATCAACTAAGGGGTATTCCGGGGACTCTAACGAACCCCAAATGCAGATTATACATGACAAATCCTAAAACAATTCATCACTTATTTTTTAATTATCCTTTCTCAAGCCTATTGTGGAAAGATACACTAGTCAGATGTAAAGCATCATGTTAAGCTACTAATTAAGATCAAGTTATCCAATAGGCCTCTAACCTCAGATGCTCAACTAGTCTACTAATTAAAATCAATTTATCCGAAGGTATTGATCTGATGATATCTAAAGGCTTTAGGGGCAAATGAAGTCTTTAAATTGTCTATTTTGATTCCACTATTCTCCTACTATTTCATTAATGAGTGAAATGTTTCCATAATCTAGTTTGGTAGCTCATGGTGGTTTATGTAATGTAAGGGTCAATTTGATATTGCTTCTATGGCTGTATGCCTTGTATATTTTTGGCATATTCCTGGTAATAACATTTTTTAAATTTAAAAAAAAGGAGTCAGATTCTTATGTGAAAGGATCTTAAACTTGCAAATAATTCAACCACTTAAAGGTCTTACTATTTATGACAAGTTGGTAAGAAGACTATAATATAGTGCACTTATAAGACCAGATATTGCTTATTCCACTCAATCGTCAAGTTAGGATCTTTAGATTCAACAACAATATCATTAAAAACTATATTTACATGCCTTAAGATATTTGAAAAAAAGTCCTTCTAAAACGTTGTTCTTTCTTGCTTAAAATTCCACGAAATTATTTGGTTATTATGGATTATGTAAGTTGCATTGTTACTAGAAGATCCTTAGCATGTATTGTATATCTATTAATGCTTGGAAGACGAAAGATAACCAATCATTTCATGCTCAAGCGCTAAAGCAAAATATTGATTAATAAGGGCAATTGTTTATGAGCTAATGGTTAACTTATTTGCCAAGAGATTTAAACATCTTATTCATCTACATTCAGACAATCAATCAACTTTCAGTATTGCTAAAAATTTAGTGTTTCATGGTACAAAATGCTTGGATATTAATTAGCTCTGCATTTATAAGCATTTTCGAAGGTAGGTCTCTCAAAATATTGAATCATGTTAATGGTATGTAGTTTTCATGTGAAACTGATGAAATGTCTCTAATTCTTATATCACTCTTCCTATAATTTAGCATTTTGTCCTCAATTTCACCATTTTATTTTTTGACTTTAGCCAATAATATTGTCCATCAGTTTTAAATTATGAACAATAATTATTAGTAAGTATAAATAAAAACTTTTATCCTCAGTTGATATTTAAGTATGCACTTTCTGGTGGAAAGAAGTATTCATTTTTAGTGGATTCAAATTTCAAGCATAATTTAAATAATAAATATTAGTTTACGAGAGACTAAATTATTATAAATTAAAATTAACACTTTAGTTTATTTTAATTATTATATATTGATATTGTAGATTCTAATTGATTAAATTTCTTTTTTTATAATTTTAATAATAATACATCAAATATAAGATGTTCACAAATTATTTTGCAGTAATTCTTTAAACATAAAATAGGGTAAACAAAATGGAGACTCCTTATGATTTTTCTAATTAAAGAAAATTCTTGTACTTTAAAATTCTTTAAAAATTGATAAAGTTATTTTAGAGAGACTTTATTTGTTTAACTTTATGTATTAAAATATAGATGAAAGATATATATGATGAACTTTAGCCAAGTGAATAATCATGTTAAAGAGTGATTACAAATTTTTTTAAGAAATTAAAATCTGTTGAATGAATAAGAGCTCTTGAAGTAGATATGTGGAGTTAAAGCTCACATAAGACTAAGAAGCATAGCTCCCGAAAAATGACACTTAAATACATCATAAAGTTTGACCAATACATCATAAAGTTTGACCAAAGGAGTTTGACCAAAGGAGTTTAGGATGTGAAGCTTAAGGTTTTGATAATATGAGGTAAGATGAGATTAAGGGATAAACATTTCGAAGAGGAAAACTGGGTTTTTGAAGAGAAAATAACCAAAAAAACCTCCAAAGCAAATCTACAACTCTAAAACCTAACAAATTTTTACTCCAATCTCTTTTATTGGTTCCATACCCCCTGATTGTCATAGTACGTAGATTCCACTTTGCATCATATTATATGGGAGGTTCATTGAATTCTCCAATTGATGGCTAAAAGTTTGTTGCATATAGTTAAAATCTTATGGACAATCAATTACTACTATATCAAGTTCTTTAATTCAAATAATCGACGTTGCTATTATAATATTTTATGTTGAAAAATTCTCAAAGTTCTTTCTCTCCGTATCACATATGTTAGGCTACCTGATGTAATATTGAGAATGAACGAGTCTTCTTTACCTATATTACTTCTCTAAGATAGTGAACTAGTTATCCCTAACTAGTCCTCAAGTGTTGAATATATATTGCAAAGTCTCAAATTTTCTTTTAAAATGCAACATGAGAAGTTACACTAAAAGAAAAGATGTTTGATAAACTCAAGCTCACAGTTACACAATGCATATCAATTAGGAATTTTTGTGGTTTTCCTTAATTTTATTTAGATTGTTGACTCTTTATCTGTAAACAAGCTAAAGAACAAAGGAAGTTCTAGTATTGGCCTAATTAAACCATACTGATTTGTACCAACTCACCTTAGCAGCTAATTTCCTCAAGAGTTTTTTGCAAGAATGATTGATAAAGTAATCTAAGGAGTGTCTTAGTAATAAATATTATCTTCATTGCTAGGATTAATATGAAGAGTGAGGGAAATGGAAAAAAATTTTGACCATCCCTATCAGTGAGGCTAATTTGATTACTATGCAGAACATAACTAATGAAAGCATTTATTCGAACTGAATTCCTTAGAGATTTGGATTCATTAATATTGGAGAGAGGATCCCTATTGCTCCAATTATCATTCTAGAAGTTAGTGTTAGAACCATTACCAATCTTATGCTTAATTTTCAATATGATTATATCCCTTATCATAAAGATGGGTAGTAAAGTACAAGATATATTGCTACTAGGTCTAATGTTCTAGAAGCTTATATACTTTATATAGTTAGCATGAATCCATCTCACCTAAAGAGCTTGTTTGTATATTAAAATTCTCTATATTCACTTGAGCAATAAAAATTTGTTAGTAGTTTTGCTTAAGTTGATTCCTAAACCTCCTTCCTATTTTGGTAAGCAAATGTCTGCCTATTTATCCTTCACCATTGATCTTCTTGTAGTGTCATCTAACCATCAGAAGTTTATCATTATTTGTTCTAAGGTTTTGACTAAATCCTTTAGGAACATCATGTACCTAGTAAACGTGCAAGATGTTAATAATAAAGTTAATTAACTATATTC
>JAOQMP010000002.1:36613026-36636053 GCA_027563575.1 Erythroxylum pedicellare
TAAATTAAAATTTTGATTACATCTAATTAAATATAAAATGAAATGGAATGTGAAAAATAACAATTCTAAAAAAATAATTCAAAATTTTGATGAAATATAAAATTTGAATTATTTTTATTATTTTACAATAAATTATTATATATAAATAATTATTATATATAGAAATAATTAGAATATAATAAAGATATATATAAACTAAAATTGATAAGATATAAAAAAAGTTAAATTAAATAAACTACAACTGTAAAATATTATAAGAACTATTTTGTAATTTTTAAAATTTTATGAACTATTTTATAAATTTAAAAATTTATCTAAAATATTACTCGATATTAATCATCGTACCAAAATTTGGTACCAAATCTAATTATGTATTCATAAAATTGATTTTAACACTACACCTTTGAAAGTATGTTAGAAACTGCCACGGCAGACCGTCTTACAGACCAAACTAAAAAAGATATAATATGTACCCGGGCGAGCCTCATCTCTATCTATGTCCCCGAAAATGACAGTTGGATTGCTAACGATATAAGAAATCCCAGAGCCGTAGCACATCTTTCCTTCTTTCTCTGTAGTTGTTTCTCTCCCACAACTCGCCTCCCGTGGGCCCATTCGCATACCAATCATCTCTCACCTGGGTCCCACACGCCTCCCTCCACCTCGGATCGGGTCCACGGGAATCGAACAAGTTCATAATACGCATGTAAGTTCAGGCTTCCATTGGACGTTTTAAGTCTTTTCTACACCAATTTTTCTTCTCCCACTGCGCTAGCGCCTTTTAAGAACATGACTTTTCAATGGGTTGATGTCACCGTTCCTGGGAAGTTACGTTTTTGCTCTACAATTTGTAAGTAATGCTTTAAAGTTTGCATTATTTTTTATTGTTATTTTGGGTTTATAATTGTGTTGATCCAACGGTTAGATTTGTTTCCCGTGTTTAATATGGATACCATTGTAGGCGTCCTTTATTCCAACCTTTTCTTCTTTCAATGTCAGTTCTTTAATCATTGATTTGTTTAGCGGCGACTGGGGTGGCTTAAACCTGCGTGGGATTTTCCAGGCTTCTACGGGAGGTGTCATTTTGACTTTGAAGCCAGAAGGACAAGAAGCTGAATCTTATCATTTCTACTAAGAGTCATCGGATTTTGGTTCATATGAAGATCAGAGTAATTTGTGCCATAGTCTTTTTCTTGATTTCTCTTGATGGGTTTGAATTGTCTTTTGATTCTGTTGGATGCAAATTTTGAATCTTTGACCACAATTTTAATGTGCTTGGAGGAAATCACTCTTCAGCTCTTTAAATTCAGGCTTTGAATATCAGCCCTTCTTCTTCTGCTCAGTTAGAGATGAAGAAGAAGGTAAAGGCTGGGCAATTTAGTGGATAAGGTTGTTACGGTTTCAAGGATCAGATTTGTTGGGGGCAGAGAACAGAGTCAATACATGGGAGAAGAGGCTACATCTTGGATATGGAGGACAAAATTCTCTCACACCGTTTTCTATCGCTTGGACCCGTCAAAATTGGCCGCTTTTCCTTTAAGCACTCAATCTGAGAAAATTTCAGGGTTAAAATCAAGGCATGCTTCAGAAACAGCAGCTTCCAGTCAGAAATCTTCAAGTCCTGCAATTTCTCAGATTCAGCGAAATGCCATCACCTATACGCAGAGGTCTTTGTCCCCACTACCTCAAACAGTTCTTTCTGATACTTTTAAAGAGGCAAGGTCTGATAGGATTAGATTCTCAACGCCAAATCCTCGTAGAAAAGATCATGACAGAGGACTTGTTGGAAAGCTTTTCCGCAAGAAACCCCATGAAACTAGGTCAGGAAAATCTTCTTCAAATACAAGCCCACTTAGGCACTTTGCCTCGACAAAGGCTCATAAAAAATCAAGGAGCAAGAAGGATTCAGCTTGGACAAAGTATTTTGACCATGGTGGAGGAAAAGTTAATGCTGTGGAAACAGCTGATGAATGGACTCTTGACATGTCTAAACTGTTTATTGGGCTTAGATTTGCTCATGGAGCCAATAGTAGGCTGTACCATGGCATCTACAAGGATGAACCTGTTGCGGTAAAAATTATCAGGGTACCAGATGATGATGAAAGTGGAATCTTAGCAGCTCGATTAGAGAAACAATTCAATAGAGAAGTTGCACTTTTGTCTCGACTGCATCATCCAAATGTCATAAAGGTGAAAAAATGATTTCCCATTTCCTCCCTGGATATATTGATATGAACTTGCATTATATTCTGAATAGAGAGGCCTTTTATTGCCTCCCTTGTGTTGTGCTGCTTAGAGAAATGGTGCAACTAGTATTTGTTTCCTGTGTTTGATTACTATGTTTCATTTAGCTGTTGATTTGAATCATAGATTTAAATTCTTGATTGTGTCTGGAAGTTTGGAACGATGATTGTTGAACAAGTTTTGAAACTGACTCACACTTTCTTAAAACCATTTACTAAAACCATGCTTTATGAAACAGTTCGTAGCAGCACGCAAAAACTCACCAGTGTACTGTGTCATAACTGAATATTTATCAGAAGGTTCATTGAGGGCGTACTTGCACAAGCTTCAGGATAAGTCTCTTCCTTTACGGAAACTAACTGCTATGGCATTGGACATTGCTCGTGGAATGGAATACATTCATTCTCATGGTGTCATTCATCGGGATCTCAAACCAGAAAATGTTCTTATCAGTGAGGAGTTTAAACTGAAGATTGCTGACTTTGGCATAGCTTGTGATGAGGCATATTGTGATTTGCTGGCTGATGATCCGGGTACATATAGATGGATGGCACCCGAGATGATTAAAAAGAAGTCTTATGGACGAAAAGCTGATGTGTACAGTTTCGGTCTCATCTTATGGGAAATGGTTGCTGGAACAATTCCCTATGAAGATATGAACCCCATCCAAGCTGCTTTTGCAGTAGTAACTAAGGTATGGCACTTACAATTCATCTACTGTCACCATTGTTGCTTGAATTGGGATTTTCATCTGTTAGATTTTCTTCTCCTTCTTAGATGTAGAAAAAGGGTCCACTAATTGAAAATTTGGAGTACATTACAGGGGTACTTGACCCAAAGTACCTAATAGCACCTAATATTATTTGGAAGCGGTGCCTACGTTTGGGCAACTCCCTTGTCCCATTCTCTGTTTGGTTTCATTCCATCTCAGATTTCTCTGAATCAGAGCAAATTAATTGATCTCAATACATACTGTTCCTACATGGTGGAGAGATCCTCTGCTATGCCATTGCGTTATGTTTTGTTCTTTTGCCGTTGCTTTCTCCATCTTTATGTTGTTTACTCTCGTTTTTTTCTTTGCATTATAAAATATTTCCTCTTGCAAACAAGTTCTGATATTAGCAAATTGGAATGACTTACAGAATTTGAGACCCGTTATCCCTGTGGGTTGTCCTACAGCCATGAGAATATTGATTGAGCAATGCTGGTCCTTGCAACCAGAGAAGAGACCTGAATTTTGGCAGATCGTGAAGATTTTGGAACAATTTGAATCTTCTGTTGGTCTTGATGGGACTCTGAATTTGGTGCAAAACTTAACTAGCATAGATCCTAAGAAAGGACGTCTTAATGGGATCCATAAGCTTGGCCCTGCAAATTCCGATCGCTTACCCACGCTTAAACCTAAACTCCCATGAACCTGTTACCTGTATGTAGCTTTTGTAGTGGACTGGGTAAATTGTAATTACAAGGGTTTGTTTTTGAGCCTCTTCGCTTGCAGTCCTTAATGTTGCATGCAGTAGATTAGTCGGCATACATTGAGGTAGGTTTTTCCTTTCACCAAATATACATGTACAGATGCAGAACTTCGGTTCTTATCCATTGAGGTAGGTGTCTTAAAAGGCTATGAATTTGTCTTGGCATTCTTTTTGGTTATATCATCATTTGCAATTGCCCCTTTTGTTCAACATCTGCTTCAGCTCTATCCACTACTATGTCAACTTCATGATTTTTTTTGTGTTTCGTTTTTCTGGGCGCTTATTCAATTCCCTATCAAGACTAAAAGTTTCAAGGAAAGAAGACAGTTTTGATATCTTATGTAGCACTATTTTGTTTTCTTTCCTATAATCTCTGCCTATTCAAGATACTTCACCTCCTTTAATACTAATTATATATGATATGCTCAAAGCATAAAGTTGTTTCCTTGATTTTGATTTGCATTATTACATGGTTGTGTTCATCATTCTCCAACAGGCTAAAGATTTCTTATCCTTCTTGTTACAATGGTGTCAACATGTAGTTGATATTATTCTTTACCTTGTAAAAAAAGAAAATCAAATACTGCATGGCCAACATGGTTCCATTAACAAGTTGACATTTTCATTTCTATCCATGGAAAAGGCGCAAATTACTTCTACCCTCTTGGTTTGTCCTCAAAACTACTATAAAATTTGAGGAAGCAAGCGGGATATTTTCACGGGTCAAAGCTTCTTCAATGAAAAAAAAGAAAAGAAAAGAAGGCGGCAGGCAGGAAAATGATGTATCAATCTTGATTTGGACTTCTACGTGATTGTATGGAATGCTCTTTTGCAAATTGCTCGTCAGTTTCTCGTGACTCAAAACATGTAAATGTATTGCCACTCGCAAAAATATCTGAACATTTATTGCATCTAACGGTTTGTTAGATCAGCTATACTTTACAAGCCACATTTACGTCACTCACCGAACATAGGCTTTTCTCCTCAAAGTTTAGGTAAGATCTTTAAAGATCGTAAAAACAGCATTTTGTCATCACTTCCTTCTGAACCTCGGGACAGATCCTCTAAACAAGAAACAGAATAAGACATACTTTCAAGTTCAGAATAAAAAAATGTCAGTTCCTGTGTTGCTAAGCTGGATAGTCAATTGGTTATTCTCCGTTAATGCTTTTGACTCAAGGTAACGGATATGTTTAGAAGCATCAGTTCCAGACTTTCATAGCACTCTCCTGCTCTTTCTTTGTATTGCAACTACATCGTCTTGTTGCCTTTGATGAGTGGAATATAAGTGTATTTATCATGTACGTATCTAAAACCCTGTATATTGACTTCAAAATGTCTCGCAATTCCATGTTGAGGATATCTCGCAATTCCATGTTGAGGATAGTTAAGGCCCCAGTTCTGTATATTATATTTTCATTTTGTTTTCCCAAACCCAAGAATGGTGCGTATTTGATTAGATGTAATATTAATGTAAGATATTGTAGGGGTTTAGGCTCATAAAGGCACATTCACTTCTATCACCTTGCGAATCCTATTAGGTATATAAAGGGAGTAACTTTATACTTGCGACACACAATATAAGGAAACACAACTTTTCTTGTAGAACTTCCATCTTCGGCTTGGGTAGGAATAGTATTTCGTTTACTATTTTTGTTAGTTTTTATAGTTTTTTAAACACGTCCTTGGTAGTAACACACACACACAAGCACACGAGCACACTCGTGTCGTGTCAATGTCCATGGGAGTGGAAAGCTTTAGAATGTCCGCAAAAAGGATAAATCTTTTATCTATACTTCTTTGCCTGCCCAATATATGTATATATTTGAATGCCATGTAATCCTCATTTTCATGAACGGGGACAGAAAACGTGACATTCAAGTGGAGCCAATTTGAACACAAAAGGTGATGACAGGCATTGCCATGTAAGATATTCACCTCTTGTTAAGTAATTTACATATAATAGGTATGGCAATCCAACTTGGACCTAGTTCGACCTGAAATCAATGAATCAAGCCTAGGTTGATCAGATCACATATCAGGACTATCAATTCGGCCCGGCCTAGCTTGTGGCCTGACCAAGAGAGATAAAATGACATTATTTTGTTAAAAATAACGTTGTTTTTCAAAACTTTTTTTTTAAAAATTAAATCGAGTCAGTTCATTGTCATCCTTAACACATAATTTTTTCAAAGAATATGAAACTATACATGAAATCAGATCTACGTCTTGAACTATAATGATAAATACCAAACTTCTTGTCTTTAATTCCTTTTTAATGTTATTCACCAAATTAAGAATGAAAATATGAATAAAGTGAAATAAATATAGAAATTGCCTAAAATAGGAATGTTTCACAGTATTAAAGGAATACAAATTTCTCAAGTTATACACATGCATAGAAGATTCATTTCTTAACTTCAAATAAAAACACTAAGTTTAGTCTTGCATTTCCTCCCCTCTTTACATGTTAAATTGGGCTTACACTAGTAGAAAACACCCCGGTGATTTAACTTGTTTTAAGAATAATGTTGGACATTCTAACATGTTCATGACGATAATATCGTTATTGTTTTCAAAATGCTCTTTGCATTTGTAAATCTATGTAAGAAGAAAGATGCGACAGACCATTACCTTGTTATGATGGAATTACTTAGATACCGCCTATCCACATTTATTTGTTGAATGAGTGCTAATAGAAATTTAGGTAATAGTAAGATTCTCTTCTTTCAAAGAGTTAAGGGTATTAACATTTCGACTAACACTTTCACTTAAGTAGATCAATAATTTTATTTATGAGGGAGTATCCTTCATCCAGATTCATAAGTCAAACTTAAAACAACCAGTTAAATATTATCACATCACTTAAAAATTAACTAATCACTAAGTTGTGATTTTGTAATACCTCTTTATTTACCATAATTTAAAATTTACTCGAAAACTATTTAGAATATTTACACTTTACAATTGTCCTAAAAGTTATTTTTATGTTAAGAGTTGTGTTCAAGTACTAACATTACGTTAGTGAAAGCAATAGGCCAAGAAGTCCTTAGTAATGAGAAGCCATGTGTACAATTTATTCATCCTTTTAAATTTCCATAACTTTTCTCCTACATAAAGAAACAACTATTTTTTGGATGAACTTTCCTGCAACTATCAATAATAAAGGGGATATCATATTGAAAGTTTGTTTTTCATCCGAGTTGAAAGTTTGATAGAGATCATCAAAAATTCCATCATTTGTCATAATCAAAATCTGATAAATGTTTACCCTTTCTTACAAAAGAAAAAAAGCAATTGATAGGAGATATGTGAATTATGGGAATGAGAGGCTTCTACTCGATAAATGCATCGACTTATTTGACCATCGAGCATTTTGAGATTTTGTAAATATTTTGTATTATCTTGTAAATATGTTCTATATCTTTTCCTTATTGTGATTTGGTAGTTTTGGTAATGATAAGATTTAGGAGTTTTTATAAGTGTTGGTTTTAGGATGTAACTCTTGTATATATAGTCTTTTACTAGCAATGAGAAAGAACAGAAAACTATTGCTATACCCTGCACAATATGTTATTAGAGCCATAAGCACTTGGATGAAGAAAACTACCCTAAAAAATACTAGTATTGATTTTGGCGTAAGCCATGAGAGATGAAAACACGCAGAAAGAACAACCTAAGAAAATAGACTTACCATATGATTTAACCTTGAATGACAATCCTAGAAACATCATCACACAAGTGCAATTGTGGGGTGAAAATTATAAGGAATGGGCTTATGCAATGCAAACTTCGTTGAGGGCTCGCCAGAAGTGGGTTTTTTTAATGGAACTATTCAGCAACCTATTGAAGGAGTAATAATATTGGAGGACTGGTGGATGGTGCAATCTATGTTTGTTTTATGGATTCGCAATGCGATCAAACCTACCCTGAACTCTACCATAAGTCATATGGAGAATATAAAAGACTTATAGGAGGACATTAAGAAATGATTTTCAGTTGTGAATGGGCCATGAATTTAGTAACTCAAATCTGAATTGGTAAATTGTAAGCAACGTGGTCTAACCATGGTAGGTTATTATGGAAAGATGAAGGCTTTGTGAGAAGAATTGACAAAATATGAACAATTCCCATTATGTAACTGTGGAGGATGTAAGTGTGACATTGTAGCCCAATTAGAGAAGAGACAAGAAGAAAAACAGGTGCACCAATTTCTTATGGGGTTAGATGACGTGATGTACGACACGGTTTACTCAAGTTTATTGGTGATGGACCCTTTAACCACTTTAAATAGGGTATGTTAGACCCTTGTTGTGGAAAAATTGAGCTAAGGAAGAAAGAGGAGAAGTAGTGAATTTTTCTATCCAAACCAAAAACCAAGCTAGAGGAAGTGCTGAATAGAAGGATAAATCGATGGCCTGCTCTCACTGTAATAGGGAGGGGCATAAGCAACAAACTTTTTTTTTTATCTCATTGGCTATCCTGACTAGTGGGCTGATCGTCCTAGAGGCAAAGGCAAAGAAACAAGACATGGAAAAATTCAACAACAGGTCCAGAGATTTGGCACAAGACACAGACGAAGTCAAGTAAGAGTGAATGCCACCCAAACTACACCAAGTAGCACAAGTAATGTAGCAGTGCACTTGACTGAAGCGGACAGAATAGGACTTGTAGAACTCAACAACAATCGGTGGAAAACCTTGCTTGAGTTACTAAATAATCACAAAGTCAATGACACCGAAAGAATGGTAGGTAAGCCTCTTAATATTCCTTGGATCTTCGACACAAGTGCATCAAATCATGTGACAAAATGCTTGGAATTGTTATGTGATGTACAAGAAGTGAAAGGATGCCCGATGGGGCTGCTTAATGGAAAGTTAGCCATAATAACCTAAGAAGGATATATGACTCTTGATGATAATTTAAAACTTGAAGATGTTTTATATGTTCCCAGTTTGAGCTATAATTTAATTTATGTGTCATAACTTATAGATGAAGCAAATTGTACTGTTCAATTCACCCAAAGTTTGTGTGTCGTGCAGGATTATACTTCGAGGATGTTTATTGGAGTGGGTGAACGATGAGATGTGCTCTATTGCTTCAAGAATCATCCACGTGCAAAGGTGTTCAAGATCAAAGGCTTGTGTTCGTTGGACCTCTAGCATAAGAGATTAGGTCATCCATCACTAAAAATAATCAAGTTGGTACCTCACGTTAGCTTTAGTAAAACTAGTGATTTATTAAATAACGCACGCGATGTTTATCATCGAGCTAAATAGACAAGAGACAACTTTCCTAACTGTGGTTACAAAGCTTCAGACACTTTTGAATTCATTGATTGTGACTTTTACGGATAAAATAAAACTCTATCTTCTTATGACACATCATATTTTTTTACTATAGTCAATGATTTTTCCTGTGATGTTTTGATAGTTTTATTGATTGATAAAACAAAAGTTTATTGAACCATATTGAACTTCTTTTCCTTAATTGAAAGGCAATTTAGAAAATAGGTAAAAATGGTTAAAACTGATAATGGAACATAATTCACATGAAAAACTATGTCGCTCATGCTTTACAATTTCAAGGGCATCTTTTTGTTGATTTTTGGGGTGAATGTGTCTTAGTGGTAGGATATCTCATTAATTGTACTCTTCTAACGATTTTAAATGGAAAAATCCCTTTATAAAGTATTCTATGACAAACCACCATCTTATGATCACTTACGTGTTTTTGGGTGCTTATGTTATGCTTATAATCAAGGAAGAAAAGGGGATAAATTTGCTAGTAAGAGTCGAAGACATGTTTTTGTTAAGTACCCAAATGGGAAGAAGGGTGGAAATTATATGACCTTGAGAGAAGAGAATTTTCCGTGTCCAGAGATGTAGATTTCTTCGAAGGGGAATTTCCTTTCACTTCCAATAATATGAGTGCAACTAATGATTTTTCCAGGATAAGTTAAGCTACTAATGATGATTTTGTGGGTCCTATAGAGAGCACTAAAAATAATAAGGTGAATGAAGGAGTCTTAAATGAGGAAAATAACGTGAGGGGGGCACAAATGTTGTAGATGAAAACTTGAGGGAGGGTGCCAATGCAAGAGCAGGAGAAACTGAAATAAATAACACTCCCACCCTACCTTATTATAAGGAAAATGGCCAACATAAGAAGGTGACACTGATTCAAGCCGAGAGCAATGAGCAAAATGTGACACCTCAGCTAGGTCGTGGACATAAAAAAAAGAGCCATTTGTTCTTTTACTAGACTACGTCATAAACACCATGCAAAAGTTGAGCCTATCCTCAAATACACTTGGTTCATGGCATACCTCGGGTATATTCTATCTTAGAGCACACTATGAGAATTGTAACAAATTTTCTTTGCAACATAAAATTTTTCTTATAGCTACTACAGTAGAATATGAGTGGAGGGAAGCCTTTGGTTGTAAATGAGTTAATAAAACCAAATATAACTCATATGTTACAATGGAGCGACATAAGGCTCAATTAATGATATTTGAAAATCATCAGATTGAAGGAATTGACTACACAGAGATATTTTCTCCAGTGGCTAAAATGGTTGCAGTACAACTCTTCTTAGCAGTTATGGCCTCAAAGCAATAGAAGTTACACCACATAGATGTTCACAATGCTTTTCTGCATGGTGATCTTGAAGAGGAAGTATATATGAAGATGTCACTTGACTTTAAAGTACAACTTCTTGGTATGGTTTGCAAAATTCACAAATCTTTGTATGGGTTTTGACAAGCCACTCGATGCTGGTTCACCAAACACTCCACAGCCTTGAAAGCTTATGGGTTTTGTTATTCTATTTTCGATTACTCCTTATTCACATGTCAAAGGAACGGTGTCCAACTTAATAATGTTTTTGTTTATGTTGACGACTTAATTATTTATAGGAATGATCATGATGCCATCTTAAAATTCAAAGAATATTTAAGTAAATGTTTTCATATGAAGGACTTGGCTATTTTAAAATACTTCTTGGCTATTGAGGTAGCAAGGAGTCTTGAAGGTATATTTTTATGCCAGCGGAAATATGCTCTTGATATTGTTTTTGAAGTTAGGTTACTTGGGAGCAAGCCGACTGACTTTCCCATGGACAAAACTCACTCTTGCTGGTGGACAACTACTTGATGATCCTGAACATTATATGTGTCTAGTTAACAAACTCATATATCTCTGTTTCACTAGGCCAAAGCTTTCATATTTTGTTCATATACTTTTCCAATTTATGCAGTAACCATAAGAAGAGCACTAGAACACAACTTTGCATGTCATCTGATATCTAAAAAGTACCCCAGGACAAGGTATTTTATTGCAAAGTAATTGTGATTTGTAATTGTATGGATGATGTGACTCAGACTGGGCTAGAGCGGTTTCTCACTGGGTGGTTTGTTTTGTTAGGTGACTCTCCCATCTCACGGAAAACAAAGAACCAACAAACTTTGTCCAGATCTTACAGTTGAAGCAGAATATTGTTCTATAACTACTACAACTTGTGAACTCAAGTGGTTAAATACTATCGTCTTTAGTGTAGATGTGGACATCCTAAGCTTATGCGTTTACATTGTGATAGGCAGGTTGCACTTCATATTGCAAAGAACCAAGTGTTTCATTAGCAAACTAAGCACATTGATGTTGATTGCCATTTTGTTCGAAATGAAATATTGATAGGTATTATTCGTCTAGCCTCTGTCTCCACATATACTCAGTTGGCTGACATTTTCACGAAGACCTTGGGCAAGCACCATTTTGATTTCTTCCTTCGCGGGTTGGAGCATGAGGATTCCATTTTGATTTCTTCCTTCGCAAGTTGGGCAATCGGAATCCTCATGCTCTAACTTGAGAAGAGTATTGAGATTCTGTAAATATGCTCTATATATTTTTCTTATTATGATTAGGTAGTTTTGGTAATGATAAGACTTGGGAGTTTTTGTAGGTGTTGATTTTAGGATGTAACTTTTTTATATACAATCTTTTATTGGCAACAAAAAGAACAAAAAAAAAGACTAATTCCATACCCTATGCAACGCATTTACTTATACCATGAAGCATCAAAGCCACAAATTCAGTTTTTTTTTATAGTGGAAACTAAGATTATATATATATATACAAATATATATATATAAAAAGTATTGAGATTTTGTAAATATGCTCTATATCTTTTTCTTATTATGATTAGGTAGTTTTGGTAATGATAAGAATTGAGAGTTTTTATAGGTGTTGATTTTGGGATGTAACTCTTTTATATGCAATCTTTTGCTGGCAACAAAAAGAACAGAAAAACTAATTCCATACCCTGTGCAACACATTTACTTATACCTTGAAGCATTAAAGCCACAAAATCAGTGTTTTCAGTGGAAACTAAGATTCACACACACACACACTCATAGACAACACACACATAGATATATGAATAAGAGTATTGAGATTTTGTAAATATGCTCTATATCTTTTTCTTCTTATGATTAGGTAGTTTTAGTAATGATAAGACTTGAGAGTTTTTATAAATGTTGATTTTGAGATGTAACTCTTTTATATACAGCTTTTTACTGGCAACAAAAAGAACAGAAAAACTAATTACATACCTTGTGCAACACATTTACTTATACCATGAAGCACTAAAGCCACAAAATCAGTGTTTTAAGTGGAAACTAAGATTCACACACACACACACAAACACATATATATGACATAATTAACTAATATCTATGCGGAATTAACTGGCATATATATATGACATACTTAACCAATATCTATGCGGAATTAACTGGCTAAGGAACCTCAAATAATTATGTGCACAACCATTTTAGAAACTAATGTAAATAGAAACTGACAGTGCGATAAAAGAAGGATGTTGGATTGACTCTCTTACTTTTTACAGCTATAGTGTTATAATGTAAATAAGAGAACGTTTCCAAACTAGATATGCCTCTAAAATTGGTCGAGTTTGCAGAATATGTGAGCTAGAAATACAAAGTGGGGGATATTATTGCTCTTATAGGTTGTGGGATGATAGAAAAATGTAATGAAAGAGTAGTCTTAAATTGATTTAATACACTATGATACTAATAACAAGCCAAGTGTTAAATGGTCCTTAAATTCAGATGGCCTCCAACTCCAAAACACGATAAGGCTGTACTTTACCAGACAGGTTTAGACATGGGAGGCATCTGTTTGCCTAAAAAATCAAGATCTTTAGTTACTTTACAAGAAGCATTGTAGTCCACTGAAATTGGTTTTTTAAAAGTTGACATACGTTGATGTCCACTGAAATTGGTTTTTTAAAAGTTGGCATATCATGCCAATAGATTTACGAGTGCTTTTGTCAGCTATCCTGTCGTATCCAAACCTTTTATTTACCACTTAGCATTTTAGCGGATAGTGATTGCTGATATTATTCGAGTTAACGTCCTCACATCACGTGGTGGACACCAATTGGCCTGGAATCGTCCACGATAGAGCCATTTATATTCTTTCAAAAAGATGGAGCTTTCGAGTGTCGACTGCAAAAATGTTGACCTATACACGTCAATGTGTCCTATTCATGGCAGCCTGTTGGTTTTCTTTGAAATGGTTAAAAATTTTTTTCTCACTTTCTTCCTATTTTATGTATAAATAGGGATCATTTGTTTTTTTTAATGATATTATAATATTTTTATAGTTAAAAGTTAGAGTTATTATTATTTTGATGGCCCATGACCATTGTGATTAATATTAACTAAATTAGGCATACATATCATAAACTATTTATTAATTTCAAAAATTAACTTAGTTAATATTAACTATGATAACCATGAATATCACAAAAATAACTACCATATAATTGGTCCATTTTATAAATGATATTATATTTAAAAGTATAATTTTGAAGTTTATTGAACAGATAAAATATTTTTACTTAAAAATTTGCAACTAAAAAATTCATATTAATGGTGCATACTTAATATCCATTAATGATACTAATGGTTCAATTTCTCATGTTTCTTATCCAAACTATTTGTGATAATTTTAATTATAGCATGGAAACTTTTATTCTTATTAGTGAGATGATTTTTTCCGGTCGGGTCAAACAGTTCGGTTTAGTTTTTAAAATCTTAATTAAAAATAAGAAGATTTGTTTGTAAGAATTCTTTGTGGTAAAGAGCCGTATGGAAATTTGAGCCTACAAGAAGGGTTGGTGTGCAATTGAAACTAAAAAATAAGAATTAATGGAGGACTCTCATGCTAATTATGACAATTTTGACTTGAGATAGGGAAAGACTGAAAATTCAACAATAAGCATTCGAAAGAAAGGTTAACAGGAAGGACCGCAATAAGAAACATATCAAAGATAGAGATTCCCATTTGCACTTCCCCTGTTACAAGAAAGCATATCAGCTATCAAGTGAGGTTCGATGAGAATACGTAGAAAGAAAAGGTGCACATCTTCAGTATGTCTGGCCATAGAGTTCAAAATGCATGTCCCGAGCAAGGACCTTCCTAACTTTAAAACAAAAACGAAGTTTAACTGAAGTAAGAAAGTAGGGAGTTACAATGAAGTCAGTATTTAGGTACAAGGAGATTATACCTTGAACTTCAGAAATATTAGTGTTTGTTATGCCGAGTTTACACGAACTATATACCTATGAAAACGGGCAAATTCCGAACAAAGACAAGCCAAGAAGATTCCCTTTTCGTCAATCTCTCCCTTTCTTTGTTTGGGTCAGTCTCTTTTGATGTGCATTGCTCTTGACATTTTCTGATTGTGGTACGGAAAACGACATATAGAGAACAGTTTCAGGTATTTGAATGCAAGAATCGGGGGTTTAACAGAGTACTTCTTTCCCCTTTTGCTAGGTTTGAGATATCTGTACTGGAGTAAGACATACGATCTTTTTCCATCTTCCCTCACATTAGAAATGACCAATCAAAACTGCCAAATTTGACCGTGTGAAAACTGCCAAATTTGACCGTGTACCTGCAGGATAAGGTTCATTTTGTGATGGCTTGGATACAAAGCTTCGTAAGGATCTTTGGTGGAAGTCTCCTAAAATATTAGTCGGTCCTTCCCGTCATATCTAATTTTAATGGCCTGTATTGCATGGTATAATGTATAATTAACGAGGAATAACACATCCCAAAAGGCCAGGCATTAACTAATTATAAAGAGCAATGCTCTTTTGCAAGATTCTCATTTTAAAGAGTAATATCTACTTGAGTCTTCATGTAACCCCGCTCGTGGCCTTTGATTTTCCTTTTTGTTATTATTGGATGGTGGTTGTGCAGAGACTGGCTAAAGTCATGTGTTTTTGAATCCATTTACAGCAATGTTAAGTTGAGACGCAGTCATCTGAAAGAACTGAACATTCTTTTAGATTATCTGAGGAAGACAATTATTTTGCATAAAAGATTAAAGCTAGAGATTATCTTACAAATGCTTGGTATAGAAAGCCCAAGCAAGCCAGGTTCTTGGAAATTGTATGACCGTACATCAATTAAATTTTAGCATTCGGTGTATTATTTTTTAAAATACGCTCTATGTATAATTAATCAGGTAATTAAAGTGGTAGAATGATTGAATGATTGAGATAACACGTTTTATCCCATGGCAGCTAACAACAGTTGCTTATCTCAATACTTGAATTTGACTATTGGTTATCACGGTGGGCGGATAAACATCAATCGTACGCCAACATCGCCTCAATTTGCAATAGAAGTCATTCAAAGGATGATAGTTACTCAAGTTCAAGTTGAGTGCATTTTGTTGAAGCAACGAGGTTCACATGAAACAAGACAAGCCGTTTACAGAAAACGCAACTTTGACTAATATTCTGTTCCATGAATAGCAAATTGTCGTTTTAGGCCGAAATGGCAACAGTTCGTCAGGAATTAGGCCGTCAAAGGGAGAGAAGATATTTTTATCCAAGACAACCCTGTTCTATCACTATCTAACTACAAATTTTACTAAGACCTACTGAAATTTGTGACCATGCAGGAATGACACAGGGCTAGTCTTGATAAAAGTAACAGAAGAATTGGTCCCGACAAAGGAGGTTCACGTAGACGACCCAAAACATCAAGCAGACCCCACCATACTCTCAATCCACCAACTTTTCCCCGCTTGCATCAAATCATATCATTAGTTTCTTGCTTTATTGGGTCTATCTTATCTTTTTCACTACGATATAAGAGCTTCCAAGCAAACTAACCACAGATATGAAATTATATCGATTTGGTTGAAGCTTAGATTTGTCCTGCACGCGTCATATGGAGAACAACGATCCTAGTTCTTCCAAAACTGATAGGAAAACTGCAGAGAGGAACAGGAGAAATCAGATGAAAGCCCTCTATTCGACTCTCAATTCTCTTGTACCCCGTCTTGGTTCAACGGTCACACACTCTCATCTTCCACTTTCTCTATTTCACATATTTTTTCTTACACGTATACATCTTCTAACTTGTCATCATCTTTTTCTTTTTTTCTTTTCGGTGTGATTTCCTTAATTTATACGGGGTTGCAGGAATCAACGTCACTGCCAGATCAAATTGATGAGGCCGCAAGCTACATTAAAAAGTTGCAGATAAACTTGGAGAAAATGAAGGAAAGAAAAGATGCATTGTTGGGAATAGAAAGACCAAATACAAGCATACGAACTGGAGCAACAATGGGATTAAGACCGCCACAGATCGACATTCATGAAACAGGTTCCGCTTTAGAGGTTATTTTGATAACTGGGTTGCATTGCCACTACTTGTTCAATGAAGCCATTCGTGTTCTCCATGAAGAAGGAGCTGAGATTGTGAATGCAAGCTTTTCGGTGGTCGATGATACTGTTTTCCACACAATACACTCAAAGGTAATCGCTGAATTATTTAATATATTGACCGTATTTACGACGAATTCTAGTCACTTGATGATTAGGGTAAGGTATAATACGTTAATATCTGCAGGTTAGTGATTCTGGATCGAGTTCTATGGCTGGAAGGATCTCTGCAAGGTTAGAGAAGTTCGCCCAAGATGTTAGAACAATTTGAAGTCCATAGAATTTAGCTTGTATGTATTAATTAGTTTCAGGAAGAAGACTAAATTAAGTGACTTGCGAGAGAGTAAAGAAGTCTCATGCTCATGTTAGATCTATATTGTTCTAATTCTTTCCTGATTTGAATCTGGTCCATGGTTCTAATTATCAGAAAACGACGAATAAAGATCGAGTTGTAAGTCACGGTCATAGCTGTTGATCGTCTTTAATGTGTTAACTAAATGGTGGTTTTTAATCGTAGCTAAGCGTTGCCGACATGTTCATTATCAGTCAAATACAAAGTTTTCTTGGTTTTTATGTGGATTGGTTGTATTAGATATTCTTCTCTTATTATCTGATGAATACTAGGTTTTCAAGGATGGATGAATGGAAAGAAGTAAATTTTCTAGTTTCATAATCGCATTATTAGTTGTTCTCCATTTGCAAAGCTTAAAGAATTTCCCAGCCTTCGTAGATTGTGTTCATATAAGAAACTCCAACAATCGGGCGTGTATGAAATGGGTTCTTTGCGCAGCTATCACTGCTTCCAGTTCCAGAAACTCCCGACATCTTCTTCATTTAAACTTCCAACATATGCAATGCAATTTAGTATCGGTTCGGAAATGAGTTGAGAAGCCTCTTTGTAGATTTAAACAAAAAAAGTTGAAACTTCCACGTACGAGGATTATCTCAAGAAGTAGAATGAGTACTGCGATTACATTTTCTTCTGTTTCTCCGATAAAATATTTGTGGGTTCACTGTCGGTACTAACAAAAACTTAGTCAATTTGAATTATAGTATGTTTAACAAAATTCCATTTAAACCAAATATTTCGTAATCTTTAAAATGAAAATCATTGTTTTGAAAATATTTAATTCCAACACTAATTTAACAACTTTGTTAACAAAATTTATCCACACATTTCTATTATTTTTTGAGTTCTTTAGCTAATTATGTTGAAAAATCAGGGCAGGACTCAATTTCATATATAGCGAAATAATTATGAAATTTTTTCGTATTTAATTTCTCCAAGTCAAGATTACTTTAAATTTTGTAAAATGATTTACGCATAAATCATAATAAAGTAAGAATCATAATTCGTACCTTATTTTTAAACTTGATCATATTCTTATCATATTCTTAAAATCATTTTTAAAACTAGCTCATCTCAATCACTATAGTCGTATAAGTATTCGGCTTCTAATGATATCCACATAACATATTGAGAGAATTCTATAACTATTACATAAAAGGTTAGGTAAGAAATGTTATCTCTCTTAGAGCTTAAGCATATTTATAATAGATTTTGGATATTTTAGTAATTTAATTAAAATTAAATTCTAATTTCAATTACACTTTATTTAAAATCATAAATAATTCTAATTAAATATCATTTATGTCTAAATAAGATCCAAAATCTCATATTGATCTTTATTTATTAAATATCTTATATTTAACTTATAAAGTTTATCAAACTTTACAGTCAATACTAACTTAATTAAAATATATCTTTTTAACCCGTTCTTTGTGTATGACTCATTAGGTTCTAAATATATTGTCAATGTATATAAATTATAACCCTAAACTATATTTAAGATTACATAAATTATCTCTTTTAATTTATCTTTAATTCTCTAATTAAACAGCTTGTATCTATAGATCAAGATTGACGTCTATAAATATATCATAGCCACCTAAATATTTAGTAATGTCAAAGTGATTTTGACTAATATTTTCATTTATGATTTTTTTGTGTAATTCAATCTTTTTATTATACAATATTGTGATTAGAAATAGAACATTAGATTAATGTCTACTATATTTAAATCCAATCATGTTAGTTTTCTACCATTAGTAATTGATTCTATTAATTACATTTGTAAACTATTATAAAGCATCATTCTATTTTGTTCAAGGATTTTCCGAATCAATTCTAATTGAGAATAATAAAATATTCTCCTTAATTACTTTAGGGTGATGAATCCTATATTGATTACTCAACTACCTCTACATAGTTCATGCTATAATCAATGACTATCGATTGAAGCACCCTTAACTAGAATAGGTTATAAGTAGTATCAAAATATAACAATTCCTATACAAGATAACTTTAGAGATTTCAAGTCAAAGGATCACTTATATAATCATCACAACAAGAATTTTCATATACATACAAGTAATGTTCCAAATGGATTTTTCATATGGGGTTAGTTCCACAAACTTGTTCTTTAACAAGTACCCACACATTTATTTAAGTATCTCCATACTTTAGTTTTAATATAACAATAATTAAGAACAATTTAGGGATAATATATAAATGTAAATGAATCTCATAATTTTATTTGCAACGTATAATTATCCTATGAACCTTATTATATAATCTAAATATGTATAAGATAAAGAATGCTTATAGTTATTTTATCACTAAACTACAACCAACTAATTGGTTATCGGGCATAAACCAATAATCTCCCATTTGCACTAAGCTAATCGTTTAAGTATCTTGTACCATATTATTATATGAGAATCATGCTAATGTGAAGACATTAGTTTATAGTAAGAATTCTACAAGATTCTCTATAGTAAGTACTTGCTTAACTTTTACAATTTTCATTTCAATTATCATCTTAATTAAAAGAAACTGCCTAAATACATACTTGGCTCTTTTATGAGATCTTAGGTCCTTTTTAAATGCTTAAAAACTCTAATATTTTACAGTACAGTATTGTCTAAATAATGCAAGAAATTATACCAAGTTTCTTAAAAAAATTCTTGATCCAAATAATCATTTCAATTAAATAAAAATGTATTATGACTTAATTAGCAACCATTGCTACATTGAAAACTTTCAAATATTAAAATAATATTATTTTAAGTAAAATATAACTTAACTTGGATTATTTCTAAAGTTAATATGCATATAGCTTTGAACTCAAATATCAACTTATATATAGAATAATAGACATCTTTAATACATCATAAGTATTAGATATCTCAAATACTAAACACCTGATGGAGAACCGTAGGCATGTGAAAGACAAGAAGAGAAGTATACATGGTGTGATTCGCCTTAAGGAAGCCTAGGACATGACTTGCTTGGACACGAGCTTGCAAAAGGAGGCTTAGGAGCTAAAATTGGATCAGATTTGAAGTCTGAATGTGCAAGGCAAGGGGTTGAACGAAATTCCCATATCAAAGGCCTAACATTCAAGTCTAATGTTCCTAAAGGTCCATTATAAGATGTTGGAGGCCTAAAGACAAGATCTAGGACCAAAGCAATGAAACAAGCATTGAATTGTTTGATCCACGACCTTCAAGAGATAGAGCCTATATTGTTTAGTCATATTTCATCTCATAAAGGTCCAAGAGGCATTGTTTTACTCCTTGAAGCCCAACATGAAGTGTCCAAAGGCCCATATGTAGTCCAATTGGGATAACTCACTTAAAGAACCATGTGCCATTTAAAAATAAAGAGAAGGATGTGATCTATAATTAAGGTTCAATATGTTCAGATCACGTTTTAATTAGTTTCCTTTTTTGCTTTCCTTCAAATAAAGTCATCTAGTCAACACCTTTCTAAGTTTATTTTGTTTCCTTTTATTTAATTTCTTCTTTATGGCATTAAGTTAGGAAGTTTTGCCTATAAATAGGCACCCTCTATGTACTTTGAAAAGGGAATTTTTCATTCAGAAATAATATTGAGTATTATTGAGAACATTCTTGCTTTCTTTGTATTATTTGAGAATATTTGATTTATCAAAGAAGCGGTTTTCCTTTGTGGTGTCCTAAGGTTAGAGTTCTAAGAGATAAGTTCTCTTAGGGTTCTTTCCATTGACCAACATTCTTTTAACCTATTTTCTCTTTAAGTTCTATTTCTATCTTTTCAATTTTATTTCTTGTGCTTCCATATATGTTTGATTGTAGCCGTTCCCGGGCATAGTTCCATCTTGTTGAAGGTTCTGTAGGATAAGTTCCTATTGGGTCTCGCATCATTTGGTATCAGAGCGCTTTGGTTGCTATAATTCAAATAACTATCCTTTTGTTGTTTATTTTCGTTCTTCTTCTCTATCTATTTTTCATCTACTATTTCAATCACTTTTTGTTTAAGTTTTTGGCTTAATAATAGATGTTTCTTCAAGTTCAGAATCTCTTCTTTCTCCTCATTTTAGAATCATTCAAATCCAAGCTTTCTAGAGCATGTTACATTATGTCAAAATTTGAGAACGTCCAGCTTCTGAAAATTGCTTTGCATTTTTTTGCTACCATATTTATTTGTGTGAACTTCAAATTATCTTAAAAGAAAGAAGTAGAAGTAAAAAAAAAAGAGAAAAAAAGAAATTCATCAAAAAAAAGAGAAAAACGAAATTTGTTAAAAGAAGAAAAAAGAAGAAAACAATCAGAGTGTGTGTTGCAATTTCTAGAGAAGTGGAGTCCAAGTTTGCCACTTTTCTAATTGCAGTCAAATAAAGATAACATCTTTCCTATTGCTTGAACTTGAATTGCAAGTACTTTCCTATCTTGTATTGCTTGGAACTTGCTTATTTTCCTATTTGCTTCACTTTCTTATTTCAATTACTTTCCTGTTTTGCCTGTAGTTCCCTATTTTATTTCTTACCTCATTCATCTTTCTTTGGCTTCAAGTTTGACTTTCCTTGAGGTAATCAATTCCTTAAGTCATTCCTTATACTATTTTTCCTTTACTTGGTTTCCAAGTTTCTCCATTTTTCCATCATTTTTCTTTCCTAATACTCTTAGTGCTAAGTTAAGTTTTGTTTTTTTTTTCTTCTCTTGTTTTTAGAATTCCTGAGCCTTCCTTTCCCTTCAAGTCCCCTTCCCTTTTCATATTCGTCTCCTTTATTTCTTTATTTTCCACACCCTGTTTTCCCTTTTGAATTCTTTGAGAATTTTATTTTGAGATTCTAGTCATGGCTACCACTTAGTTTGATTGCTTCTATTTGATTGTCATGTTTCGAATAAGGATACTATAGAAAGCAAGTTGAGTGGTAAAAGGCAAGAGTGTTTGCATTATAGAAAAAAGTCAATTTTTTTGTGAAACATGAGTTATTTGACATCTGTTGAGTGAATACACGTGAGGTTGAGTGGTGAGGTCCATATTGTTTTTGTTGTTCACTAACATATTGTAGTTCATAAACATGTCTCAAAAAGATGAATCACCTGAGCAAGATCTTGGAGTCTTTATGAAGGCTATGCAAGATCAATTCCAGAGGTTGAATGCTTCTTATGAAGATTCGAGGATGAATCCTTTCAAGGAGGGAGGGAACGATGGAGAACTGTGGGCATGTAAAAGATAAGAAGGAAGCATACATGGTTTGATCCGCCACAAGGAAGCCTATGACATGACTTGCATGGACATGAGCTTGCAAAAGGAGGTTTAGGAACTGAAATTGGATCATATTTGAAGTTTGAAGTGCAAGGCAAGGGGTTGAACGAAATTCCTATATCAAAGACCCTACATTCAAGTATAATATTCCTAAAGATCCATTACAAGATGTTAGAGGCCCAATGACAAGAGCTAGGGCCAAAACCATGAAGCAAGCATTTAATTGTTTGATCCAAAACCTTCAAGAGATAGAGCCTATATTGTTAAGTCAAATTTTATCTCATAAAGGTCTGAGAAGCATTATCTTATTCCTTGAAGCCCAACATGAAGTGTCCAAAAGCCCACATGGAGTCCAATTGGGAGATAAGTTCTCTTAGGGTTCTTTCCATTGACCAACATTCTTACTAGGGGTTCTAAGAGACAGGTTCTCTTAGGGTTCTTTCCACTAAACATCTTTCTTCTAGTTCCTTTTCTCTTGGTGTTCTGTTTTTATCTTTTTAATTTTTTTATTATGCTTCCGTGTGTGTTTGATTCTATCTATTCCCAAGCATAGTTCCATCTTGTTGAAGGTTTTCTAGGACGAGTCGCATCAAGATGTTTAGTTTGGAGCAGTCTAAGGGAGGGTTTCTTCCCATGACTTATGGGATAAAACTCTCGAAATCTATGTGTCCCAAGACATAAGATGAGAGGAATCACATGAGTATGATCCTGTATACTTCAGCAATAGGATCAATCACGTATGTTATATTATGTACAAGAACCAATATATCGTATGCTCTAAGTATCAAGAGTAGATATCAGTTGGATCCTGGTGAGTGTCACTAAGTGGCTATCAAGAATATCCTAAAGTACTTGGGAAGGACTAAAGATGATGTATTCTTGAATACATGTACATATGAATAAGCTTTAAGTGACAGCTGTTTCGTACATGAAGAAGTTCTCA
>JAOQMP010000002.1:36655747-36668921 GCA_027563575.1 Erythroxylum pedicellare
AAAATGATTTATGATGCTATTTGATTATGATTGAAATGATGTGAATTAAGTGATGGCATGATCTATATATGTTTTGTAATTGAGTGAGCTATCGAGGATGATTACTCACTGAGTTCGCAAAACTCACCCAAAATTTGCAACTATTTTTCAGTGCTCAGAAGAGTTATCCCGTTGGATAAACGGGGAGTATAGCTACTGCATTCAAGCAAGAGGTAGAGGTTGGGATCAGTTGGTGTCTGCATTGATACTTTCTTATTTGTGTATTCCGTTACATTTGTATAATGTGTATTTCAATATGCTTCTGTATATAATAACTTTCCAATTTGGAAATGTTGTAAACAAGTTTGACTAATGGGTGTAGTAACACTCTTGAATGAAATTGTTTATGAATAAAATGGGCTGACTTGATTATTGATTCCACATACGTGATTGATTAATAAATTGAGAAAAAAATTGTACCCAATTTTGACTGTTTGATTGTTCTAGCATGCCGCCCTCACAGGGTACACACTCGGGCATCCCTTCGGATGTCTCGAGATGGTGGGGTGTTACATGTATGAAGTCCCAATTCATCCTATAAGTTTACATATTTATATATTATCAATTTATTAAGTTCCCTTTTAGATTTTGCTTAGGGCCTTTAAAATGTTAGGAACGGACACTACGTCATATACATAAAAAATGTTTGCTACTAACAACAACCAAAAACCTCCACTAAGTCCCATCCTCTTTTTCGTAAATCAAAATTTAAGTTTGTGATAAGAACTGACATAGTTCCAACATGGCTTCTAAAAGAATGTGCACTCCATGTTCAAAAAAAGCTATGTAGTGAAACAATAAAACAACAGGAGCAGTAATGTAAGAATTTAGACCAAACTTTTCATGAATTGGCATGCTTCTTCCTCACTGGATGACTTTTACCTAATTGTAGCCCCATAAACCACCACCTTTGTAATGTCAAAATAGTAGAAAATGATACTAAAAGATGCATCTTCACAGAGATCTTGAATTTTCATATATAAAAGTATGAAACATAAATGCATGTCTTTATAACCAGAAGCCATTTATATTCAACAATACTAACTAAGGATCTAGATATTTAGGTATTAAACATCAGTTAAACCAATCAATGCTCTCTTATGTTTTAAAGAATACAAATGATAATAAGAAAAAATAGCTTGAAAGAGAAAACAAAAAGGGCAATGCATTTGTTGAACTTAATAGATTGATGATGAATAATTAACACAACTACATAATTATTAATTGGCTTTACTTGGAGGGCTAGAAATGCCTCCATCTAAACTTACTGAAAAAGATGTAATTATTACTTTTAATGATTTCCCTCATCCTCATTTATCAGTTAGAAAAGAACCTAATAGTAGTTGACCTTGTTTAATCAAAAGGCTTTTACTCTGCATTTATATCCCAAAATTAGATCCCATAAATACAAAATCTAACTTTCCTAAGTGAAACATATCATTTTCGCCTATTAGAAGGCAAAGTACACTCATATCATAAATAGCATCAATAGATGACTTAGTCTTTATGCACCCATTCTTCAATTAGGAATCATAATTTATGATGAGAAAAATATAAAAAAAAACAACACATACTGTGTCAGTTACATTTAAAATAGTAAGTTTATCTTCCTTCCTTTGATTATCAATATAGAAAAGAAGAAAACTTTTACTATGATAATAAACTTATATCCCATATTTGACAAGAATCATGACAATAAGAAAAAGAAAAAAAAAACAACACATAATGTGTTAGCTACAATCAAAATAGTAGATTCATCATCCTTCCTTTGATTATTGATATAAAAAAGAAAGAAAATTTTACTACGACATTGAACTTATATTCCATGTCAGTCAAGTTTTCCCCCTCGTAATAGATGTTGGAGAATGGTTCAAAGTTGTTTAAAATGTGGTCCTATTTTTTCTGAGTTATTTGAGTTTCTTTAGATTGTTTACTTTATCTTAGGTATTTAAACTTTTAAAATTTTGATTTGTTTGGTTAATCTTTACCGAGATATTAGCTAAGTTTGTTATTTCATTGCTTATATATTTAGGCATTCTACATCAATATAAAGAGCACCCATCAATAAATTGTTTCTTGCATTACCTCTTTTCTACTTTATTTTTTTGGTTAATTTTTAGTTCCAAAACTTAATATGGTATCAGAGCTCCTTATAATCTTAAAGGTCCTATGAGTAATCGAGAGATAGCAGCAGTATGGTGTGCAACAATACATCAGCTCTTTCACGTCCAATTTTTAATGGTGAGAATTGTTAATTTTAGGCAATCAAAATGAAATCTTACTTGAGAAGTATTGGCTTATGGAAGTGGGTTAAAGGTGAAAGGCAAATACCACTTCTAGGAAATAACCCAACACTCAATCAAATTAGGGTTTATGAAGATGTAGAAGCCAAATCTTTAAGAGTTTTATATCAAATTCATGCTATTGTCTCTAAATCAAAATTTTCAAGAATTATAAGTTATGAAACAACCAAAGAAGCTAGGGAAATATTGAAAGAACTCTATCATGGCAATGATAGAATAAGGCAGATGTAAGTATTAAATCTCAAAAGAGATTTTAAGATTCTAAGGATAGAAGAAAAAGAGATTATACAATATTTTTTTGACAAGCTAATGATGGTGGTAAATAAAATTAGATTGATGGAGAAGAACCACCTCATAGCAGTATCGTAGAGAACATGCTTGTAAGCTTTCTCGAAAGATTTGGGGAAAAAATTTCATCTCTAGAGGATTCAAGAGATATTAATCAAATTACCTTACTTGAATGAATCAATGCCCTGGTTCCTTAGGAGCATAGAAGAATTGAAATTGATAGCTAATTATTATTTAAGTTTTTAAATAATAATTATTGACAAAATAAAATTAAAAATTATTAAAGCCTTGTCAGTATCCATGTGTCCATTCTGGCATAGTTAGCATAAAACATGTCTTCAATAAAATTGTTACTTCCTTTTAATGGAAAATTAATATAATTAGATTTTAGGGTGAAAGTTATGTCATTTTGTAAATGTTAGGGGTGAGTTAGTACAAGAGATAATTATATGGGCTAACTTTGGCATTTAGTGAAATGTTAGGGGAAAATCGTAACTTTTGCCTATCTAAGATCATTAATACCTAGTTGAAGCATATTATAATTGGTTATGAATGAAGTTTAGGGAGATAAGGATATGTTGGTCACACGAACTTGTTTAGATAATTCTCAACTTGGTAATGTGAAAAGCTATAATAATCCTACTATAGAACCGTTTTTTGTAAAAACATCCTTTTTTTTACAAAAATTGGCCTTTATTTCTTATTCTAAGAGACCTATTAAATAAGGTTTCTTGTTAATAATAAAATCATAAACTACTTGCTACAAGAATTGGCATTTATTAGATCCCATTGTCTGAAAAATGTATTCCTTGCTTGCAAAAATTAACTTTTATTTTTATTTTTGAAAGACCTATTGAATAAGATTTCTTATTGATACGAAAATGTAACTACATATTGCTTCTTAGGGTAGTTAAACCATCTTACATTTCATACAATTAATGAAATTGGGCTACGGTTTGAGCATAAATATAAGCCCTTGATTTGGATTTTCTATCAGTCTTACTCTTTCTGCTTAATGCAGCTTCTTTTGATAGGTTTTTGGAGTTAGAGATTTTAATTGTTATGTAGTAAATATTATTCTATTTTATCATTTAATTGGTCTTTTTTAAATATAAGAATTATCTTTTTACTCATTTTTTTCAATATTACTACTTTCCTTCCCTTCAATTATATTTTTATGATTTATAAACATTTGTACTTCCTATGTTCAAAATATGATGAACATTGTTCATAGCTTCTTATTAGGTTAAATGCTATATTTGGTATTGAGGTCACTTTAGTAGTCTTTCATCATTGATGGAGAATCAAAATTTAAAGTTTTTATCAGGGAAGCAATAGTTTTTTGTTGATATTATTGTCTATTATTAAGTTACTTATGGTGTCATTAATATTCCTTAGTGGGTTTATCTCTATAATTTCAATATAGGCTCCTCTCAAAACTTCCTATGTATAGGTTTCCATCCTCTTTATTATTGGCTGAGTATTGGTTTATATTGATAGCTAACAAATACCTCGACTTCTACAAGGTTCCCCTTTGAATCAAGTTTTAATACTAGGATAGACTTTGGTAGCTCAACTTTAAGCTCCACTTCAATACATACTCTTATATATTAGATTCTTCTTATCTTTGTAGTGGCTTCATCTAGAGAAATTGGTTGACTAAGATAGCTAGCTAAGTAGCTCAAACCTATGGTGGAAAAATATTCTAATAGAATATTTGAGCAAGTTGATCCAAATAAGGACTTATTTCATCTTTAGCTTCTCCAAATTTAGGTTTAATCTACATTTTTTTAAGAATAATGGTTCGTCATTAATAAACTATAGATATAATTACATATTTTTTTTGTAAACTATCAATATAGTTAAAAATTAAAAGAAATATGCCCACTTCATTAATAAGAACCTACTTAAGCCCTAATCTCTTCTTTTTTTTTTAATTTCCAATGTTTCATAGTAGAAAATGCAGGTCTTTGTCTATAAAAGAATCCCACCAAAATTACCATTTGGAATACCTTCTTGAAGAATCTTTATAGTCAGAGAGACAATTAAGCTTCCATTCAAGGTAGTGGGAGGGAGACATGTTAAAGTCACAAATGAATCTAATCTCAAGCCACTTGTCACTAGATTTTTAGATTTGAAGTAGAGGTTAAAGGGGATAGGAGCTACTATTAGGGGGCATTGAGGAGGGAGAAAGTGCATTAGCTATTTTTGGAGATGTTGGTTAAGTAAATGAGTCAAGCATAAGATTAATCTTAAGGGAAGAAAGAAGGGGATGGACAACAATGTTAGAAGAAAGGAAGGGCGGAAGGAGGATAGAGGAGTGTTATATAGTTGTCACTATTTTTATATCATAAATGGTAATAACTTGACAGTGAGGCTAAAAGGGAAAAGGTCCACCTAAGTTGGTTACTAAAATCGATAACTAAAAAATATGATGGATGATAAATTATTTGGGAGTTACAATTATTGCGCAACAATTGAGAGTAAGATTAGTGCACAACAATTAGGAGGAGGTTGCTTACAAATAAAAAAAAAAGAAGAATCAAATAGATTAAGGGGAATAGGAATTGGTGTGTACTAGATGAGGTTCAAATAAAGGGAGCAAGAGCTGGCAAGTACTCTATTAGACTGAAGTGAGGCAAAAAAAACATAGGAAGCAAGAGATCAAGGAAGGTATATTAGTTCTAGAAGTAGCGATAAGGGTTAATTAGCAATAAGAATCTCTAATCTCCATATAAAATTCTAAAGGGAAGCAGAAGCATCATATATGATCTCATTCAAGAAAGCTAAAAAGGTAAATGAGATTAGGATCTTTTTTGTAAACTACTTCCTTCTTCTAATAGTAGAGCTTTGTTTTTAAATTCATTATTAGATAATTCTTTGAAGTTTTCAAACTCAAATATGAGTAAAACTTATATTTTATCAAATATTCTTTATATAGATCTGTGCTTTAAGTCATTCATTGTTCCTATAATACTTATATGTTTATCCCTTTTCCCTTATTAGTAATATATTATATTTTTATAATTAGGAGAAAATGAAAAAATATTTTATTTATAATTTTGGTTTTGACTATATTTTATAAAAGGATTTCTCCTTTGCCATATTGGTGGTTTATTTTTATTTCTATTAATATATTTCCTAAAGGATTTACTACAATCTTCATAGGTTTATTATTATAAGAAACTTCAATCTGTTGACAAAAGAATCATAATTCTTTTTTATTCTTTAATTGTTTTGTAGTTTTATATCTTAACACAATTTTAAACCTCTTATATACAACTAATTAGCTTTACATATACTAACCTATTATAAGGTATTTAATAATTGTATTTTCTCTAATTTTAGTTCTAACCTTTTCTCCCATAAGAAGGTGGAAGTTACAATAGAAACTTCTCCTCCTAAAAGGATTAAAACGAATCTTCCCTTAACATTAGTTTAATAAGAAATGTATCTCTGTACCAATTCAATTCTAAAAGTTTTTTACACCTAAGATTTGATAATAATTTTGTATTCCTATCTTTTAAGTAAGAGGAACCTCCTATAAAACGTAAAGTTAGTGCCAATATTGAGGTTGAGATAGATAACATCTTGTATATGTTCACTATTTTCATCAAAAATTAAAATTTTATTCTTCCTCTATTCTAATAGCTTTTAGTATGTCATGTTGTTGTGACTCACTTAAATGATAATTAAACTAACTTTTTAAATACCCTAAAAAATTTTCTATTAATAAATTAACTATAGTATGGTCAGAGATTCTTAATTATGTTCTATACACATTAGCAGTCATTGTCATTTGTTATAATGTGTTTAATATGTTATATTCAAGAATACATCCATATTTCATTCATAAATAGAAGTAGCATTATATTCTTTCTCTTACTGGATGTTTGCTTTTTTATGAATTAAATATTAAGAGGAATAGTTTTGTGAAAATAAGGTCTTAGTATGTTTTTTCTATAGAATTGGTTTAGTATTAAGGAAGGGAGTTGAAAATTATTGAACTCATAATTTATATATTGTTTATTCATATTAAGTGTTTGCTAAATGAAAATTATAGTGTTTGCTAAATGAAAATTACTTCTACCTTAGGTTGGCCCTTAGTTTATATAAGAAAATTAATTGTTTCTTTTTTTAAAAGTATTTCACATTTGTGATGATGGTGTATTTGGAGTGTCAAAAATAATTTTTTCATTTATCATATTTAATTAGTTTTGTATAAAGAAAAGGAAATTCTCAGTTTTCCTTTTTTTTTTCAAATTGGTTAGAATTTAACTAAAAATTTAACAGGGTTTGAATATCGGATTTTTAATGGTACAATCTTTTTTTGTAATATTAGTATGGATTTCTATTCTTATAAGTTGATTTCCTAGGGTTTGTAAGCAGTTATTTGTATAATTACTTTTGACACAAAATTCTTAATATCTTTTGTATTTATACTCTTATTTTTGTTTAAAATTTTAAGAGGAAAAGTTATAACAATATTTTATTTATAAAAATTTAATTTTAAAAAGGGTAGAGATTTTAATTTGTATTTTTCTCTAGAAGATGTTCCCTATATTTTTATTTTCTTTTTATTACTAAAGGTTTTGCTAAAAGGGTATCCTATTTTATTTTCTTATATTTCAAATTAGAAAAAGAAAATAATATGTATTTTATTTTTTATAAAATCATAATTTTCTTCAACCATACTTTTATTGTTTTTAAAAATATATTGAGCCTTTAAAGGCAAAATCAGTAAATGGAAGCAAGATGAATTATATCAACTTTGCATTCTATACAAATGGAACCAATATATGGCTTAATCTAGCTAGTTACAATGGACATTATATCTTATAAAATGGACCAATTACATCTAATATCATCACTGTAAGCAAGGATGTGATATTTGATTCTGATGTGTATTAAGTTGAAAAGGGCTTCTTTGTTCATGCTTAGATTAGAGAAAATGCTCTTGTCTCTCTCGTGCGAGACACTGTCAACAAATAGGATAATGCTACCTTATATATCCATTTTTCTCCTTCAACTATTGGCTTTAATCCAATGCTCCAATCAACTATTTAATTTCATTTTTTAGGTTCATTGTCCAGATTATATGATCTTAATATCCCATTTCAAATAGGAGTTGTGTATTGACACTAAAAAAGAAAGTGTTTAATAGATTCAACTAATGTTTTGCATAAGATGCAATAGTTAGGAAGATGTAAAAATCTTCCTATCTTATCCATTGTTGGGTGTCTATTGCTTATTGCTAGCAACAATGTGTGAGAAGCTCGAGGCAGTAGATGTTTATACTATGCTAAATTATGCCAATTGATTTTATTGTTTGAATCACTAATGAATTTCCTACATAATTCAGTGGAAGTTTTACTTAAAGTTGTTCTCTTCTAGATTACTGCATCTTTACTATCACTTAGCCTGATGTTTAAGAGAAAAGTTGAATGAGCTGATATAGGTAACAAGTTTAATATGTAACTGCTTGATGGAGCTTATACTATTATTTCATTTTGCTTAATTACAACTCTTAGAGGTTGTATGTCGTTATGTAGTTCCAAAGTACCAAAAGGGGTTAAATGATCTATCCAAAAGGAGGTTTTGTTTCCACTACCTGCCACATTGATACATTCCAACTTGATTTTATCTCTAGCTATAACTAAGAACTTCATGGTGGTTGATGCATTAAGGGGAAGCTCAAAATTCCAAAGATTTTACTCATTCATATAATAGAAACGAACCTATTTGACCTTTAAATTCTGCTTGTCATGTAATCTCTAAACTCTCTAAGTAAGCATAACCAAATTGATTAGTTTAGAGGAATGACATTTAAGCCTCCGTTTTTTAAGTTTGTTATGTCTAGCTATGTTACTTTTAGTTTTGTTTCCTTCTTATTGCAACCAAACCACATGAATTTCCTGATGATTTTTTCTATGCCTTTGATGATAGCTTAAGGAAAAACCAAATATGAAGCCTAACAAATGTTCAAAGAGTTCGCTGAGTTAATGAGTTGAGTTATACCTGCTAGTGACAAAGCCTTGGAGCTCTAGCTATTGATTCTTCTTTGAACTTTGTTCAATATTAATTTAAAGTTTTCTTGGTTAGGTTTGGTGGATGAAACATGAATCCTAAAGTAAGTTCTATGGAGTTTGAAGCATGTTATAGTTGAGAGCTATGCTGCCTAATTGTTAATGCTATTTGAAATATATAAAACACTATTTTCCTTATTGATGCAAAGTCCTGAGATCTTATAGAATAAATTTAGATCATTAATAAGAGACGAAATTGATTCTACATTTGCCTTAGAGAATAGAAAGACATCATTTAAAAAATATAAACTAATTATTCTTAATTTCTTGCATTTGGAATAGAAACTGAAGGAAGCACTCCTTTCCACAACTCTTCTGATAAGCTTGTTCAGGACCTCCATAACTAGAGAGAATAGGTAAGGGAGAGAGGACCCTTGTTTGATACCTCTAGACGCTTTAATTAGATTTGATGGTTCACCATTAGTTAAGAAGTTATAAGAAGTATTGATAAGACATTGATCAATCCAAGCTGTGAATAGCTCATGGAAACCAAATGTTCTTAATGTATTAAGGATAAATAAAAAGCAATTGTATTATAGGCCTTTTGCAATTCAATCATTATAACACAGTTTTTCCCACATCTCTTCCTTTTGTAATGTCTAAATAACTCTTCAACTAGGGTGATGTTATCACCAACTTATTTTTCAAGGATATAAGCACCTTGAAAGGGATCTATAATGGTCTGAAGCACTGTCTTCATTCTATCTGCTATAAATTTTTTTACAAATTTGTGAAAGGAGTTACAATAAGAGATAATCTCTTAGAGTCTTTTGCTCTTTGCCTTTAGGAATGGTGGATAAAATTCTTATTGAGTTTTCTCAACATTTTTTTCTCCCTAAAAAATTCCATAATGACATCAAATAACATTCCTTGTAAGAGTCTAAGTTTTTATGAAGAAATTTATTTTGTAAAATCTTTTTTATTAATTTCAAACTCCTTTTTGTAATATCTATTCATTGTAAATTTTCTCAATTACTAAAGAAAATGTTGGAGAAGTTGTTGGTGATTGATGTTTTATATTTGATGCTTCTTTTATAAACTGATTATGGAATGTTTTTATTGTAATATACACCTTGAAAACTAAAACTAGGTATGTTGAAAGGTGAATGTCTTTCTATTTCTTTATTTGAAATATTTATGATAGATGTGATTTTTGAGACTCCACCTAAATTAATTATACTTATGAATGCATTGTCATCAATTATAGAACTTGTTGATTTTCTACTAAAGGATAGTTTTATTTTCTCATCTTCAAACTGTTTTGCTTCTTTTATTTGTATATTAGGATTCAAAAGTGGAAATGGTGTAGGGTCTATAGCCCCCTTAAGTACCTATTTATTAGAAAGGGATACCTTTCCATTTAATAAATCGTGGGACTATAGTGTTTAATTTTGGTAAATCTATTTGGAAGAATAATGTTTCTCCTTTTTGGTTATATATTAAGGCTTTTTAGGGAAAAGGTTGAATTAATAACTCTATGATAAATTATATAAATTAATGCAAGGGGTACTAAAAATATATCCATTTTGTAATTGCGAATTTTCATTTATAATAGTAAACCATCTAAAATAACTTTATCTCTAAAAGAAGCCAAAAATTTTTATATAGCAATCAAAAGAGATATAGTCATTATAAAAACTAGATACAATTAAATTTAAAATAGTCTTGAAATTGTAAAACCTAATGTCTGTTATTATTATTAATATTGATGTATTTAATCCTTCTCTCATTAAAGGTTTTATTCCTTCTTATACTAATCATATGTGAACATAGTTGTAATTTTTATCTTTATATTTGTTCGTAAACTTTTTCATGGAAGCAAATATATTAGTTAAAATGGTTCTGATATAGAAATATCTTTTCCCATTAATTTTAATAGTGTAATATGCAATTTTATGGATATCAAACTAGACTCAATATCGGTTAATATTGTGTATTATTTTGGATAAATTTTTAAAAATTATAAAATAGTCGTTGATTTTTTTAAAATTGTACAATTGTGTCGAACAAAATTGTAGTGTTCCAATCTATTTCCTTTTTTGGAAAGGATGAATTCTAATATGATGTAATTCTTTTTTTTTAACACCTAAACACACTCATACGTTGACTCAAAATTTGAATTACAAATCTTTGCAATTCTAAAACATCATTTTAATTGGTCCCACCATGCACCTAGAAGACAACAAAAGCAACCTTGTAAAAAATAAATGATGATTGATTTCAAATTTTATAAAGTTTTTCTCTTAGATAAATTACATCCCAAAATCATAGTACACATCTTTATATGCCTCTATTTATGTATTAAAGAGATCTTGCATTATCTCATATGAAATAATTATTGTGACAGTTAATAGTATTCCTTTAGTAATATCAACTTTCTTTGTAAAATATGGTCTAAAATAGACATTAGAATTAAGAAATGTCTCGGTAGCAAACAATAGAGAGTAAAGTTAGCTTTCTTATCTTTCATTCATGACAACAAGATAAGGTGTATAAAATGAAGGCTTAATTTTTAAATAGGCTTGAATGCTTCTTTTACCTTCTCTATGGCATCATAAAAGCAACATATTATTGCCCTTTTCATCACCATTAGCGAAACAAAGTACCCTCACTAAAGGCTCATAAATTCACAAATTGACATTGAGACTAAAATTAACAATTTTTAGGTATAATTTTGGAAACATCCTTTCTAATATTAGATCTAATATGCTAATATGCAACTTAGTTATCATTTGTAAACATTTGTATCAGTCTTTCATTAGAACAAAACATTAAAGTAACGAGAAATTAATTACAAATCTTGTAATGGTAGGACGACATAAATTCCTACTATTGGTGAAATCCTTTTTCATTAAATTCAGAACCATGCACGATTATAAAGAACTTAGTCACTTTTCTTACTTTCTGTATAGTTTTATCAATGATAGAAAAGTATCTAGAATCTCCTATATTTTCCAATATCAATTCAATACAATATGTGGCATAAAGAGTCTAATAGAAAGAATTATGGTTGATTTGCAAACTTTTCCCGGTTACTATAAAAGCTACATCATTGTTGGTGACATTTTTAAAAAAATCATTGTTGGTGACATTTTCAAAAAAACTCATTGTTGGAGATGGATTCACATCTTGAACATTTCATTTTGATTCAATCATATCTTGAACATTGCAAACTTAATGAATATTAACAAAATCTTTAGGTACAAGTGCCAATATTAATGCTAGTGATAATATTAAAGTCAAGAATAGTATTTGTTGTTATAGACTCTTTGATCTTTCATGATTTAGAGAAGTCAAAAGAGAATTAAGAGACAACAAATGATGCTCATCGAATGCATCAAACACTGACCTTTATATGTACCTTAAAGTCGAGGGGTTGAATATAAAAGGCTTGTCCTCCATGTTCTCATCTATAAGCTTCTTAAGCACAACTCAAACCTTTTGAAATTTAGTAAAGTGTAGGCCCTTCAGAACTTATCTTTGACTGAAAAGCAATTGGCTATGGATTTTATAAATCCCAATCTCTTAATTAAAGAGAAATCAGACCTGAGTAGTTATTTACATTCTGTTGAAGAATATATGGAGCAATTGAATCAAAAGTCAAGAATTTTGTGGATGCAAACAGGGACAACAATACCAAATATTTTTTCAATGTGAATTGGGGCAGAAGAAATAGAAACAAGATTGTTTTTCATGATAATGAAGATGGTATATACTTAAATTATCAAGATGGGTTAAAAAGGATGTCTAGAAGTCATTTTTATGTTATAGATGGAATCTCTACACCCACTATAAGTCTCCCTAGTAGTCCAGTTAGTAGAATGGCAGGTTTAATCAATCCTAAAAAGTAGCTGCTCTAATTAAGGAAGTCACTAGTGATGAGATAAAGGAAGTCTTGTTCTCTTTTCATCCAGATAAGTCTCTTGAGTCGAATGGTTCTAATACTAGATTGTTCAAAAGAAATGGAATCGATTGTACGTTTCAGTGGTCAAAGCAACTCAGGAATTCTTTAGTTATGGCAGATTACTCAAAGAAGTTAATAAAACCTTCCTTATTTTAGTACCTTAAGTTTCTAATCCTAAGATGCTGAATGACTACAAACCTATTGCCTATAGCAATATGTTACACAAGATTATCTTTAAGATTCTTGCTAACATATTGAAGATTACTCTGCCTGGTATTATTAATCCTAATCAAGGTGCATTTGTTCCAAGTAGATGTATGAGAGACATCATAATGCTTGCTCAATAGATATTTAGTGACTATAAACAAAAAAAGGCATGTTAGAAGTTGTGTTCTCAAGGTAAACTTCAGTAAAGCTTATGATATTATGGAGTGGGGTTCATTATTAATTCTCTTCATACTTTGGGTTACCCTAATAGGTTTGTTAATTAGGTTCATGCTTGCATAACAATAGTATCCATTTCAGTATTAATGAATGGGGAACCTACATATCTT
>JAOQMP010000002.1:36668934-36684654 GCA_027563575.1 Erythroxylum pedicellare
AAAGGCATAAGGTAGGGTGATCCACTTTCTCCATATCACTATGGAAGTTCTCTAACGAATGACACACATGTGTATTGATGAAAGCTCAATCTTCAAATATCATTATTAGTGTACGGAGCTCAGTATTACACAACTTGCTTTTGTTGATGATTTACTCATGTTATTTGCTAGTGAAACTTATTCAATTAAGGTTATTTTATCATCTTTACATAGATTCCAAAAATTTTATGAACTGAGATTTATTCCTCAGAAAAGCTCTGCTTATTTTTCTAAGTTAAGCCTTACTGACTCCTCAAGGGTGATTACTAAAGCAAGACTATCCATTCACCAGTTACCATTTACTTACTTAGGAGTTCATATCTCCACATGGAAGCTTAAAGAAGCTGATTGTAAATTTCTTATTGATAAAGTTCAAAAAAGAATTTCTACTTGAATCACATAGGTTCCTATCTCATGGAAGTAAACTCTAACTAGCTATTTCGATTCTCAATAATCTACACATCCATTGGTTGTCCCACTTAGCTATTCCTAAAGGAGTTCTGAAGATGATTGATAGAAGCATAAGAGAATTCATATGGCATGGGCTAAACACAAGTGACAAGAAGATCTTCAAAGTTAAGTGAAGTGTCATTTGTCTTCTAAAAGAAAATAGAGGGTTGGGTATCAACTCTGTTAGCAGAATGAACCAAGTATCGTTAGTTAAAAGGTTATGGAGAATATGTCATAATAAAGAAAGCCTCTTGGTGAAACGGGTGTATATTTTTCATGTCAAACAAAGAAGCATTTAGTCCATTTCTTAGAAAAGTACTCATTCCTACACTTTTCAACAAATCTTATATACCAAGTTAGTCTTGCTTCCTAATATCAAGCACCACATTAGAGATGGAAGATGTACTAAATCCTGGTTTGACAATCGGCATTCTCTTTGGCCTTTATGCTATGTACAATATTTAATTACTCTTAGAAGGCTGATCTGTGAAAACACTATTATGCAAGAACTTATTCAAAATAACATCTAGTATTGGCCATATCACATAGATAGGGGAATTAGCTCAATTGCAAATAGTATGCAGGATTATTTACCAGATCAAAGGCTACAGGATGAAGTCAGATGGTAGTTACATAACTCACACAAGTTTAATGTTCTTTCTTGTAAAAAGTTGCTTCTTGGTCCACTTATCAGGTTTCCCTGTTATAAATTGATTTGGGTTATGACATCACTAAAACTCATTCTTTCATTCTTTAGTTAGTAGCTATTCAAAAGTAAAATCACTTAATCACATATTTTCTAAGTGTTGTCACATAAGTCAGTCATGGAGAAAATTTCTCATCTTGCTTGATCTGCAAGATAGAAGTCTCAACTAGTTAAAATGTCTATCTTAAATTATGGGTTTGAAATAGAAAAGTAAGGAAGATTGCAAGGTGTTTAGGGTTGGTTTTGCTATTCTAGTTCATTATGTTTAGATGATGAGAAATCCCAAGTTATTCAGAAAATCTAAACAATTCAACGAATTTACCATAAAGGAGTTTTCCCTCAAGTTTATATTAAAAATTGAGACACTCATCTCTTCTTGATTAATTGTTTCTCTTAATATAACAATGCATCACATTTGTTATCTTAATATATAGTTTGATGTTATGTTATACTCCAGTTGTTGGGATAAATTTCACATTCTTTTTGTAATTTATAACTTTTTGAATGAATAAATTACTTATTTAAAAAAAAACATCTAACTTATGTACGTAAGAAGAGGGCTAAAGTCACAATCATCCGAGACCCAAATAAGAGACCGCTTCTCCCTTTAAGCACTATCGTGTCAAGGAATCAAAAAAAGCTTTCAAGATAGCCGAAACTTTAAATATATATAATTTTCTTTTAATTTTTAAAATTAATTGCAATATTACGCTTATACTAATATCAAATGTGACCAATCTACATAACAATCCACGTCAACAATGTTAACAAAAGAGATAATCATAAATTATTTTTACGAAATCTTAAATATTTGATTAATATTTTTTATAATTTTAATTAAGTTATAAAATCAAGTAAAATTTAAAATATAATTTATCCTAATTTTAAACATAGTCAGAATATCATCTGTATAGTTATAGCTAGTGATGGGTAAATTCTTGCGGTCAAGGCCATCATGAGCAATAAATATTGGATACGTTCTTTTAGCCCGAGCAGTATTGGCACATTGACGTCTCCACTTTTGGGAAGAGCCATTTACAAGTGCGAAGATAAAAAGGAAGAAATATTATAAATTCCTAATATACCAATCAGGATCCAACACGCAAAAATGGCTATCAATGGGACTAGAGGAGTCATCATTGTCGTTAAATCTCTTGGCTTCAAATCACCTTTGCCAGTTTTCCCTGCACCCTGTTCCAAAGATCATCCAACCGATCTAATTTTTCTATCTCAGTTATTGTATGGTTGGATGTTGCCGACAACACGAAGGCACAGGGGAAACGGGAAACGGGAAACGACACAGGTGATTTGCATGCCTTTGCTTATGAGCCTAGAAAGTATTTTCTTGGAGGAAAGCATTTGAGAATCAACCCTTCTGTGGTTTAATTTATCTCCTCCAGTATGAGCAAAAGGACTCCATTGGAAAACACAACAAAATGGATAAGTTTGGCATCTTTTCATATGTGGGGAAACGAATGGCATCCAAACTTTCAAAGAGAGGAATGGCATCTTTGAGAGGTATATACATTGGGTTTTCCAAGCAATTGATCACAAGAACCTGAAAGAAATGAAGTTCTTACTACAGCTTCCTTGTTGTTCGTGTTTCTGCTTTGTCAAGTCCAAGAAAAGCAAGCACAAGAAGGAAGAAAAGAGTGAGTAAAGCAATATGCATACCAAGATTTCCCCTCGGAAGAACAAATAGAAGTCATGACGGCTTGTCTGACCTATCTTGAAGTCTTTTTTCTGAAGCACTTCTGTAAAACCTTATTGCATAATGTAACTGTCTCTTGATATAATTTATCATTAAGTTCTCAACTCTTTCCCCTTATCCGTGATCGTCAATTTCAATGCAATCGGAAGATTAATAATTTTTCTCTTTGGTTATCTGCTTCGATCATTTGGCACTAGGTCCATTTCTCGCATTTGATGCTCAATAGAAACAAAACCAGTCTGAGACAGAAACCTGCAGGAAAATTCAATAGTTATAAAACATAAAGTTTAAACGGATCAAAGTTCTGTAGCATAATATATGAACATGCCTAATGTTCAATAAAGCCTCAGAAGCAGCAACAAGGAATATAGGCAAAATTCTTGCATGCTAATTGGATCATGCATGTGAAAACCCATATTTGGAACTCAACAGTTGAACCTCAAACAAGGAGAAGTTATTAAATATTAGGTCCAACGGAGGCAGCACATCAACATGACGACAGTGGTACTCGTCTAACTTAAACAGGACAAAAGAACCCACAAGTAAAAACTTATAATTCGAATTTCATCACTAAATTGAACCTTCTTTTAATTAATTTACGCATAATGAACCACGAGGCATGATTTAATTGGATGGGAACACCAACTGAAATGTTGCTGTGGTGCTCCTGGTGTACATATAATTTCTCAAGATGAAAATCAGAAAAGTGAACGATGCTTACTCCAAGCAATTACATCATTACAATGTCTAAGGAAACTGACGAAGATTGAGAAACTCGTGATTTTAAAAGTACCTATTCCCAGCAGTTGTTCAGAAGCTAGAGAATCTCTTTACATGGAAGACATATGATACATTATTAAAGCATCTTAATGAGTTCATACACGATGTTCCCAAAATGGCATGTACAAGACAAGATTATAACTTCAGGATACAGAACCAGCATTTGGCTTGCTCTGTATCTTCATAAATACACCACATGTCAATGCTTCAAATCAAACCCTCAATTTAGATCACAGTTGGTACACAAACATCCAAATTATGCTTTCACAGCCGACCAATGAGAAGCATACATAACCAATTTCATCCCCATATAATTAGTGATCCCTACATAATCATAAAGGATTCCATTTCTAGCCAGTCTTGTCAATGAACTATCTGGAGTAAGATACCAACTCAAAACTTAAGGTTACTCACAGGATACCTTGTCAACCTAAAAGGCTTTACCCCAGGGGACAAGATACCATAACATCGACAACCACGATACAGTTTTCTGGTAAGCATCCTTTTACAATAGACAAAAAAGATCAATACCATATAACCACAAAATATAATATCAAATTAAAAAGTGGTGCCGGACCCCAAAGGACTCTAACTTAATTAGATGTAAGAAGATGCAACAGAGACAATTTGCTGTCCTATAAGTTGGGACAACTGTGAAGAAAAACATCATTTTGATATAATGATGCAAATGCAGTGAATTGCAACACTGCTTAAGTACGAATCCAAAATTATCCTTCTGCGACAATTGTTCCCGAATGAGAATCTATCACACGGCTAGGTGTCCTATGCACATAGATATAGATCCATTTACATGTGTCCACATTTTATATCAAAAGAAAGATTAAGTCCGAAGGTCCTTGCAATGTTTCCCTTTAGCAGCACAAGAAGATTAATGATATGTTATATTCAGTAACTTTTTGCAAGGAAATTCTACTAAATAATCGGAAGAGAAACGTTGAAACCAATATAGCACATTTCAATCCACAATTCAGACTAACCATTACATCTAAAGTGAAAACCCAACCAACCAAAACCCATATGATTTATCAGGATAATGAAAATAAAGGGATTTCAGTTGAAAATATATATATATACCAGCTAAGAAGTAAGAAGAGGGTAGCAGCGATTAAAACAAGAAATCCAACATGGAGAATCAAAGAAGAGTCGCTTGAAGTGAAGGCCAACCCAAACATAGCAGCAAGACACAGACCCAGTAATAGAAACGCAGATTTTAGTGTATTCCATGTTGGACCCTGTAATAGAACAACAAAGAGATTAAACTTTCGCATATGTACAGTACAGCGGTACAATACCAGGGGAATTTGAATCGAAACAAGGTTGAAAAAAAAATTGAGGGAAAGGTTTAAGTACTAGTGTTGTATCACTAACGTTAACACCAGGAGCTAGCGCTCCCAAAAGAACTGCCTGTGCTGCTGATATGTCAGATTGATTTTCCTTTTCCATTTCCTTTTCTCCTGTGAAATTTGGATCTACAAATTGGATATCCCAGATAAGAAGAGGCGAGGACAGAAAGTAACCTAGTCTGAGATGACAAACTTCGGTTGCGCTTGCCATTGGAATGCTCTTCTCTGGCTGGATTCTCGGATAAATAATAAATAAAAAATATAATCTTCAAAAATATATTAATTTTTATTAAATGTATAATTAATTACTAGTAATTTTAATAATTCAAACTAAAACTAAATTTAATATAAAAATTAAAATAACAGTAATAATTAAAATTATATTTTTAGAAAAGGTTGTGTTTTATTTTCGTCAAGAGTTTTTATTCTTCGACACTATTTAAAAACTTATAAATGACATTTATACTATATTTAAATAAATTACAAATAAGTAATATAAATAATTATTTTTTCATTGTAATATGTTATGCTTTTAAGTTTTAAATAATTAACTATGAGTAGATGTTCTTAATTTATTTATTATAACAAACACATTTTAAGTTTACTATAATCAAAACCTTATTCTTAATTCCACTTCTACTTTCACTCTTAGGTTCATTTATCAAGCAGTAACTATACAACACTTAAATATACCAAAACTAATCCAAGTTTAGCACTTCACTACATTAACCATCAATTCTCTACCATATAACTAATCACATGTACTAAAATAGAAAAAGAAAAGAAACAATCAACCTAAAACTTAGAATACAAAACGAAACATGACACTGTAAAATTTAAAAGAACTAAGGTGTACAAAGACATAAAGATTCTACACATAGAGAATAATAACTCTAAGTTCACATCAACTTAAGACAAGATTCACTAGATAGGCAACTCAAGCAAGGAGACTAATTGAAGAGGTCAGGCTAATTTATGTCTAGAGAGATTATAGGTGAGGGCTGAGGAGGTAAGGACTAAGGAGACAAGGACAAAGTGTCAATAAGAAGGATATGAAGAATAGAGGAGTATTTACAACTATCAATTGTAAAGCAAATTAATGTCTTTTCAACACTGACATACTGATTTAGCTCTATATCATAAAACGACATCATTTTACCATTAACAAAATGATGTTGTCTTGATAATGGTATGAATGAATCATTTGGGCTTCGAGTTAGATTGGGGATGAAATGCTAGTGTTAGAGCCCAGTTTAAGGCCTGATCAAATCAAGTCAAGCTTGTTGACTTTAGACCAGGCTTATGAAAAAAATTTCAAGCTTAATGTTTAGGTTATTTTTAGTTTCATTAAATTTTATGTGAACTTCTATTTTTATTTATAGATGACTTGTGACTATTGAAAAATTAAATATAATTTTATTTTTTTAATTATGAGCTTCTACTATTTTAATTAGATTTATGTAAATGATGAGCATAGTTAATTCTAATACGATGGGAAAGACCATTGCAATAGTCCAAATGTTTAATAAGTTTTTTTATTCTTTTTCCTTCTTTATTCTTCATATAGAATGTTGAGGACAATATTCCTCTAAATGTGGAGGTGAATTATTTACAACTGCACTAAAAATTTTACAAAGTTTCATAATCTTTTTATATTGTTTTTTTAGTTTTAGGGTGTTTTTTAAAGTTGTGTTTAGGATGTCATTAGTAGCTTTGGAGTTGATGACATAGGCTTTACTCATTATTGAAATCGAAATTTGTCATTAAACATTAGATGCATAATATGAGTAAGTAATTAATATGCAAATTTTGATTTTATGAGTGCTAGGAAACAAGATTTGTTAAGTTTTTTGTTTTTGAGGAAAGATGAATTAAATTAAGTTATAAAAGGCAATCAAGGTGTACAAGTACAAGGTATCTTGTAACTTAAAAGGATAATGTGACTATAAGTTCTCTATAGAGGATTACAAACTGTTATACTTAATGGAAGAAGGTTTATACATTCCAATTAGTGCTGAGAAATTGCATGTCCTGAAATTTACACTTGTGAATGCTAATGTGATTTCTAGTAAGATACGTTAGTTGGTTAAAGAATTGCTCCTTAGAGAGGCACTTTTCTTGAAAATGCGATTATTTCTTTCATCCTAAATCACTTCCACTAGATAAGAAAATGAAAAGCAAAAGCACCATTTAACAATTTTGTTTGGGTTTTTTATAATGGGACACCATATCTTCATACTACTCAAGCCGCCAATTGGGGGATCAGTAATAAAGCATCTATGCATCATTGTTTTCTATATTTTAGCAAAAAAACTACATTGATAGAATAAGTGATTTGTGTTTTCCTTAACCTTTTTACAAAGAATGCACCAATTTGTGAAGTCAAAAACTTTGCTATTTGATCCACAGTTGGTAACTTTATTCTTAATTACAAGTTATAGGGTAGTGGAAGCTCATTATTGTTGATGGATGAACCAAAAATACTTCCTTAAAGGAGAGTTTCCAAAATGTTAAGAAGCACCTTCCTGCAAGATTGATTAATAAAGATACCATTGGAGGTATGCTTCCAAATAATTCTATCATTATTAGTGTTAGTAATTGCTTGACCAATCTTATATTTTAATGAATTGGGGATTTATGCTTATCTAATCATCTCTTTCTTTGATAGAGCTTTTACATATGTTTCCTTCTACTAGATTAGTGGCCTGAGGATTGAAACATCATCCATTCTATCTAAAGGACATGTAGATAACTAGTTATCTTGCTAAAAGTTGGTGGATTCACCCTTTTTAGTAAAATGAATGGAATCATGTTTGAATCTTTCCCTCATTTTGAGTATAGCTTTCATGGTAGTAGAAGCACAACTTTTGATACTCAAAATCTAGATATTTCTATTCTTTATGAAGTAATTGTGGATCCACTTACACCAGAGAGCCTGCTTATCATAAATAAGTCTCCGTAGCCCTTTATTGAACGTGACAATATTCATAGTTTATAGGGAAATTATGTTGTTTTTAGGTATTCATATCCCCCCATTTCCTCTTAACCTTGATAGGAGTTCCTTTACATCTAAACCATAAAAATTTGTTGAAGATCTTGTCAATGTTTTTGATAATTTTCATAGGAAAAGTAATGTGAGATGCCCAATAAACATTGATGGAATTTAAGATAGAAATAATGAGATGTTCTCTACAAATAATAGAAACCTTTATAGAACTTTGTGAGGATATCTTATTGTTAATTTTATCAATTAAACTACTGTAATCCTTTGAGCTTAACCTTGAAGATGCTATTGAAAGGCCAAGGTAAATTATTGGAAGAGAGTGTTGTTTGAAACCAGTAATGGAAAACAGGGTTGATTTAAGGTTTGTACCTTTTTCCGAAATGAAAAAAAAACTCTTGGAGCAATTTTCTTAGATACCAAACGTTCTATTGAAGACCTTAAGAGCTTTCATAACAACTAACACAGCTTTGAAATCTACTTTGAAGAGAAAAATAAGGTCATCGATAGAGCAAAGATTGGAAATTTGAAGTTTTCTACATATTGAGTGATATTTGAAATCCATAGTTCTTCCTATAACCCTTCTGAGGAGTCTATTGAATACTTCCATTACCAGAGAAAAGGGATAAGGAGAAATAAGGTCAACTTAGAAAATTCTTTTACAATTTTTAGAAGAATTTATGGGCTAAACATTACAAGGATATTATAAGAAGGAGAAGTGATGCATTGAGTGATGCATTGAATGAATGCATTAGGAAAATCCATGGCAGATAGTATGTTAAGTATAAAATCCGCAATCCACATAATCATAATCCATTTTAAGGTCAATTTTGATGCAACAGTTGTACCTACCTTTCTTTTTAGAGTGAGATTTAGCTAACTCTCGAAGTATTAAAACATTATCACCGGTAATCCTACCAGGGATATGTGCACCTTGAGTAGCCCAATATGACTTGGAAGGATATTTCTAAATGTATAAGCTATTATATTGGAAATCAACTTGTAAATAGAAATGTAAAATAAAATGGGGCTAAATTTTGAGAAATGCTTAAGCTCTCCACTTTTAGGAATAAGTGTAACGAAAGTCTTATTAATCTCTAATAGTAAGGAACCCTTATTAAAGAATTCCAACATAACATCTGAAACAAGAATCCTTTTTAAAGGCTATGATCTAAGGAAAAAATTATATTAAAACCACCAGGTCCAACAGTTTTATAAAAGTTTCATCAATCACTTAAGTAGAGACAGTTTGCACACATAATTAGCTTCCTTTATAGAGAGGTTTGCCTATAAGACTTTTTTAGTAGAGGGCTAGTGGAGTGAGCATTAGAAGGTCTTTTCATCAAATCTGAGAAGCAATTGAAAGCCCTATCAAGAAATTAAGACTCAGAGTTCAATTTGAGGTTATTAACTTGTAGTGAAACAATCCCATTTCTAGCTTTTCTAGATAAAATAGCCCTATGGAAATAAGATGTGCTTCTGTCACCACTATTTAACCATTCAATTCTAGATCTTTGTTTCATAAAAGAGAAATCATATAAAAGAGCTTTGGAAAAATTATGCAAGACAATTCTCTCTAAGTCTTGTAATTGAGTAGATTATGGATTGTAATGATTCTGATGAATACTCTCAAGGTCTTTCCTAGTAGTGTTGAATAGATGATGACTGTTGCCAATATTTTCTTTAAAGAGGTGCTTCATATCTAATTTGATAAGGTGTAATTTCCTAGCATCAATGAATTGCTTGGTTCTATTGATTTTTGCTCTTAAGGCATGCCAAATGCTATCATCAAATCTTACTAGATCAATTAAGAGATCAAAGAATCTAAAAGGCTTTTTGGGACTTACTATAGCTATTTCAGTGAGTATAGCTGAGTGATATGAAAGATTGTTATTATAATAGGTAGAAAAATAGTTTGGAAAGCCACTATCTAGTGAAATTTTACTAGGTTTCAATCCATCTTCTTTCTAAAGAAAATTGTTTTAGATTTTTTGCTACTCTAAGTAAGAAAAATACCACCATATGGGATGTCCGTCAACTAAGTTTTATCAATACATTTGTCTGATTTTGAGCAAGGATTTTCATTAGACTTAGATCCTTCTACTTCATCAACTTTTAGGATAAAATTAAAATCTCCAGTGAGGATCCAAAGATTGCAGATGCATGTAGTAGCATCATTAATTTGATTCCAAAGGAAAGCTCTTTGATAGGATTTATATTGTTCATATATGAAGGACATTAAGAGTGGTTGAGTTGAGTGCCTCAAAGAAAGCTCTAGATGAATAATTTGATCTAAAACCATCTAGTGCATGTAGTCATTATTATAGAATCATACATAAAAACTATTTAACCATTTATATGATAACTATGGTTTGTAATATCTCTCTATTAGGATGGAAAGTAATTCAACAAGTTGTAATTGTCCCATTTCATACAAGTTTCCAAAATGCCAGCTATTACCAATTTATTCTACAAAATCTTATTTCTATTTAAAATCTTCTTGCTAGGAGCATTTACTCCTTTCCAAACTAAGATGTTTATAAGGCAGGCTCCATAGATGGAGTCTTCTTTTTTTTTTTAAATGGATTTCCTTTTGGTAATAGTTTCAAACTCTTGATTGGGTTTTTCTTATTACTTGGTGTTTTAGCAATACTGTCTTCAATATTTGTTTGTTTAGATCTCTTCTTTATACTAGTTAATGTTGAGGATCCAATGGTTCTCTTATCTCCATTCTCTAGAGATGTGTTGATCATTTCTATTATGGCTATAACTTCCTCATCCACACATGAGCAGTTTACCTCATTTGAATTGATTATTGTTGGTATATGAGGATCAGTATTGTGCTCCATAAGTTCTTGATAGCATACTGTTTTAATGATCCTTATAGATGGTCTCCAAGTATTCTTCTTTGTAGTTTTTGGTTTGCATGCTCAAGAAACCTTCAGTTAATCCTCAACAAGCTTAAGATTTTCATCAGCTTGATGAATGGAATCATATAAGGAACGTTAGTCATAGAATTAACCAAGATACAAATCTTTACAAATTTAATTCTTCTAATCTCAATAATGGATTGATTCATAGATATGTGTTTGCTAATGAAGATGTCAAAGTAGCTAAAACCATTTGCAGTTTAACACTCCAAGGGGATATCATGTATATAAATCCATATAGGAAAGTTTTCTTATTTAATCTCCTCCAATTTCAATCCAGGCCTCTATAAGTAATAATGGCTTGTTGTATACATGCCAAATTCCAGCTTGAATCACTTTCTTAGCATCTTCAAAACTCTCAAATTTTAAGAGGAAAACATCCTTATTGTTCAAATGCATCTCTTGCAAACCATGCTATTTCGAGTTGTTCATAGCTTATTGCTTCATAACTATAAAAGTTATCCTCCTCTCTGGGAAAACAATAATAATGGTGGATTTCCATTCATTAGCTACAATTTTATGAAGATCCAAAAGTTGAGAAACAATCCTATACTTAGATGCTTCACTGATGGATAGTAAGATAGTTTCAGATCAGGTTTGGAATTACTGACTACTTGAACCCAAGTTTTTCAAATTTGTTGAGAATTTATATCAACGTCCTGTGCAGTACATATGGAAGTACCAGGAAGCTCCTTTAAAGAAGGAAGCTTAGATCATAGAGTAGGGTAATTTGAGTTTAGAGGAGGGAAAGCACTAATACCCATTAGATCAAGCTAAAGACTAATGGATAAAGGAAATTCTATAGGTTAAAGGGTGCATAAAAGTTGGAGAATACTTTAGACAAGTAGAAGGGTTAGAAGGTTCAAGAAATAGAAGATTACTGATAAAGGAAGAAAGTTGGAAACTTTGGATTGATATCAATGTAGTGTGTATAAATAAGGGAGAGAAACAAACTAGCAAAAAGGTTAATAGACATGAGTTTATTACTAGCAAAATGTAGGAATTAGAAGGGATTAGAAGGTGCTGCAGAGGATCAACCATTGTAGCAGTGAACAGTGTATGAATAGTAGCCTATAAGGGGGAGCTATAGAAGATCCACCATTCCTAAGGAACAAACTAGACAGTATTCAAGATTTGTTAAGTTATTATACTTTGATTTGATGTAGTTTGAGTGATCCTATGAGGATTTGAGCTTTCATGCCATATATAGTTTCTATTTCACAGATGGATACCTTCTTTAAGTTTGAATTTCTAAAACTTTATTTTCATCTTTTTTAGATTGTATTGAGATTTGTCCAAGCATGAAGATAATAAAAGCACTTAAGACTTGAATTTTCTTGAAATTGCCTAACATTTATATATTAATTCATTAAGAAGTGATCCTATTATATATTTTGAGCATTTTCTTTGGTACCCTTTCTTAAAGAACCTTAAGCTAAAAGAAAAACAGTTATGAACTCCCTAATTTATGACTAGTAGAACTTTTTCTTATAAATTAATATGTTTTTTAGAAAGGAAATAAGTGTACAAGAATGGTAAAGTGTGTGAAATTAGAAATGATAAAAAAGTAATCAAGTGCAAGAATGGTAAAGTGTGTGAAATTAGAAATGAAAAAAAGGGAATCAAATGTCAATTTGGAAAAAAAGGAAAAAGGAAAAAGGAAGGTTACAATTTTAAGGATGCCGTATTCATAAAAAAAAAATCAATACATCAAGTACTACACTTAGATTTATTGGATTTGTTACTAAAATATCGGCATTAAACCCGAAACTCCCGGTAGAAGAGAGGAGCCGTAGTGGTCCCCCCCGGACCGTCCGGATCCCACGAGTGAATAGAAAGTTGGGATCTACATTGGATCTCACCTGAATCGCCCCATCTATCCTCCTGAGGAGAAGTTTTGTTTCAATATATATATATATATATATATATATATTAATGTGTTAAGAATATACGCAATGACAAAAATAAAGAAAAGAATCCATTCAATTTAAATAAAAAACTCACCATCACTAATACTCTTATATATATATTCCTAGGATTGAAAAGTATGAGGAAAAAGGGTATTTATGAGGAGTTAGTGGGAATGATATTGATTATTTTCATTCATTATTTTTCACCTTTATTTCTTTTTTATTTGTTAACTTCTTTAACCCTTTGGCCCCATTATAGCCTATTAAAGCCCTTTCAATTTTTTCTTGTGCACATTTAAATCTTATGATAAGTTTAGTTCTAATAAAAGATGATAAGAATACCTCACCTAAATTTCAAATGCTTATGTAAATGAGTGACATCTTATGAGAAATTATTAACTCATGGTATTTGAGCTCAATAAAGGATGTGAAATAGTATTTTCTTTGTGTTTTTTATGTTGAATTTTCTTATGGAATATTATTTATTGAAAGTTTATAATTTAGATGAAGCTTTAATGTGTACATTTTTTTATTGATTTTTTAGTTAACTCACGTATTATATGATAGGTTAATGTTTGTGGATAGAATTTTAGTAAATCCTTAAGAGACTATAACTCATCCACTAAGGATAACTAGGGCTTTGAATGATTATGATATATGCTAAATGTTACCGTACACCTCTAAAAATGAAATTATTTTTGTTTTGATTTGTTTTATCTAAGTTAATAGTTAGGGTTTGATTTCTTGAGGAAAAGCAATAAGTTAAGCGCGGGAGAATTTGATAGGTAAATATTTTATATATTATTTAAGTTATACTTATTTGGTATTTATTACCTTTATAATATATTAATATAGATTTTGTTATATTTTTTGTGTTTACTTTGTTATATTATAGGTTATTAAATTCAAAGGATAAATGTAAGATTAGTGCAAATTTATTTATATTTGTCTAATTTATGATCGATTTAAAAGATAAAAGATGGAAAAACAGCCTTGTAGAAGACTTCAAGAGTTGAGTCTAACTTGAAAAGGCTGAAAATGGAGAATTTGGAGGAAAAATCATCACAGGCATTAAAGTTAGAAGCATAATAGGCATATTTTTCATGTATGTCTAAAGAGCTAAGATATAGTACCAGACTAATGTTAGACATGAAGTACAGTTGATTTTAAACTTATCTTTTATTTACAAAGAGAAACAATGTAAAGCTAGTGCCAATTATGAAGTGTTAGGCATCAAGTACATAGCAGATTAACAAAGAGTTAAGGAAGTAAAATAAGATTGGCATCGATTTTGTATCTATAATAGACACAAGTTCTTGGAGATAATATATGTGATTTTATGATTCTTCAAGTTTAAGTCATCTAAAACTTTATTTTTTGATCCTATCTATATGTACTTGTATTAGATTTAATATAGGGGACTTCTAGCAAGCTCCTATTAGATTTAGTTCTCTGTTAGATTTCTCTTATATATATATATATATATATATATAGTCAAATTTAGCAAATTTTCATATTTTTGGGGGATAATTTTTTTAAGCTTTTAAATGATTTTCTCATGGATTTCTCTTAATTTTTAGTTAGTTTTTCATATTTTTTTTCTTGTTGCATCAAGTAAGGACGAATTAGATCAAAGATTCAAGAAGCAAGTGATAACTTCTATCCATCTTCTACTACTCTTTTCTTTTATTATGTGATTTTTAATTTATTTTTAGGTTTAGTATAGCTTATAAGGATATTTTAATTATTAATAAAAGATTTAACTATTCATTAGTTGAATTTATTCTTTTTAGTCTTAATTATTGGATTTGTTATTGTACGTTATAGATTCAGTCATAGGGATAATATGATAGATTGATAGGTGAAGTATGATCTACGCATTAAGAGGATAAACACTTTAGCACTATGGAATAATAACATTTTAGACTTTAATGATAACCATACATATTTAGTAAATTTAATGAGTTTGACTAGGTTAAATTGCACCTTGATATATGGTAGTTGCCTATTTAAATATACCTATGTGACTTGACAAAAGGAATATATACATTAGGTTAATTGTTATTTCAACCTAAATAATCAATTTTTTTTATACTAGTTAGATATCCATGTAAGTTAAACCCTACTCCCTATCATTTATTTATTTAATTTCTTTTCATATTTTTTTAGTTAATAGTTTAATTATTCTTAATCGATTCTTTATTTATTTAGTTTTGTAATTAACTAAGCTTAATAGGATTTAATACTAGTACTTTATGAGATTATACTTTGGAATAACTTGAGTTTTATTTAACTATCTAAGGTTGACTCTACACATTTGGAGCTCAAAAGTAAAGATCAACTACTCATGTATAGAATTTTCAATTGGTACTCTTTGATAAATTTCTTTTTTGGCTCCTCCTCGTTCTCTTCCTCCTTCTTCCCATCCTTCTTATCTTTTCTTCTTTCAACTTTCAGCTCCTTTCCACTCCTTAAAGTCACTGTATTCACTAGTTGTGTTGCTAGGAAACATATATGGCTACCTTCTAGAGATAAGCTTTGCAAGTTGTCTAATAAAAATTTCCATATTATGGATGTAGTCTTGTTGATTTTAAAGAGAAGCTTCAGTATTTTAGAAGTGATCCTTAAACACAATAATAAAGTTTGACATAAGCTCCTCTGATTTCTTTAGTTGCTACTGCTTTTGCTAAAATTGTTTGCCTCCACTTTTAGATTAATAATGCTAGATTGAGTCTTTACAAATGATAATTTAACATTATTCCCTATAGTATAATTTTCTCTTAGTCTTATCAATATACCTGGTAGTTGAGAACTTCTAGTTTTTCCTCA
>JAOQMP010000002.1:36706384-36728443 GCA_027563575.1 Erythroxylum pedicellare
AATTAAATTATTCATAATTTTATTAAATTTAAATAATTAAATAATATATTAAATGATAATAAATCAGATTATAAAATAAAATAGAAATAAAAAACAAAAGCTACTTTTTATAGTTTTTTAAAACTAAAAAAACCAAAAACTAAAACCTTAAACAAACATATTTTTATTAAATTTAAAAACAAAAACTAAAAATTAAAAATAAAATTAGAATCAAACGCTACCTACTTAAGTCCTTGACTTTGTTGCTTCTTAAAGTCTTCAAAACATTTACAAGCTTTCCTTTTTCTTAGGATGACAAATAGATAATAATTATTAACTTTTGATCCGTTTATAATAGTCAAAAAATCAAGTATACAAATTTAATTAATTCTAACTATATTTAAGTAATTATCTTATTAGGATAGATTGATTTTTATTACAATTAATTAAGGATTGACTTAAAAAAGTAAAGTAATTAGTTAATTACTAAACATAAATATAAAATTATTATTTTTAATAAATATTTGATTGTAAGTTAAAATGTTATGAATACATACAAAATTATGTTCTTATATATTTTGTGAAGAGGAAATACATTTATTAAACATGAGTTTGGGAGCATTTGATGAATAAATGATTCTTGTTGACCCAACTCGTGACCAATCCCACTCCTCAATATAAAAAGCAAACCTGAGATTAATTAAACTTTAATATTTCAGTTGGATTTAGTAGAGACGGTGACCAGTGTGAAAAAAAAGTGAACGCACGCGCTCTTAAAGTGAATGTTTCTTCCCCGATAGCAACTCCAGCTGTTAAAATGTCATTGGTAGTGTTCAGACAAAAAATGGGTGGTGACTAAGACAGATATAGAAGTTGTCAAAAGAGAGTTCAATATTCGGCATTGACTTGGTTAGCCCTTGAATGTGACTATTCTTCCTTTTTCTCCTCTATGGTGGGTTTTGGGTGGTGATGATTCGGTCGTTCCAGAGCGTCATTAATTGCAAATAAGATTTTTGTGTTGCCTTTTCTGTCCAATTCCTTCTTTATTTATTTTCTTCTTAAGATTTTGTTTCTTTCACATTTAGATCACATATGACCAGATTCTAACAATTGTTTGGCATATCGTCGAGATAGGACTCTTAGTTGCGTAAGAAGCCCCAAAATCTCCTTTTGACGTTCTCGTGTTAGCTGTGGAGCGACTAATTTTCTTCGAAAGCAATTAATGTATGATTCTTTAATTTATCTTTTGAAGTCTAAGTCAAGCGGAATTAGAGCCAACAATCTAAGGAATGTTGAACCTAGCTTGAAAATGATATTTTATTAATTTGAATCAAATCTAGTTGCAGCCTCATTTATTTTCTTAATCACAAAAGTATACACGTTTGGTTCAATTTAATTTTATGAAGTGATATGTAAATTTTAATTTGGTATATGAAAACATAGAATTATGACCCCGAGCCCTATGTTCTGGTTATTACAAAGGCTGCTGAACCTGACCAAAGAGAAAATATACAAAGGAAATTCTAGGATTGTAAGATTCATTTATATGTTAAATACGTATACAAAATAATTATATCCTCCAAAGTGGTGCTAAAGGAACTAACCCCTGTGCTCACATTTCCTAACATCTACATTGAATACCAATTGTAACTATGGATGATAAGGGGTTACACCATATTTGGGTCATAGGAATTGGAACGAATTAAATTGATGTTGTTTTTAATATAATTGATTATAATACTATTTTTATTTTTTAAAATAAAAATAATATTACTTTGATAATAAAAGATCGAATTTGTCAAGTCTTTTGAGTTAGTCCCTAATCTTATTTTGAATTAATAATTTTGAGTTAGGTCAACTAAAATTAATAAGCTTAATGATTATATATTCGGTATGGCTGAATAATTGTACAGAAGGCGCTTGGCACTAGTAAACTAATTAATATTAAATAGAAGCATGGTGTGTAAAATAAAGCAGAAAAGTTGAACCAATATAGGCAAAATGAGTATTGTAACTAAGTATGCAAGCTCTTTTTGTGACTTTTAGACATGTGTTGTGTATATATTAGAGATAGAAGCAGATAAAATCATGGATAGTCTAAGGCTAGTCGTATAAAAGCACAGTTTTATGTAGCAAAATATATTGGACGATGAATACATTTGTTATGTTTTATTTATAAGACATTCATAATATTAGACGATGAATACATTTGTTATGTTTTATTTATCAGACATTGTTTTATGATGTTGGGAATTATTCCTTTATGGAAAGATATGGAAAGACATTATTTCATGTTGGACTTGAGCTTATGTTCCGATTGAAGTTGATACCATTTTGGTCAGTATCCTAAGCTTAGGCACCCAGGGGAAGAAAAAAAGTGAAAAGCGAGGGATGAATCCTATTCTCTCCACAAAGAAATGGCTGTCATAAAGTGAAGGGACCACATAGCCACAATCAGGCACACATCATATTTGCCCAAGTGCAACATTTCTACATGTAGACTCCTCCTCCTCCTCCTCTTCTTCTTCTTCTTCTTCTTCTTCTTCTTCTGGGATCTCTCAGATGCCTGTTACATCACGGACATAGACCCCATTTATCAGTTGGAAAACGCTAGATGCATCCACCAGGAGCACGTTTATGAAAATTTGGATTCCCACAAAGCGACTGATTATAACTTCAAGCGTGTCTTTGCACAAAGAGGAATAAATTCTTGAACCAGTCTGGTTATTTGTATACATCATCAAATTGATATCCCACATAACTTCGTGAGGATATGATATCAGGGTTATTGGTCAATAGCCTCCACTTAGGCACGTCCCAGTCTGAGGATTAATCCCAGTTCAATTGCCCCATTGGCAAGAAATGGCCAGACAATCGAAGAATTTGGTGATCTAGGTACTACTAAAGATAGGCTGATTTTACACTTTTTGACTTGCTAATTAATTTCAGAATCAGAGCAATCTGACAAGTGTATTAGCTTGCTACATTCATGTGCAAATGTTGACTAGGTTTTCCAACCGCATGAATATAGCATGAGATTCAAGGTATCTATGAAGCAAAGAACTGCTATCAGATTCCTCATTTTTGGCAATAAATCCGCAAAGAAGGTGCCAATGGAACTAGCATTAGATGACAAGAATTGGTTGAGAAGTGCTGTTAGATACGAGTAGTTAATGCTGGTAAGAGATTATTGGCAGGCATTGCAGCCACAGAGATCACTCCTAGTTCAAACCTAACGTTTGCCTAACAATTCAGTTTTTTCCTGTTTGTGATGGGATGGCACATAGCATACTTTAACTAAGGTTCCACGAGGAGGATTGATGATACCCATTTTACTTGCTGTCGTTAAATGAAATGTATAGCAAATGGGTCCTTTTGGAAACAAATAGAAGATGGCTATAGCAAATGGGTCCTTTTGGAAACAAATAGAAGATGGCTAGTAGGGCACCACAAATAGGTCGAAGTAGATTTTATGGTTTGGGCCTAATAATTGAATCTCATGACTGATAATTAACTAAAACCGTCTGCACACTGTGCTCAGCTAGGGTAAAGCTTCCGATTCTTACACTGCATTGCTTAAACTCTGCTTCGGTTGTATCCTTGCCAATTACGACGATTAATTGTCCCACATTCAAGTTAATGTCATCTTGCCAATTACGACAATGAATTGTCCCACATTCAAGTTAATGTCGTCTTCTCAATTAAATTTTATTTAGTTACTTACAAAACAAGCATAAGGCTTCTTTTACAAGGAGGGCTTAATAACTATCTGGTTGAGTCAGTCGCTAATATCAACTTTTTGACTGAGGAATATCAAAACTTAAATTTTTAAGTACATTTTACATGATTAATATTAGTGGATAGAGCCTCTTCATAAAATCCATGTGTCGTAATAACATATTCCATGTTTAAGTAATAATAATACAATTTACAACACATCGATTCAAAAAGTAAGTATTAATTTAAAAAATTGAATTGGTTCTCAAAATATTAATTACAGACATTTACATGACCTAGATCTCAAGTATGTTAACACGCAATTACTTAAAAAATGATTTTTAAAATTTTGTTTTTTTACTTAATTATCAAATGGACACATGAAACTATAAAAGAAATTTATGATAATAATTATTTAATTTAAAATAATTAGAAGTAGTGAAGCATAAATATGATATTCCATTATATGAATGAAAAATTATTTAGATTAGGAAAAAAAAACTATTACGTTCTCAAATTTTAATGAAATGTGCATTTAAGCCTTAAACAAGAGAATCCTCCACACACACCGTCTTTGGTGCGTAAACTCAACAAAAAGGAGCTATTCTATGGACATTTTGATTATATTGCATGTTTCAGTCGTAAAACCAACTTCTTAGTTCATAAACTAGCATTTTGGTGTGTAAACCAATATTTTAGTTCACAAATGGATAAGATGAAGTTAGATTGAAGCATCGCAATTAATTGCAGGATGTAATTTTCAGTTTCATAAGCTTTTGTACCTTCATCTATATCCTCAAGATTTTAGGGTTCGGACATTATTCAGTTTTTTAAAAAAAAATTGATATTTAGCCAGCATAACTTCATTTTATATCTCATTAGATACATCATGCACTTAATTTGGGATGGAAATTGTAAAAAGTTCATAATTATTGTTTAGGGAGTACCACATCAATATTCCTTTCTCACTTTGTTTTTCTTTAAACTTAATTTTTTATATGCTTTTATTACATACATTGGGGACAATGTACATCTTTAAGTATGAGGAATGATTATATTAAATTTTGAATGTTATTATTCTAATGATAATGAAAATTTTGAATTTTGGGTCAATTATTAATCAATTTTTAATTTTTATTGTTCATTCTTGTAAACTAAAATTCCAATTTAGTTAAAAACATTTCCAAAATGTTTTAGATTATTATGGATGACTAAGTTGAGTTAGTATGCTAAAGGATGAAGGTTGGATTACACTTGCCTTTATAAGTTGTATTTTTATAGTCATTGAGATAGTTGATTTAAATGAAAATCATATATTGTATACACGCATTAAGCCAAAATGTGAGCTTTTGTGCCTAAAAGCAATACATCATTATATTATACTCTATTATTCTTTGTTAGGTGTTTTATGATGCATAGTTGGATGGTTCTATAAATTACTTTTATTATTCATGTTGAAACCATATTGTCGGGCTAAAGGCATTAAAAATGATAAATATGCTTAGATTTAACTAATTATTTTAACTTATTTTTCTTTGATTATTATCTACCCTGTTTTGTCCCTTAAGAGTAACCAATTTTGAGATTGGCCTTGCATGTCAATTAACCTGTTTCTCTTGAAAACTTTTCATTTGTTTTGAACCCTGAAGGATTTTCATTTACTTGATTATATAAAACTTGGATTACATTGAATTATTTTAAAGACAAGGTACATGCTTATGATTATTGGTTTATATTAAATTTATTTCTTCTCAAGTGCATTGTTATTGCAATTTTATATTCTTTGCAAAGTTGGTCAAGTTCAAGTTTGAAAATTATTTATTGTGAGCATGTCAATAATTAAAAAAAAAAGTTGTGATTTTTTTGGAGAGTGAGAAAAATTATTCTAGTGTCAACTAAAGTTTTTGCTTGAAGGACTTACGCTATAAAGAACCGAGTTTTGTGTGTATTGTTTATGTAAATTTCTTTTACCTTATTACCTTTTTAATTAGCCTTCCCATACCTTATCTAATCTTCATTACACCTTGTTTGAAAGACCTTTTAATTTTTGTTTGTAGTTTACTTAATAATGGTATAAATATGATTTAATTGTAAGCTTATGGTTAAGACTCCTTTTATACATTGATTTGATAGTTTTATTATATTTCCACCTTAAACACAATGAGTGAACTAATTAGGAATGTCAATGGGCTAAGTCGGGCCCAGCTGGACCTGACCTTAGGGTTGGGCGGCTCATGGGCCAGCCTAATCCATCCTTAATATTTTTTAAAAAATAAAAAATGACCTAACCCTAAGGTTGGGCGATTGACCTATCCTTAATTTTTTTAAAAAATAAAAAATAAAGTTAAAAAATAAAAAAACGACGTCATTTTTGTCTTTTTGGTCAGGCCACGGCCCGGGCCAGGCTGGCACGTCCTCGACCTGACCTTGGCTTATGGCCCAGTCGGGTAGAACAATTTTGACCCATGGCACACCCATGATCGAGTCAATCCAAGCCAAAATCGATTCGAGCTGGGCCAAAGTTAACATTCCTAGAACTAATTAAATCATTTATCAGGGTTTGGAATTTTATGTATTTGATTTTGGAAAGATTGTCAATTTGATTGCTATTGATATTAGTTTATGGAAGTTTATAAGAATGCTAAATTCTATGATTTGATCAGTAAGCTATGATAATTTAGGGTATAGATGGACATGTTAAGATTGAAAAAAGGATGGATGTCTTTAAGTTTTATGATTTGGATTATGATTTGTATGAGAACAAGCAAATGCTTAAGTGTGAGAAAGTTTGATCAATGCTTAATAGACTATATTTTTAGCCCTGTATTTAGTGCATTTTTTGTTGTTTATTTAAGAGTTTTTGTTGTTTTGGGTACTTAATTCATTCCTATTATATTTTTAAGACTTAATTTCCTTCATAGATCAAAAGGAATGAAAATTGGGCTGAATCAAAGTAGAAAACTAAATAATTGAGGTTGTTTTTAAAGGACATGCTTGTGCTAGTGTTGCACATGCCCGTATAGGACTTTAATATGATTGTTTGGGTTACTATGTAAGTCCCTATAATCATGTATAAATTAAAGGATGACATTTTTCCAGTATTGAGATTAGACTCACCCATATGATGATGGACATGGTCGTGTCCATATACCATTTAAGTTGTTATAATCAAGTTTCTGCAATATCGTTGAATATTGAAGTGAGATTGATGGGCGCTGTCACTACACACGACTATATGGGCAATCGTGTCCAGCATAAAAACCCTAATTTCATAGTATAAAAGGCAAATAAGAAGGGAAATTGAAGGAGTTTGATTTTTAATCACAAGTTTAAACCTTAGAATGAATAAGAAGTGAAGACTAATATAGAGATCCAAATAAAGAGCATATTTCCATCAAAGTTTTAGTGAATTTAATTAGATAAAAGGGGATATATATTTTATTTCTTCTTCTAAATATTTGATTATGTTTTCTATTTTTATAAACTAAAATTTTTTAATGCCTAGGTGGGATGAGTTTTAGGTTGGACTTTATGATTTAATTCTTTATTTAATGCAATTTGATTTTTGATTCATTATATTCAATTATATGTCTTGATTATTTCTTGAATTGATATTTTGGAATATTGGTTCTTGTGTATGATTTCATGTAGTTAAGACTGAGAGGTCCTTTCTATAATAAATCTAACATAAATGAAAAGAGTTGCATGTAATCCTAAAGATAGTATAACATAAATCCTTTGAATTAGGATTAAAACTAATAGTGAAATTCACAAATCGGATAAAACAATCTTAAGGGTGTTAACTAGAAAGAGATTTTAGTTAATTAGTATAAGATTAGATATTGATAATCTTGAGAAAGATAATAACACAAAATAGGAATTTCCATGTGTTAATGATCTTTAATCAAATTGTATGATAAAGGGTTAATAGCTTAAGAAATCTTTAAGTGACTCACTGTATAAGTACATTTTATTTGATTTGGTTAGTCTTTGTATGATTTGCATTCTTAGTTATCATTTGTGTTAACTTTAGTTAGTTTTATTAATTAAATTAAACCATTGATATATTTTGTTAGTTAGATAATAAAAAGAGGTAACTACTAGTACTTATAGTCCACATAAGATCAACATTTGGTACTCACAGTGAATACACTATAGTTCGATAGTATACTTGGCTTTATAGATGATAAGAAAAATTGAATTCACTTAATCATTAACACTTATGGCTATTATATGATTCAATATGATTTTAAAGTAATTTTTTAAATAATTGATCTCTATTGGAAGTAATAAAAAAATTGATAAGCTACCTCTCCCCCACACTTAAGTTATACATTGTCTTTAATGTATAAACATGCAAGAACAACAAAAATAGATAAATAAGGGGAGAGGAGAGGGTAAAAGACTAGGACTTCCCTGATATAAGGTGAAAGATCCAAGCTTTATTGGGTTTTTGTTGAAATCAAGCTTCCGTTAATAACTTTTCTGACACAATGAAGATATCTGAAAAAATAAGAGTCAAAATAAGACAAACAAAATACAATAGGTATATTGTTTTTTAACTGCAAATGTACAATGTAATTTTAGCTAGCACTAATGAGTATAGGTCCATCCTATGGGGACTATGAATTCTAGTACTAATAGTCTTTCTATTATCTAATCTTAATAAACGTGTGATGGAATAATAAAAATAAAGAAATTAAGATGAAATAAAAGTAAATCATCTAAAGAAATACATAAGAATAATAATAATTTGATAGATAACACTTAGATGTAGAATTCCCCATAGAATTTTCTATAATTGAAATTATCTTGATTTAATGGTTAATCCTAATTACTTAGACCGATAGGAATTCCTATATTATAACTATATTGTCTCTCGCGTCACATAATCCTTATCCTTAAGTTAATTGACTGAAATATATTTTTAATCAAAACCTAAAAGAATGCATTAACTCACATTGTGAAATAATAGATTTTGTCCTATCTCACAAAGGTCTTTTAGCTCTCTCTCGAGCGACTCACACTTAAAACTCTTTATTTATATTATGATCTAATCATACATTTCATCTCTTGAATCTCAATGCATGAATTAAATACTTTAAACTTTTGTTCCTTTAATTCAATCAATAACAAAAACATGGATATATCAAGAAAACTAAAATTTTCATTCAAATAAAGAAATCAGTTCAAAATGTAATTCTAGGGTTCATTATGTCTAAATCTATATCCTATTTTATTTTATAATAAAACCAAAAACCCAATAAGTAATAATAAAGAAATAAGATATAAGAATGAGCTTATGGTTCTTAAATCTTGATGCTTATCAGCCAAACTTGATAGAATCTTGCTTTCCCCAATATTGTTTCTCCTTACTGTGCCCTTTGGGAATCTTTAGCTTTAGGAGGTCCTCCTAGATGTCTCTTTCCTTTTCTCTTCTCTTTTTCCTCCTTTTATTTCACAAAAGCTGACATTTTATGGTGAGCATAGGTTAAACATAACCTAGTGTTAGTTTTGTATTGCTTTACACCCCTCTTGACTTCTTTTTCTATTAAAAAATACTACCACTATAGGTTTAAAAGGGCCCTATATTGGTTAAACACTATAGGTTTACTCCAGCTAAAATAAGAAGAAATAGAATTAAGAAATGTTAAACACAATCTAAACATGGGGTCTACACATTCCATGTTGGTATCCTATTCCATAACATAACCTCAACACACCCTTATATTAGTCCCCTAAACACAACCCTAACAAGCCCTTACAGTAGTGCTTTATTCTAATTTCTTCCTTAAAATCATTCTAAATCAATTTAAACATGAACAAATCCATTCATTCTTTATTGAAGAGCTAGAAGAAAAAGGCTGTAAACAAAATATAAAACAAATTAAGTACGAAATCCTATATAAATCATTAAAACAAAATCTAAATGTTGTATAAAGCATGCTAAACATATAATGTAATTAGCACTTGTAAAAAATGATGAAAAATCAATCTTAGAGAGAGGATTCCAAAGGTGGGACATTTGGGGCTATAACCTATAGATCAGTCAGATCCTTCATAGAAATCATGTCCACCAAGTTCCTAATGGATGACTTTGTAGTCGTTGTCTCCATCTCCTCCTAATCCTCTTTGTTACAATTAGATCCAACAATTGTGGCCTTTGTTTCACCCTAATCTACCAGTACTATAAGGTCATCCATCTTCTAGCCAACTACGGGCTCTTAATCCACCAGTGTTAGGTCTTGTAGATTAGGATGAGGGTTTCTAAAATGTGCAATCTCTCTTTATATGAGCTTAACAAGTTAAACTAGTAGTAGGAGGATCTTTATTCCTAAAGGTTGCACCAACCTCACCAATGTATCACTTATCCAATTCATATACTAGTCTATATATGATGGGGTGGTGGCATAAGTGTAGGTACATGGAAGGTTGAGGTCATGTGCATTTTGCACTTGTAATTTGAGAATCTTATGCCTGAGGCTCCTCCATTACTTGTGGCAAGTATGGGAAAATAATTAAAAGAAGTTGATGATTTAGAAGTACTCCTACTGAGGATGATGATCAAAGTTAGGTTCCTCTAAACTTTTGCAAAGAAATCGAGTTAGGGTTCAACTATCTCTAATAGCAATTAGAAGATCAGGAAGGAAAAAGAGAAAACCCAAAGGGGTGGGTTCCTAATTCATTTTCTATTGTTATTTTTTTTGGAATATAAGGGGATTAAACAAATCCTTTAAAAAGTAGGGTATTAATTATTTTGTACTGGAAAAGAAACCTATTTTGATGGGATTGCTTGAGACTAAAATTAAGGCTTGCAAGTTCTAAGAAGCTATGAAGTTCTTAGGTAGGAAATGTTCTTTTGGTTCAAACTGTGAAAACCATTATAATGCTCGCATAGTTTTTCCCTTTAATAAGAATAAAGTGTAGGTTGTGGTCTATAGTAGCTCAAACCAATTTGTTCACTTAATTTGCAAGTTGGAGCATCCAACCTTTCCTTTGACATTACCATTATCTATGCATCCAATTTTGGATTCCAAAGGATGAAACTATGGGAGGATCTTACTAGCATTATCTACTTAGTTAACAAACCTTAGATCTTAGCTGAATATTTTAACTATGCAAGGCATTCTTCAGAGGCACAGAAGGAACGAGTAAACTTCTCCAATCTTGGCAAAGAACTTAAGAATTTTGTAGCTAAGTTGGAAGTTACAGACTTGAAATTCTTGCGCAACTTATTCACTAAGAGCAACAATGAAATAAGCAGATCCTCTACAAGGAAAAAGCTTGATAGAGTTCTAGTGAATCCAAGATGGTTACATGAGTTACCTAACTCCTATGCCTTGTTTGGACCCCTTTATGCTCTAACCAATCTTATATGGAATTAAAAACCTTTTCCCTCCAACACCTCACAAAGCTCCCTTTAGATTTGTCAATTTTCTATCCTCCAAGGAAGGATTCTTATATCTGGTTTGTGAAGTCTAGGATAACAGGATTCATAGTTGTAAAGCTTTTCAATTTATAAGAAAAATCCAATTCCTAAGAATAGATTAAATTCTTTAATGAAGTTTGGTGCTCCTAATATTTAACCTAGATACAATTAAACAAGATAGAGTTTTAAAAAAAGCTCAAGATGCTTGCTACCTCCACCCCAATAACCCTATCTTAAAAGCTACAGAAATCAGTAAGCTAGCAAAATACAACAAAGCCTTTCTTGACAACAATTCTCTTTTTTTACAAAAGGCAAGAGAGACTTAGCATAGCGAAGGTGACTTCAACATTAGATTCTTTCATAATTTGTCTTAGCAAGAAGAAACAATAATGGAATTAATTCTTTGATGGATGAGAATGGTCAACAGATCTTTGATTCTTCTCTATTGAGAACATGGTCCTCAGTTTTTGCTTCAATATGCTTGACTATAGCCCACCCGAGAGGTGTAATTTTTAAGTTCTGATTGCTCTAATTGGCCCACTTTAAACTTCTTAACATTTTGGAATGGTTTGGCTTTCTTATGAGATTCAATAACTAGATCAAAATTTGCATTTCCACTTCCTTTTATAGAGTTCTTATAAATGGTGTCCCAAGCATCACCTTCAATGGTTCCAATAGTATAAGATAAGGAGACCTTGTATCACCTTACTTATTTACAATTTCCATAGAGATTCTCAATAGAATTATTGTGTAGAATATTTCAAATAAATCTTCTTTTAGATATCATTACAAATGTGAGGAATTTTAACTCACTCATCTCAATTTTGCATATGATCTTATGTTGGTTTGTAGGGCTCATCACACTTCCATCTTTATTTTACATGAATCTTTTATCTAATTCTACAAAAATTTTAACTTGAATGTAAAATTACTAAAAATTAAGATTTATTTATCCTCTGGTGTTACCAATGTTGAAAGGTTAACGAATATATTTGGATTGAATGTCAGTAAATTGCCTTTTAAATATCTTGGAGTCCTTTTCTCCTAAAAAAAGCTTAAGTTCACTAACTAGCTTCCTTTATTACAGAGTTCCAAAAGGAAATTCAATGCCTGGCATAATAGAGCACTCTCCAAGTTGGCAGGGTTCAACTTATTATATCTATTTTAATCAATTTTCGTAATTGAAACATCACTAGGGTGTCTCGTAGCATCATAAATGTTAAATTTAGTGATTTTTCCATCAAATTCTATAGTGAATTTCCATCAAATTCTATACTAAGTGCACTACTATATACATTAATCTTCATTATAGTTGCCTTAAAAGACGACCTCCCCATCAAAACATAAATAAAGTTAGGAGAATTATATTATTTGATATCAAGAGAATAAATTTCATTAATGATAAATTCATTGACTTATAATAAAATATACTCTAAGAATCCCATGGGGTACCTAATAGATTTATTAGCAAGTTGGATGACTATACATATCTCTTTTAATGGCTTAACATTCAAAGATTCATAAATATACAAAGGTATGACATTAATTGTAGCACCTAAATCACATTCATTCTCCCACACAGTTACCCTTTCATTACCATTTATTTTACATTTATTGGTGTATAATTCTTTGAGAAAATTTTCATGATGAGGCAATTGTTTTATTGCATCAAGTAATTTCAAAAAGTCTTAAGAATTTCCTCCTCCTCATCCTCTTTCTTGGACTTGCAAAATCTTTTAAGGAAGGGATGTTTAGTTACCAATGCTCTTAGTTATTTTTCATTTACTGTATTAGATTAATTGGATTATTATTGGGGAGTTATCACTTCTTTTTTTATGGGTTAAACTTCTTATGGTTTCCTTTAACTTTTTCCCACTTTGTAGGGTGACTACATTTGTATTTGTTTCAAATTGACAATGAGATATGAAGGAAACTTACCTTGATTCTCTAATCTACTAACCAATGGTGCTAATTAACAAATTTGATTTTCAAAATTTGGATGTTAGATTTTGTCTCTTTTTGAAATTATTGTGAGTTACTAACGAGGGGTTTTAACTATATCTTCAAGAAACATATTTGGCTTTAATGTGGGCTATTATGGTGAATCTGTTAGTTGACTTTGCAAATTTTGGAGATTAGGTGGCCTAGCTATATAATTCAAGTTGGAGTGATCCCTCTATCCTAGGATATAAATGTTGGAGTAAGGATCCTATTTTATTTTTAATGGTCCTAAAAATCCTCCAACTGCTAACATACTATTAAGTATTATCTTTAAGTGTTGGAAACACATCGGTTGGGTGGTTAGAAGCACCACAAATCCCAAAAGCATTGACTTGTTGTATCTTTCTCATAGCCATCTATTAAATAATAGAGGTTTAATTAGAATTCTTTTTGTTTAATATTAGATATATTTACTTCAATTACTCTTTTTGAAGATGAATCTTGCTTAAAGCCAAATTATTGAGAAATGGCATCATAGTGGAGATTAAATCTCTAGTAGTTTGAGGAGTTTTATTCGCTATGGCACCTCTACTAGTTGTATTCATCATCCTTCTTTCTATTGGTAAAAATACTTTATAATAGTATTAAATAAGGATTTGTTCCAAAATCTTATATTGAGTACAACTTGCACATAATTGTTTAAATCTTTCCCAATATTCATGAATGGTCTCAAAATCATTTTGCTTTATTTCACATATTTCCCTTCTTACGCTTGCAGCTCTTAAGGCAAGGAAGAATTTGTCTAGGATTCATTTAACAATATCTATCCATGTAGTAATGGACCTAGGAGGCAAATAAAATAGTCAATATTTAACTGTTTCACCTAGTGAGATCAAAAAATAATGTAGCTTAATTTGCTCCTCAAATACACCTTATGGTTTTACACTTGAACATAAATATTGATTCATTCTATTTTTAAAAAAAGTGTTTAATGATAACTGATTTCAATTTTGTTTATCACATGAAGTTAAATGAAAGAACTAGTAATAAAATAGATAAATTAAAAATAAAATTAGCAAAATACTAAAAAAATGGAAATTTGAAAGATTTGAAAGTAAGGGAATAATTATGTAATTAGAAGCCTAGAGAGATATCTAGATATCCTGAACTAGAAAATCTAAAGATAATTAGATCTAGTAAATTCCCTCATTCTTCCCTGGCTTTTATGGTTAGAAACCATGCATAACTAATTATAAACAAAGCTAGAATGGTCGTAAATTATAAAATTAAATGATAATGCAATATTTGATAGATATTTCTTACCCCGTAAAGAAACATTAATAAACTTAATAAGAAAAGAAATCTTCTCTAAATTTGAATTTAAGAGTGGATTTTAGTAAATAAAATTGAATAAAGATAGTATTCCATATATTGCTTTATCTACTCCACAAATATTTCAAAAGAAAATGGACAATATCTCTAAGTATCATAATTTCGTACATGTTTATGTGGATGATATTTTAATAGATAGTGATAGTACTGCTTAACATATTATACATCTCAATAAATTTATAGATTTATGTGAACAATATGGTTTAGCTCTCTGAAAAGAAAACTTAAGATATGTAAGACTAAAATAGAATTCCTTGACATAGAGATAGATGGTAGGGGAGTTAAACTTCAACCTTATATGCTTAAAAAATCTCACAATTTCCTAATAAGTTAACAGATAAAAAATAAGATCAAAGCTTTTTAGGAGTATTGAATTATGCTTAAGATTTTATTCAAAATTTAGTTGAGATAAGAAAGCTTTTCAAATGCTTTTAAAAAATGATCAAACATTTAAATTTTCACCTTATTTGATTAAACAAGCAAAGAAAATTAAGATTTTATGTAGTAAATTGCTAAAACTTTGTTTACCATGTTTACCATTTGATGTCGATGATTTAATTCTTGATAATGAAGCTTCTAATTATATATGGAGCAGAATATTAATAAAGATAGATTATGATGATTCTAATATTAAAATTAATGAGTCTTTTTGCAGGTGTACTTTAGTAACCTTTACAGGTACTCAATAAAGATATCATATAAATGAAAAGGAATTATTGGTGATAGTCAAAAGTTGTCAAAATTTTATTATTTTTATTAACTTAAAAGATTTTTGTTAAGAACTGATAACATTCCCAAGTTAAATATAAAAGATATATTACATGGAAAACTTTATTAGCTGAATGTACCTTTGATATTAAGATTATCAATTCTAATAATAATGTTCTTACAGATTTTGTAACTAGAGATGATCAACCTTAAAGAATAGATATTTGACTCATTGGAACAGATGTTCGAAGATCTCGATAATTGCCAAGCTCAAATCAAAGATTTATTAGATATTGCTAGCTTCAACTTGATACCTAAAGAGGTTGCAAGGCTATTTCTTTCAGTTTCCATAATGGTAAACGAAGATAAACCATTATAATTATTCAGAACAAAAACTTTATAAGTTAATCAACAAGGCTAAGATAGTTGAAGATTCATCATCTACAGGATCTTCTTTGATAAAGGAATCTACTAGTCAGCAGATTGATTAAGCCATATAAGTTTACTCTTGATAATATTTCTTTAAAAATTGATACTATGCAGAAATTGACAATACAGAGAAATGTCATATTGATAATCTTCCAATGAGTCATCTTGTTATTTATACACATTATAAGATAATGAGACCTATACACTCTACAAAATAGCAATACATGCTATATTGATTTTTCTTAGATATATCCAACATTGAACTTTTCACAGAGAGCTCATCCTCAAGCCATTAGAGATTGGCATGATTTTGGAACAATAAATGATATATACTTGACCAATCCAAAGTTTACTAAGATATCATTACTTCTCATATGGATTCAGAAAGGAGTTAAGGATTGTTTTTTAAATAATCCTACAAGAGATACCTTGCTACTAAATATATCTGCTAGTCTAGATTTTCATGAAAATGCATGATATCATGGCTATCATTTCATTACTTTGGGAAAGGCATAACACTTTACCGTTGTTGTGGATACTAACTTAAGAAAGAATTTTCAAATACATTAAGAATGATGTCCCTTACGGAAGAGGAATTGGCATGAAAACTATTATTTCTGGCATGGAGGCAACATTAGAGTAATGATTCCAAACCTATGCTAAAAAAACAAAATTTTCTTCTTTAATGATAACTCTAGCCAAGAAGACACTACTGATTACTGAAAATTTTGTAGAAATAAAGATAAACATGATTGAAAGAGGAAAGATAAGATCAAGTCCTGAGGCATAGAAAAGGTTCTATCATCTCCAAAGACATATAAAATATATACGCCCTTCTTGCATGGTCGATCCAGGTATTTTATAGGCCTTAGACAAAGTAAAAAAAAAAAGGCCTTATTTTTGCCTATTTTTGGTCTTATATAAAGAATACAAAGAAGTAAAATATGAGTCTTTTTTGTTGTTATTTATGAGATCAAAAGTAGACCCTATTTTACTTCATTTTTTTTTATAAAGTACAAATAAACCCAATTTTACTATTTATGAGGATGAGCTCTAGGCGGGTACCCTTGTTGCCCTTGCCCAGGCCGTCCTTGCCTTCTTGTATAAGTGGCTGGAGGATCTTCAAAAAAAAAAAAATAAAGCATCATCATTATTATCATCATTATAGCTCAAAGATATCTTCCATCAATAAAGAAAAGTCTAAGAAAGATAAGAAGATAAAGTAAAAATCTCTCCAACCACTTAGATAAAAAAAATTCCACTAGCAATAAAGAATCTACCCGCTAAAAAGTTGATATGATGTAACTTTTAAAGTTAAAATATGGACTTCAAATCAACTTATGTAAATAAAACTCCTAGGGTAGTAGAAGGGACATCTAGCATTCTTTGTATATCTCATCTCTGCAATTTCCTCTAATATGAAATTAAAATTTTCTTTTTGGAGATACAATTCATACTTTCCAACTTAAATCTTAGTCTTCTCCTAAATCTTTGGTGTACGCCTTAAGCTTCTTGTATATGATTATGAATATTTATAAAGACAATCACTCGTAGTTAACAACATAAGACAAATCATCTCTAATAACCCAATCTAGATGTAATCCATAATGCTTAGAAAATCTAAGGTGTAACTCTTTATGTTCATGCTTATACTATCGTTAATTCTCCAGCGCATATTCAAAAATTCTTGCCTTAAAATCAGTAAAGTATCTAATGAAACAATGATACAAATTCTAATCTGTAAATAACAATTTTTTTATTTTTCGAAGATATCTATTGTTATAACTACCAAATATTGTATCATTTCTAATCTGTAAATAACAATTTTGTAATTTTTCTAATATATCTATTGTTATAGCTATCAAATATTATAGATAGCTTGACAAGTTACACACCAATATCGAATTTCGAACAAGATTCAACCGTCCAATCTTCAATCAAGCTCACTCCTTTGTCGTTAATTTGTACCATTTCATTTTTCCCAGAAGCCTTTTTTTTGTTTGTTTGTTAGTTAAAAGGCTTGTTTGAAACTTAATTGAAAGAAAAATGGTTCCTTTTTTTGTTTTGCTAAAAAGCCAGTTTGAAACTTAATTAAAAAAATAAAAGTTAGAAATAATTAAAGTTTTAACGTTAATGTAGAATAATTCAAAACTTGTCACCAAATAACTCGTTCACCCCAAAATCCATCAAGCTATGCTATACACATTGCTTGCGCACATTAAACTTTGATCTATACAAATCTCGTCTTACAATGACCGATTATGTGGCCATCAAGGCAATTGAATCGAAGCACATCAATAATATGTTTTCAAGTATTAAACAGTTAAATGTGCAATTTAGGCTGTGATAGGTGCTGTTCACAACATTTTAAGGGCAAATAAATTCAAGCTATAGCAGGCAAGTTTTCAAACCATACAAGTTTGTCATCCTTCCTGAACGAAAGATGGCAAGACTTCAAAACTAGTGCATCTTTTAGACTAATAGAATTCCATCCTCGTCACTTATAATTTAGCTAGCGGGTCCGGGAACAGTAAACATCTAACGCTACAAGTTTTTGTTCCAAAGTCAGTCAGCATATGAAAGATTAAAACAAATACAAAAAGAACAAGAGAGGGAAAAAGTGTTGAGAGTTCAAGGGCCAATACTTGAATACAGCGCCAACCAAGATGCCAATCTGCAAATTGGGAAAAGAATCTTGAATAAGGTAACAAGCCACTTGCCATCTATGAGAGCTTAATTATTAACCATAAAACACATTCAACAATACAACCACAACAAAGTGCAAGTTGAATTATCTAACAACAAAATGAACAAAAACTAATTCTGCAAGACGCACAGGTCGAATCATACAAGCGTAAGATGTGAAACAAAATTCCTTGGGGTTCTATTTCAAAGCTTCTCCCGGTTACCAAATGGGTCTCCCAGCATATCTTTAGACCACAGTAAAAGCAAGGAACAGCCTCTTAGAAATAGGAAGTGTTCACAGAACCAGTTGTTGTTCTCCAAAGACCATCCCTATCTAAGATGTGCCCCTTATTGTGATATACATCAGTAACTACCAGGATTCAATCATTCAACAAGTACACATTTTCAGTTTCCATCTTACTATTAATCTTTGTGTATTATATTGACCATAACTATTCAACATTAAATGCATTCCACCAATGCAATGATGGCCACCTAATGCGAAGTAAATGATTGCAGTTTACAGGGAAATGGACCATGCACACAATTATAATCACTTAAAATCACATTCCAGCAACGAGTTCATATTGCCAGACTAAGACCGTAAACCAGTTGATTGTTAAGACAGACGGGTATTTGGTGACAGGTTGAAGGAGGTTATGCAACTAGACAACAGTCCTCTAAGTTGGTGGGAGGATTATGAGATAATGGTTCAATTTAGTTGTATAAAGTATGGCAGACTGAAAGACAAAATATATGTAGCAACATTATCAAGTAAAACTCTATATCAATCAGAAGACAATCTAGATTCTTGCACACAAATTGAAATCATATGAGCTAACTACATCTTAGTAGAAGTCCTTTTATTCATTAGTAAAACTGAAAATCTTTAAATTTGGATCATATGCAGTAATTAGGGCAACCAAACAAAAAATTAATATCGCTGCAAGTTAATAACCAATTAAAACTTGTCACCTTCAAGCTGCTTTATCTTCAATACCGTTCATAGTCCCATCAACCTCTGCGTTCTCAGTATTTTCCCCAGGAGGTTGAACCTGTTCCTCCTCTGGTAATGGCTCCTCCACATAGTCATTCTCAAATGCATCAGCTGGAACCTCATAAATTCTCACTTGCGGCTTAGTTGGGTCTTTAACCAGTACATACTTACCCTCATTCAACTTCATACACAAGTCCACTATACTCTTCACAATTCCCCACATGTTAGCAGTGTTCAAATTGATCTGTGTTGCAAAATCCTTAGGTTTGTACCCAACAACAGCCAATATCACATGATTAAAATGATCCCTAGGGTGAACCCTCGAAACATACCCTAATTTCATCAAGTCTGCACTAGCGAGCAGAGCTTGTGCAGTCCACTTTGCCAATTTATTCGCATTGTTCTTCAACTCAGTGGCCAAAACAGCACCTCTTTGAGTCTCCAGTTTCTGCCTCCAATCAACACCAGAATATTTCGGATCAAACTCGTTAAGGGCATTCAATGTCAAAAACGACCTCTGGTTATTAACGTCAACAACACTTTGCACCTCACATCTTCCAACAAGATACATATCATCATCAAGCTTCCAACGCCTATACCTATAAGCCACAGAAGCAACTTCCTCACCCTCGTTAGCAAACGGGTTGGGCTCATCAAAAGTAACCTTATTCCCATCTCTAATCAAAACCTGCTGTGAAAAATTCTGATTAATATACGCAGCCTCAACACTCAACGAGTAAGCAGAATTGATATCATCCTTTGCCTCAGGCAGTGGCTCCTGAGAGGTCTCGTGCACCGAAAGCAAATCCAACTGAGACCCATCCCTCTTATCAAAGAAAAGTTTATTCCCAACACGTTGAACAACAATATCCCATGAATAAACCGATCTGGGCGCGCACATAAGAGTTGCAAGAATAGTGTCAGTGGCAAAGACTGTAGCTTTATCCTCATTAGCGAGCCTCCTAATCACAGGATCATCAGTAGTGGTAACCTTGAAGAAATTGCGATTCTTAAACCTCTCCAAACGGCGCTCGTTCTTGGGAGTTATTCGATCGTACGTTCGATCATAAAACTCAAGCCCTCCACAGAGGAGTAAATCTTCTGGTTCTGGGACAGTGAATGAGAGCTTTGAAAAAGTGGAAAAGGGAATTTGGTCCAGCATGTTCCACTCCGGTTGAATATCCACCGATGACTTGAGTGCCTCTCGACGGGGCTGGTTTTGGTTGGATCGATTGAGATTGTAGAGGCGGTCGCGGCGGGCGCGTTCTTTCTCGGCTTCCCGCTTGCGCGCTTCGACTTCTTCGTCGCGGCGCTGAGGGAGCTGAGGGCGTTGCTGGTTGAACCGCCACTTGGGTCCGAATTTCGGACGAGGAGGAGGCTTACCGTCCACGAGACGGAAAGTGGATTCTTCTTCGCCGGTGGTGGGGAAGGAGTCATCGGCGGTGAAATCAAAGACGGAATCAGCAGCATTCTTTGGGCGGGCAGTAGTGGGGTTAAAGTTGCGGGTCCAGTCGGCGATGCGGCCAAGTTTATCGGAGCGTGAGAAAGGGGCAAAAGGAATGTTGAGGGGGAGGATGGCTGTAGTAGTGCTGGTCGCGTCCGGAGGACCCCAGCCATCGGGGTTGAAGGGGACGGCGCCTACTTCGAAACCTACCATCACCGTATGAGACAGACTTCAATATTGAGCGTGGGAGGAGGAGTCCTTTAGGGCTTTAGGGAAAGGTTATATATAGGAATAGGATTACTGGGCTTTTATGGGTTTAGTTTAGATTGGTTTCCTCGAGTCCAAATCTACTTTATTTTAGCTCCTTTAGGAGGAATAGGCAGCCCAAATTTTTCAGGAATTTTGCTTTCCAATGAATAATTTGAATACTATTTAAAATATAAAAATTGTTCAAAAAGATTTAAGAATAATATAAAATATTTATAATAGTTATGTTTAATATACAAAAAAGACAAAGGATTAATGTTGATACAATATATTATATATTTACTTTTTTCCTTTTTCTTAATTTAAATATTTTCGCTCGGTATATCATTGAGTAATATACAAATACTTTGATAAGAATATTTAATATCACAACCAATTATATATATATGTATATATGTATGTATGTTTATATAGATGTATGTATGTATGTATGTATGTATGTTTATATAGATGTATGTATGTATGTATGTATGTATATAACAAATAAAGTCAATAGTGAAACTGAAATTGGTTGAAGAGGTACAGGATATGTCTTATTAATCAATTTTTATGGCATATTTATATTTTGGTATGAATTTTTATTTCAAAATTATATTATTTTTCCTTTCATTTTCATTTTTATATTTTTAATGACATATCCAACTTTCAAGTTTTGTGGATAAAGTACAACTTATGAAAGGGACTCTTTTTTCCTCTTTTTATCATAATTTCTTATTCTTTATATGCTTTCTTTTTCATCATTCTTCTTATTATTATATTCTTTTTCATAAACAAATTGCTTTTTGGAAAAACTCCAATTTTCAAATTTTCTAACAATCAATTTACTATAGAGCTTGATATTGTATATGTATCTAGTAATAAATTAGCAAATTCATTTTTTTATTAATATAAGAGCTCAATAGGAAAACAATTCATCCAATTTAATAGAACTCTAAACTCACTTGAAATCAACAATTTAGAGATTTCTCTTTTCATTATATAATGAACTATTATTTGAGATTATTTGTCATATCATCTATTATGGTTATAAATTATGTATAGAAATTTAATATTTTCTCATTTATTAGATCA